>OX578134.1:165583987-166023987 GCA_951213105.1 Amaurobius ferox | reverse complement strand
GTAATTATTATTTTAATTTTTATTTAATAAACTACCGAATATATTTTACTGAAGTTTTTTTTTATATATTTTATGGGATAATTTAAATATTTCCTAAAATTCTCGAAGCAATTTGTGAATTTTAACTTCGCTTAAAAAATGTTTGAAAAATGAGGTCCCATGGGATTCAATGTATTTCATTTTTTCAACCCGGGTTCAATTCAAAACTAACTGGGTGATATTATTCATTTACATTCCCATACGTCCCACAGACCGTCTCAACAACGTATTAAAATTTGATTTTGATAAAGTCATTTTTACGGCAGTTATCGTGCAAACGGACAGACAGACAGACATGCAAACAGACAGAATGAACAAAGTGAAACACTTTGCAACTATGTTGTAATGTGTTAAAAACGTAACTCAATAATATAAGATATTAATGTAATTTAAATCTACATTTATATACTGGTAAAAAAGTTGCAAAATTACTTAGATAAACATATAATTACTCATTCAAATAGTATTCTTTCATTTCTAATTTAAATTGCGTCTAGTTACCTGTTATGTTTGTTAACTAAACACATTTTAAGCTAGAAATTTTCAGCAAAAGTTTAGGAATTTATAAAAGTTCTTACGTTTCTTTCAATACAAATTTAATTTCTAATTCTTAAATATGCGGACGGACAAAGGGGAATTCTCTAACACCCCGGATATTCTACCTATCAAACACTCAAATTACGCATAAAAGAATCCTCAGTTGTTCGTAAATTTAAAATTCAATGAACCGTTAATCGCTATTTCACGAAACTTAACTCTCAGTTTCATTTTTCATTTGTAACATGTGAGCAGAATAATTGTCTTCTGCTGCACTGCGATGTAAAAAGTGACATATATGCCTTCAATTGTCCGCACGTATACAGCGATACCAAATGAAGAAGAAAGCATTATTATGTATGTGACTGCTGATGTCACGAAGCCTTTTTAGAAATGCAAATGTGTGTGTTTAAAAGATATTGAAGTTTTGCCGAAAAGGAACAAAAACTACCTGGAGAGAATGTAAAGGGATACAAACGAACTTTGAATGACAGGAAGGGCATAGTGTTTATGCAAATATTAATGACGTTAGTTGCGAAGGACTTGACATTCATTGAAAATGAATATCTGATGGGAGCAGCACATCAGATATTCGTTTGAAGAAAAGATACCTGATGTGAGCAGCACATAACTTTTCCTACATAATGCATTGACTTTACCTTTCCCACATCGAAATAATGGCGTGCATACAAGCATTACCATCTACACTAGAGCATTACAATCCAAGCATTACCATCTTCACTTTCCTAATGGAGATGGTAATGATCGAAAAGAAGACGCATTGAAATAACTTCATGTTCACTGAAATTGGGTGTTTTCATCATCTTGTGTTTTCATTGGGTGTTTTCATCATAAGTCCAAACCTGAGCAATTAATTCATACTCGAGTGCAATATTCGCATCGAAATGCAATTAACATTAAATGAATAGCTCGTCAAATAAATAAGTTTCGGCGAATTCCCGGGCACCCAATTGCAAAACTTTTTCAAATAGTATCTTCTCTCCTGAATGGAACGAACTAGATTGATCCTCGAGAATGTCATCAGATGTGTCTCATAATATTGCTTATAGAAAATGGACCGCTGGGATGAGACTGACAACATTTAAATTTTATACAATTTCTTATAAATTTACTTTAAAAACGTACAGTGTCTCGAGAACGGATTATTCTAGAGTTCTGAAGTGTACGTCGTTTTTTTTTTCTAGTAAAAAGTTACATCGGAAATGACCATTTATCATTATTAAAAGGTACCTATTTTTTAACAATTTCTTTTGATGCATTCGAAAAGGGGGGGGGGGGTATTCCAAAGATTCGTTGAAGTTAAAATCGATAGAGCGCCCACACTCCATTTCATTTTTTAATGAAATATTTTTAATGAATACAGAGATGTTTTAATGAATCACAGGAACATATTATCACTAAAAGAAATGAGTCGATGATGGCAGGAATAACCGTCATCGTCTGATATTTATAAATTATGTTGACATTCACAAAAAGTACTCTAATTTCATCTGCACTGAACTGATCAATGGTTTGGAGTGTGGGACGGGATATCCCAGTAGTTATGGCAGGATCGCACACTAGAGATCTTTCTTTCGACCCAGATCGTTCGACCTACCCGAAGGTGTTGTTGTTGTTGAAACCCAGACCGTCCGATCTACCAGAAAGGTGTAAGGTAACTATTTAGACGGTCGGGAAGTGCCACCCAATTTAGACCGGAACCCAGTGGGGGAGGCATCTACAGGGACCGTACCCTCCTTCCCCTACCACCAACCTCTCGGAAGGACTTTCGGACCCACATGTTTAACGTGATCGTACTCCGCATGAACACGGCGGCAGTTTTGGCAGCGGCTGGAATCGAACCCGGGCCTACCGAGTGCAACTCCAGCGCGCTAACCAATGGGTTACCGCGCCCCTACCCGAAGGTGTAATGTATCTGTTTGGACGGTCAAAAACAGATCCAAATTGAAACAGAAAAATTTGAAATGACGCATGAAACAAAGTACGGGGATGGATCCATCAGAACCGGATACGGAAAATAATCATTTCAGACAGGAAATTCCATTTCAAACTCAAAATAAAACGTTGCTTTCACCTGCTGATCTGAACGGTTGCTCTCCAGAAGAGTATCTGAAGAATCCAGTTGTTTTAAACTACAGTAACACAACAAAAAATAGTTTCTGTTCTGGATGTAGCAAAATAAATAGATGACACCCTTGACCAGATGTCATGTTTACTAACATGGCATCTTGATTTCCTAACATGATAGAACTAATATGACATATACACTAGTTTTAATTTATTACAAAATGTTAATATAATTTATGTTTAATTCCCTCAATGGCAAATTTGGATCATGATGGAGGCAACAGTATGTGAACTTCACGCAGGCTTCAATGTATTTCAAAGCAATTCGGACAGAGCTTTGAGTGTCTTCGGGACGGGTCGGCCCCGGGTGAATTATTTTAAAAATTTGTAGCGTCTGCCGTATAATTTTTTTTTAAATTAGGCCCCTGCAGACTTTTGTCGCACACGACCATGCTCAACACCGGTTCAACACGATCAATGTGCCTAATCGGGAGTATGTGCACGATAAATCGGTAGATCCGAAAGTCCATAATGTAATATATCAGCTCAACAATAGTTTCAGAATCAAGAGTCCTGAAGGATAGCGTGCATGTAAAATGTTTAAATAATTATTTTTTTTTGTGCGTAATGGCGTAATAAATAGTGAGAGGTAAAATTGTGAGGGGAAAATGATGCAAACAATTCAGAAAATATTTTCGAGTAAAGGATATTTTGATTCCCAAATTTGCTTGGATCATATATCTATATGGGTCAAGATCATATACCCATATGGGTCAAGATTTTATACCTATAAGGGTCAAGATTTTATACCTATATGGGTCAAGATCTATAATCCATATTTGAGAGTCTAAGATATAGTATATGGTTTTAAAATTTGAAACTTCAGATTTATAATAAATCTCCATACAAACGCGCTCACATCCCATTGCGATTTATAGGTATAAATTTACATATAGAGAAGGATATTTTTAATGTACGTGTTAAAAATTGCAAAATGTCACTATTCAAACATTCCAGAGTTTCATTATAAAATGATTTTTTATGTATTTTATTAAAATTATTTAAAATTAAATACACGTCTAAATTCATTAAAAAAAACTTTTTAGAATGCGTAAAGCTTGTTTATGAATGTGCAATTTCATGGAAACTTTTAAAATAATCGTCTGCCCAAAATAAGAAATGATCTTTTGACGATTTTCACAAATTTCCCTCATTTCGCCCGTTAGCCGTCAACGAAGTCGGTTGACTGTAATCTGTTCCATATAATTCTAATTCTATACACTGGATGTATTTTTAGTCTTAGGTAAGCAATATATTATATATAATTCAAATAGTATGTTTTCATATATTTATTTTATTTAATTTTTTTAAATTGTTTTATAAATATTAATTTAAAATTTAGAACTTGTGTAAAATCGATCTTTTTTGTGTCAAAATTTTATATTTAAAGAATATACGGAATTTGATAGTGAAAGTTGACAATTCTGTTTTTACTTCTGTAGTACACTTTTAAAGAAAACGATTAAGATTTATTTTCTTGTGAAAGAGATATGTTTATTCTAAAAACTTGTGGTTAAATAAAATTGTTTACAATACTTTACGGTTGTTTAGAATGTTTAACAATTACATTAGAACTTTATTACAATATTAAAACTCTAGAACTTTATTCCAGTATTCTATTATGCATAATTTTCAGTCATATGTAATTTTCTGCGAAAGAAATTAAAGAATAGTTTTACTTTAGAACTTTTTTAATTCTTCTTTGTTAAAGACCTTAAAATTTGTTTCGAATTTTCATGATTTTGAAATTTATTCGATTTCATTTTTCTTTCGAAATGGTGAACAAGAATGATAATATGTATAGAGAAAAATGACCATTATTCGTATAATGTTTTATTTTATTTTAGTCATTACTGTTAAAAAAATAAATATATTGAAGTTAAATATATATATATATATATATATATATATATATATATATATATATATATATATATCGATATATATATATTTCATTATTAAAAATTCAAATTTTGAAAATAAATTATACGTATTTTTTATTTTTGAATCATCTTTTAAACCCAGTTTCAATATTTAAGATTTAATTAAATAGTTTTGCCGCCTAAAAATGTTTAGTTCTAAACTTTAATAATTTTTATATTCTGTTAGCTGAAACTAATATTTATTGAGGATATTTTGAGCAGAATACCCGTTCTTCGTACGAAAAATATAATATAAAGAAACTTAAAATTCACAATTATGTGTAAATTCCTATAGTATTCTAAATGACTTTGTTATTCAAAATATTCTATTAAAATATTTAATTTAATTCTTCTAAAAAATGTATAAGAATCTCTGGGCTCGATATAAAAAATTATCTTCACAGGCAGATATGAAGAATAAAGCGCCATGGTTCAGTTTATAAACAAATTTAGAAATTTTTTTTTTTAATTCTCACAAAATGACAGAGATTATCTAGAAAATCGTACTTAATTATGCAAAATATTGAATTTTCATCGATTCGGTGTCATTTTGATAAATTTAGCATCATTATAACAATTTGGCGATATTTTCGTCAATTTAACGACATTTTAAAAATCGGCAAATTTGTCGCCAAGTGGGATTGTAGAACTGACAGTCCCATTTGGCGATAAGTTGACGAAACATCATCACAATACTATTCCCTAACAAAACACAATCAATTTAAATTATTTAGCGCAATTTTATCAATTTCACGATATTTTTATGGATTTACAAATATTTTTATCAATTTGGCGATAATTTAGAAAATCGCTAAATGTATTACTAAGTAGGACGGTTGGAATGACAGACAAATGCTAGTGAAAAATCATTTCAGTACTCTCTTCTAACAAAACAAAATTGATTTAGCGTCGTTTTTATCAATTTGGCGACATTTCTGTCAATTTGGTAACGTTTAAGGAAAATTGTTAAGTTAGCAATATCCCGCCAAATTCATAGCTCTGAATTTGCAGATCTGAAAAATAAAACATCCCGATCCCGTTTGTATATACTCGTGCTAAATGAAAACACTAAAATTGTATTATAAGACTATAGCAGCATACCCGTTCTTCGTACGGAGTATATAATATAAAGAAACTTATAATTCGCAGTCATGTGCAAATTCTGTTAAAATATTAAATTTATTGCTCCTAAAGAGAAGTTTAAGAATATCTGTTCTCACTATGCAAAATTATCTTCACGGGCAGATCTGAAGAATAAAACATCCTGGCCCCTTTTGTAAGCAAATTTATAACAAAAAAAAAAGGAATTGAATCAATATATGCAACCCCGTACTACTTACATTGTCGCAGATTAGAAAATATGCCAGTGTGTTAGTAGAAGATTACGCGTATTACAATATGAGCCTCAAAAATCTTTACCAAAATAAAAGAGATGACGTAATAAATTGAAAATATCAATAATCCCCGTGCTCTTTATACCAGAAGGTCGTAATTGATTCCAATATATGCCAATATATATTATGCCAATATATATTAAAATATATGCCAATATACCTGTACTACGTATATTCTCGTAGATTAGAAGATATACCCGTGTATTTGTAGAAGATTACTCGTACAACGTACAATATATGAGTTGCATAACAACTTAAAAATATCAATAATCCCTGAATCAATAATCCCCGAAAATATCAATAATAATAACCTGAAGACCGTAATTGATATTATCCAGTCAAAAATGCTATAAGAAAAATCAAATCGTTCTTTTCTAAAATATATTTTTATATCCATTTATTTATTATTCAAATCGAAAAAATAATAATTAAAATTAACAGATAGATTTAATTTAATTGCTTTTCTGAGCAACATGATATAAGATAGAATCTTCCTCATAAACTGCGAAATTAAATAACCATTTTGATTCCTTTATACTTTTCATTGTTTAGTAAAAGCTTGTGAAAAATAAACCATGCATATAGATTTCCCATTTAAATCATGTTTCAAACAATTCATGTTTTCAGAAAGTGACTAATTAGCGCAAAAAATCTCCCACCAAACTCAGAGATAGAGTTTTAATTCACTTTCAAACGATTTTCAAGCTTTTCGTTTGGATAAACCAAGGAGTTAGAGAGTAGAACTCCTAGGAAAAAGTTTCCTTTTCAATTAATATCTCGACAACCCTGATCCCAGATACTCGAAACTTGGGCTAAATTTATGGGGGGCTATTCAAGGCTGATCACAAAATTTAATCAAATTCGGTTCAGCCGTTCTCCCGTGATGATGAGAGAAACGAAAATTTCGTTTTTTACTAATATCTCGAGAACCACTGATCGTAGAAACTCCAAACATGGACTAAATTTTAAGTAGGACTATTTCCAGGCTACCCACAAAATTTCATCAAATTCTGTTCAGCTGTTCTCCCGTGATGACGGGACAAACAGACAGACAGACATATTTTCAATTTTATTTATATAGATATACCCGTTCTACTCTTATTTTGTTTCAACAATCGGCTAAATAAATTTATTGGCTAAACACAATATATGAATTAATTGGCTAAACACAATATATTAATTTATTGGTTATACGCAATATATAAGTTTGAAAACTCTTTGCCAAAATAAATGAAAATGATGTACGCAGTCCGTATTTAACATAATTAAAAGAAAAATCAAACCGTTCATTTATAAGATATATTTTTATATTCATTTATTTATTATTCAAATCGGATATAAGAAATAATCTTCCTCATAAAATGCTGATAATTAAATAACCATTTTGATTTCTTAATACATTTCATTGTTGAGTAAAAGCCTGTGAAAAATAGACCATGCTAATAGAGTTTCCATTTAAATTCATGTTTAAAACCTGCTATTCTCAAAAGTGACTGATAAGGGCGATAAACTCCCCTCAAACTCAGAGATGAAGTTTTAATTCACTTTCACTTTTTAAACCAACGACTTCCAACCTTTTTCGTTTGGAGGAACCAGGGGGTTAGAGAGGAGAACTCTTAGGAAAGCTTCGGTTTTCATTAATATCTCAACAACCTCTGGTCATAGAAACTCGAAACATGGACTTAATTTCAAGTGGGGCTATTTCAAGGCTACCCACAAAACTTCATTAAATGCGATTCAGCCGTTCTCCCGTGATGATGAGAGAAACAGATTTTCAATTTTATTTATATAGATTGCATTCACGATATTTTGCCATAAACAACTTTAGAAACATCGTTTTTAATTTTCCCAATTCTATACAATGCAGTTTCTGTATCCATAGAAGGTGTATAAAATACATGAAATATATTTTTATACTGGTAAAATTATAGTGCAGTTTTGATGTAAATGGAATTGTAATAGGTTTATAATTATTTGGGATAGGCCAATATTTATTTCTGCTAAAGTATCGAATTGAAATAAATAGCTTTCATTCGTATAATTATCTGGAGAGTGGCTTAACTCGACTCTCTCATACCAGCAATATTTTCTCATGCCAATTTTAAGAAGCTTATTTTGTTTTGCAAATTTTGAGAGAAATATTTCGGAAAATACCGTATTGTTGGTTCATATGATCTCAATTATAGCATGTTACCCTTCATCTTAAAACGCTTGAAAAATTCTTTCATACTTAACAATGTATCCTCCGGGGGTAACATGTCCAAGCTCCAAGGAGGGCTGATGATGTCACGAACACAAAAATTGTATCGCTGTTCGACTTAATAGTTTCAACCACTGTTGTGAACAACAGTGATTAAAATTATTAAGTTTTTGATCATTGAGCCATAAATAAACCCTTTTATGAAAATTCGAAAATTTAAGAAACTCGAAACCCCACTCGAAAATTTAAAGCGGTTCTAAACATTCGATTGTGTTTTAAAACAATAGGCTTCCAGTATTCACGGATTGTGATTTTTGTACCAAATTTCATTTGAATTCGTTTGTGAGATATCTTCACTACACACACACACACACACAGACCTCAACTCAAAAATGTTCGATTCGTGATCAGAGATGCTTGAAACGTGCTCTCCCGTCGAAAACTCGAATTCGAATTTTCGACCCCGTCACAATACTTTCCTTATACATGATGTATACATAAGGAAAGTAATAATAACACATAAAAATTTCAACACAATTGAAAATCTGATGTGGCAGGACATGACTTTCCTTATATAATGCAATAAATGTACTACTTTTACAGTAAAAAAAAAGATTATTTTTATAGTAGATATTTATATTCTTTACAAGATATTGAATTTTAGTCAATGAGTCGTTATTTTCATTGATTTAGTGTCATTTTTATACATTTGGCGAATTTTTCTTTAATTTAGCAACATTTAAAAAAATCGCCAAGTTGGCGACATTCCACCAAATTTGTGGCCAAAATCTCGCCAAGTGTTATGGACGGAGAAATAAGTTATTCTTACAGCAGATAAATGACTATAGGCGTTCAAATACAAAAGTATTACTCAAAGTATCTTTTCTCATGAATGGAACGTGCTAGATCCACGCGAATGATATCACCCAATTTATCGCATGATATTACATATGAAAAGTAAACATATTTCTCAATAGGAAATATTTTTATTTTTATTTTATATGACTTTTTGTTATTTTTTGAAAAATGTGCAATATCTCGAGAACGGTTCATGTTAGCGTTCTAAAATTTGCATCAATCGTTTTCTAATGAAAAATTACATAAGAAATGTCTATTTGCGTAACATTATTAGAGGTTTTGATTTTTTGATGATTTTTTCAAAATTTCACTTGAAAATTTAGAGGGGATCTGAACATTCGATTGCGTATAAAAACAAGAGGCTTCTAGTGTTTACGGATTGTAATTTTTGTACCAAATTTCGTTCGAATCGATCCATTCGTTCGTCAGTTATCGTCTCCACAGACTCACTGACTCGCATACACACACACACATATACTTTCACACACACACACACATATACTTTCACACACACACACACACACACATCACTTCAAAAATGTTTGATTCGTGACCAGGGATGCCTGAAACGTGCTCTCCCTTCGAAAACTCGAATTCGAATTTTCGACCCCGTCATAATACTTCCCTTATACATTATTGTATATAAGGAAAGTAATATTGTATATTTGCCAAATTACTCGCGATGCAAAATTAAAAATCTGATGTGGGCAACACATGACTTTCCTTATATAATGCAATGAATTTACTACTTTTACAGTTAAAAAAAATGTTATTCTTATAGTAGATACTTGTATTCTTTCCAAGATATTGAATTTTCTACAATTGGTCGTCATTTTCATTGGTTTAGCGCCATTTTTAACCATTTGGCGAGATTTTTGTTAATTTGACAACATTTAAAAATGTCGCCAAGTTGGCTACATTCTGCGAAATCCGTCGCCAAAATCTCGCCAAGTGTTATGGTCGAAGATATAAGTTATTCTTACAACAGATAAATGACTATTAGAGTTCAAATACAAAAGTATTGCTCAAAGTATCTTTTCTCGTGAATGGGACGAGTTAGATCCACGAGAATGATGTCATCAAATTTATCGTATGATATTACATATGAAAAGTGAATATGTTTCTTAGCAGTTAATATATATTTTTTAATTTATTGGATTTCTTGATAAATTTATTTGAAAAATGTGCAATATCTCGAGAATGGTTCATGCTAGCGTTCTAAAGTTTATGTCAATCGTTTTCTAAGGAAAAATTACATAAGAAATGTCTATTTGCGTAACTTTATTAAAGGTTTTGATTTTTTGATGATTTTTTCAAAATTTCACTCGAAAATTCAGGGGGTTCTGAACAGATTGTGTATTAAATGGCTTCCAGTATTCATGGATTGTGATTTTTGTACCAAATTTCATTCGAATCGCTCCATTCTTTCGTGAGATATCGTCTCCACAGACTCACTGACACACACGCACACACACACACAGCCATCACTTCAAAAATGTTCGATTCGTGATCAGGGATGCCTGAAACGTGCTCTCCCGTCGAAAACTCGAATTCGAATTTTCGATCCCGTCACAATACTTTCCTTATACATTATGTATATAAGGAAAGTAATAATAGTTTATAAAAGTCCAAAGATATTTTAGAGATTTTTTAACACATGTAAAACATTATGTAATAACTACATTAAGTCAAAATTAAAATAAATTCGAAACAAATGTCTAGCATCTACTATTAAGTAAAAGGAAAGTTAGGCAAGTAAGCACTATGACTTTCCAAAATTTAAAAAATAGAGATATAACTATCATGGGGAGAAACCAAATCTAATCAGCACCACGGTCGTACTAAAATCGTAACGTACCAAAACCTAACGTACCAAAATCTAATCACCACCACGGTCACCTACACGCGACTTACCTACCCTATTTTATGAAATTGGATCACTTAGCTTTTAACTTAATTAGCTTTTAACTTAGCTTAGCTTTTACATAAATTGCGCAGACACACACACACACACACACACACAGACATTACGATAAAAATAGTTTTCGGATTCCAGTGTGCTCGAAACGTGTAGATCTGTCGAAAACTCCTGTTGCGATTTTCGACACGATTCCAATATTTTTCCTACACTACAGTACTATGTATCGTAGGGAAAGTAAAAGACAGCTACCCATTTTTGCTTCGCTCTGTCGTTTTGTTTTAAAGAAAGATGCTGTTCTTTTCCCTGTTTCTATTTTTAATGAATCATGTTGAGAATTCGAGTTTTCGATAGATTGGCCAGACATCCCTCCCAAATTGGATTACGAAATCCCGGGATTGGAAATGTCAAATTACCTTGATTTCGGGACGTATCTCAGTTATTACTTTTCCTGCGGGGAAAGAAATAATTAAAATTTGTTTAAATCGTTATAGTTCACAATTATAGAATGTTACCCTTCATTTATAAGGGGTTGAAAGAACAGGGGGCCAATGATGTCGAAAATTGTCTCGCGGTTAATTTTAACTACAATGATTGAAAATGTAAAGTCTCGTGATCATTTGAGCCATAAATAATCCCCTAAGTATAAATATGTCAAATTTTGTCTTATGCTATTATTTTAGGAAAATATAAAATTCTGAATAAATTTCAAAGTTTTCGTTCGAATTTCAAAAAATTCTAGCTAGTTCTATATTTTTTAGCAAGATATTCCGATAACAAATCCGGATAAAAAGTTTAGGGGAAATCCAGTAATATGTGTGTACACGTAAAATCGACTCCAGATACACGGGCATCACTCTAAAAAAAGTCAAAATGTATAGAGGGGGTCATAAAACCTATATTGGTATCCAAATCTCGAAATCTAAAATTTTAGTGAAAACAATACTTTATCCTACTATATGTATGAGAAGATAAAATTTCCTAGGTAAGATTGGGTATTTCTGTTACAGTGTAGACCTAGAAATAAATATCTGGCATTAAATGGTATTTTAAAAGAGGTTGGCTATATAAGTTGTAAGATATAAACACACACGTACAATAATGCATGCGGTTTCAAAAAATAAAATATAGTTTTTGTGGATATAAATGAAATAGTATATTATTTGGTATTTTGTATTAAATGCAGTGGGAAGCACTATTACTTTCCCTGCAATGCATGGTAATGTATAGGGGAAGTATTGGAATCATGTCGAAAATCGCAACTCGAGTTTCTGACGGATCTCCTCGTTTTGGGATCTCTAGAACACAAAAAAATTTTTTAGTGTAACGTCTGCGTGTGTGCCCGTCTGTATGTGCAATGTATGTATCCACTCTAACTCAAAAACTAATGGATCAAAATTCATACAATTTGGTAAGTAAGTCCCTTGTGGGTAACCCTAGTGCTGATTAGGTTTTGGTACGAAGCGATACGGGATAAAAGAACCTGCCTTTTTTTTTAATGGCCCACAAAAATTGCCTGTGTCCCAAAAAGCTGAAAAATTTAAAGACCCAATTTCTTAAAATTTTACAGATAAATCACTGACCCTGGCGCTGATTGGATTTTGGTAAGATTCGAGATAAAACCTTCTCTTTTTTGCAAAATGGCCTGCAAAAATAGTCAAAATCTAAAATAAATGTATGTATGCTTAAAATGTATGCTTAAATGTATTCATTAAATGCTTGTTTTATAAGTTACTTTTGACAATGAAAAAAAATAAGACCAACCTCGTTACTCTAAGACTAGCCGTTCGCGAGATATTTTAGTTCTTCGCAATTTTGCTAGTACAAATTTGTTTTCCATTTTTTCATATATCATATCTTTGAAATTCAATGGGATCGATGGGTTTTTATGAGGGGAGGTATGATCCCCCTTTGCGTCGCCATTGCGATGAAATCGTTGCCCTTCGTCTGGCAACGATATTTTTTTTTTTTTTGGGGGGGGGGGGTGTCAGAGGATGAAACTATCCATGAACAAATGCCTTCTTGCATTTGCTGATGGGGTTACTCCGTCTTTTTATCCTGAAGAAGGGTTTTTCGCCTCTGAAACTAGTGGATAATTTTAATCAACTGCTTGTGCGAACTAACGGCGTATTTCAATTTCAGATTAAAAGGTTAAAAAGATGGCATGGATTCCCTAGAATTTATGTCATTTTTTGATGTTTCCCATTTATTGAATCCTCCGAAATCTAGTGATTGCAAAATTATGAAGAAAAAGTCTAGGATCGCAATCCACCACATGTCGGGCATTTAGAAGCTTTCTTAGTGTCTGCCTCAGAAGTTTATATTTTCTCTAGCTCAAAAACTATTGGACGGAGTATCTCGAAAGTTGGCAGTGTACTAAATATGAATGAATGGGGTTAATTGGGTTAATGGGGTTAATGGGGTTAATTGGATTTGGGTAAAATGCAAATTGGATATAACTTCAGAAAAGTACTCACCTGAAATTAAACTCAATTTAACGCATCATGAAATAAAAAATAAGAAAAAGAATTTAAGTCTGTAGGGAAAGTTATCTGCTGCCCAGATCATATTTTTTATTTCAGGATGAATATTTTTAAATATCTAAATATAAAATATAAATTGAATAATATTAAAATTTCAATAATACTAAATTGATTTTATTGCAGAAAATAACATGGATACTTTTCTGATATTATATCCAATTTGCCTTTTCAATGAATCTTCATTTCATTTGTCAAATGAATGCATTTTAAAGTTTAGTTTTCAGTTCATCCAATTTAAAAAAAAACTAAAATATCTCGAGAATGGGTCATCCCAGAGTCATGAGGTCAGGCGTTTTTGCTTTGTTGTCAAAAATTACACGAAGAACAAGTAATTAATATATTTCAGCAATTTTTATCATGTATTTCAGATTTTCACGATCTTTGCAGGGTCATTTCGGTTATATTTTTCGGAATTATGCCAAAATTTAATCAAAAGCAGGATAAACCTCGAGGGACTTGACTACTAAATTTTCAGAAATTTCATTAAATAGTTTTTAACTACAGTGAGAAACGTCTTCAGTTCCTCAAAGTTAAAAAAAAAACCCTTCAATATGTCGAGATTGATCAACCTTAGAGTAATGGGGTTGGAATGATTTTTCTTGTCGAAAAAAAATCACATATAATACAAGTATGTAGCAATGGATATATTTGAAAATACGTTTTCTTTTATGTTAAATTTTGGCAATTTTTAAGGGCCATTTCACAAAAACAAATGGTAGGTTTTTATTTTTCCAAATCATACCAAGTCTAATCAACACCAGAGTATTATTCCACAAGGGATTTATCTACAAATTTTACGAAATTGGATCAAATAATTTTTTAGCTAGAGTGGATACATATAATTTTTGCGAGCCATTCCCAAAAACATCTAATGTGGGCCGCACATGACTTTCTCTGCAGACTCATATTCACATTATCTTTATTTCTTCAATAATTCATTATATTGAGTTTAATGACACAAAATAGCACCTATAATTATTTAAAACTAGCAGCATACCCGTTCTTCGTACGGAGTATATAATATAAAGAAACTTATAATTCGCAATTATGTGCAAATTCTGTTATAATATTAAATTTATTGCTCCTAAAGAAAAGTTTAAGAATATATGTTCTCACTATGCAATATTATCTTCACGGGCAGATCTGAAGAATAAAACATCCTGGCCCCTTTTTTAAGCAAATTTACAAAAAAAAAAGGAATTGAATCAATATATGCAACCCCGTACTACTTATATTGTGGCAGATTAGAAAATATGCCAGTGTGTTAGTAGAAGATTACCCGTATTACATTACCGTTTATGGGGGGCTATTTTAAGGTCATCCACAAAATTTCTTCAAATTCGGTTCAGCCGTTCTCCCGTGATGGTGAGACAAACGAAAATTTCGTTTTTTACTAATATCTCGAGAACCACTGATCGTAGAAACTCCAAACATGGACTAAATTTTAAGTGAGACTATTTCCAGACTACCCACAAAATTTCATTAAATTCGGTTCAACCGTTCTCCCGTGATGACGGGACAGACAGACAGATTTTCAATTTTATATATATAGATGACACAGAATTTGCCCTTTTGATTCAATTTTCATTCTCATTTGGTATCTGTACTTATCTTCAAAGGTGGTGTAGCGAAAATGTGAAAAAACTAAAATATCTCGAGAAAGGCCAGTCCTAGTGTAATGGATTTGGTCTTATTCTTTTCATCGTTAAAAATTAGCATATAAAATAAGCATTTAATTGATATATTTGAGCATACGTAGTTTTTTATTTTAGATTTTGAAGATATTTGAGGGTCATTTCGCAAAAAAGCAGGTTATTTTTTTCCGAATCGTATCAAAATCTAATCAGCAGCAGAATTACCTACAAATGACTTTATCTACCAAATTTTCTAAACTTTGATCTATTAGTTTTTCAGCTAGAGTGGATATAGGCAATTTTTGCGGGCCATTTCGCAAAAAAAGGCGGGATCTTTTATCCCGAATCGTACCAAAAACCAATCAGCACCAGGGTCACACACAAGTGACTTCCTTACTAAATTTTATGAAATTGAGTCCATTAGTTTTTGAGTTAGAGTGGGTACATACATTGCACAGACACACACATATACACACAGACGCTAAAATAGTTTTTCGTATTCTAGAGGTCCCTAAAAGTATAGATCCGTGGAAAACTCGAGTTGTGATTTTTGGCATGATTCCAATACCTTCCCTATACATTACCATGTATTGCAGGGAAAGTAAAAGAGTCAAATTCCACTTTCCGAATTGTACCAAAATCTAATCAGCACCAGGTCACTCACAAGTGACTTATCTACAAAATTGTTGTGAAATTTGTTCTATTAGTTCTTCAGCTAGAGTGGATACATACATTGCGCAGGAAGACACACAAGCAAACGCCATATAAAAATAGTATTTCTGGGTTCTAAAGTACTCGAAACGCGTAAGTCTGTCATATACTCGAGTTGCGATTTTTAACAGGATTCTTAACTTATTGTAAAGAACCTTGCTGCTCAACTGGGAATAGAACCACGGATCTTCGTACTCGCCAACCGACGCTCTACTGTTGAGTGACTGGGACAGAATGGTCGTTGACGGTTCTTATCGTTGAAGTGAACTCTGCACTGTACATTACCATGTATTGTAGGGAAAGTGAAAAGTATCCAATTAAAAGTTAAAATCTCTGTTTATCATGTTTAAAAATATATCAATTATTAAACATATACTGCATGAATACGTTTCAATGACTGACACATTGTGTGTTTTCAGTGATCCTCATGTGCCTGAAACAGAGAAGGTGAAATTTTGTTTCATTTTCTAGAGATAAGAAAGCATGTACAGTTTGTTTCAGACTTTAGATAATATAACTTATTTTATTAACCTATTTGCGTATATATTATAGGTTCTGGGAGTTGCTGCAGAATCCAACCGATAAGTTTCTTGTTAATGGGAAGTTGAATTGCTGAAATCTTGTTTAATTTTCTAGAGGTAAGAAAGCGTGTACAGTTTGCTTCAGACTCTAGATAATTGAACTTATTTTATTAACCTATGTGTGTATATATTATAGGTTCCAGAAGTTACTTCAGAAACCTACCGGGAGGTTTTTTGTTAATGGGAATTTGAAAAGCTGAAATTTTGTTTAATTTTCTAGAGGTAAGAAAGCGGTTTGCTTCAGACTTCAGGTAATAGAACTTATTTTATTAACCTATGTGTGTATATATTATAGGTTCCAGGATTTTCTGCAGAATCCTACCGAGAGGTTTTTTGTTAATAGGAAGTTGAAAAGCTAAAATTTTGTTTAATTTTCTAGAGGTAAGAAAGAGTGTACAGTTTGTTCCAGACTTTAGATAACAGAACTTATTTTATTAACCTATGTGTGTACATATTATAGGTTCCAGGAGTTGCTGCAGAATCCTACTGATAAGTTTCTTGTTAATAGAAAGTTGAATTGCTGAAATCTTGTTTAATTTTCTAGAGGCAAGAAAGCGTGTGCAGTTTGCTTCAGACTTCAGGTAATAGAACTTATTTATTTAACCTATGTATGTATATATTATAGGTTCCATGAGTTTCTGCAGAATCTTACCGAGAGGTTTTTGTTATTTGGAAGTTGAAAAGCTAAAATTTTGTTTAATTTTCTAGATGTAAGAAAGCGTGTACAGTTTGTTTCAGACTTTAGAAAATAGAACTTATTTTATTAACCTATGTGTGTATACATTACAGGTTCCATGAGTTGTTGCAGAATACAACCAATAAGTTTCTTGTTAATGGGAAGTTGAATTGCTGAAATCTTGTTTAATTTTCTAGAGGTAAGAAAGCGTGTACAGTTTGCTTCAGACTTCAGGAAATAGAACTTATTTTATTAACCTATGTGTGTATATATTATAGGTTCCAGGAGTTGCTGCAGAATTCTACCCAGTATTTTGTTAATAGGAAGTTGAAAAGCTGAAATCTTGTTTAATTTTCTAGATATAAGAAAGCGTGTGCAGTTAGTTTGCTTCAGACTTCAGGTAATAGAACTTACTTTATTAATATGTGTGTATATATTATAAGTTCCAGGAATTGCTGCAGAATCCTACATATATATTTAATATATATATATATATATATATATTAAAATATATTCTTAATTACAGGGAATTCAAATTTGCGTTTTGTGACAAATTTTATGAGCTGCAAAATATGCAAACTTTAAGAAACTCGTATTTAATTTTAGAGAAGTATATTTAAATAATTTTTTTAATTATCACAATTCAAAAAATATGTCTAAATACTTTTTTAAACTTTCATATTCCCTGGATACATCTAAATTCCCTCAATCGGCCTTTCTCAGAATGAATCATTTATAGCAGCAAATACAATTTTGGATTCTCTGTTATCGGGAATGTGCAATCTAAATTTTTATAACGCCTCATCCTATTAAAAAAAGTATCCAATTAGATTAGAGAGTTAGATATCTTTCCGTTAGTAGAATCTCTTTAGATATGAATATCAGTTTTGTTTCCTTTTCTTCTTATATTTAACCATCTGAAGTTGAATTAGCTGTAATTTTATATAGATGAAAAATTTGAATTCTTTTTGAATTGGATTTTTGCGTGTAACTTATAAAAATGGACGTCCTTCTGCTCCTGATCTCTGGGGATCTAATTTGTTTTTGCATATTAAGATCTTGAAAATTTGAGGATGCTTCCGATAAATAAATTAGGTTACACTATCAACACGGTAGCTTCTTAGGTATTGAGCTCCAGAAAATAAAAAATAAATAAATTAAAAGTAGTGCATACAGTTCCAAAGATATACTTTATGACAAAACAATTGAAACAATTGACATATTCAAATGATTCAAAACTACCCTATGTGTCAACCCATATAGTTATATTGTGATGGGTTGCTATTAGCTTAGCTGCTAATTTAACACTGCGAATGACAAATAGCAGTTGCTAACAGCTAATACTGATTTTACCAAATTGCTAAAAATAGCAAATGGTGTTCTTTTAGGTGCTAGGAGGATAAGACCTCTGTTCACTGCAGCGCACTAAAAGTTGAAGCTTGTGGCTGCTACGCGCCTTGTTTACTGACGCTCACCATCCCCTGAGATCATTTATCACATGCAAGCTTTTTCACCCCACTCTCGTAGAGGATAAGAAACCCTTTTCGCCCTTTGCAGTCGCACACATTCACAAGCTTCCGCTCATGAGCACCCATAGAACTGTGCATCCATAGAACGGGGAAGGCAAAACACTGACGACAGTGGGGCAAACTCAATAATAAGACGTACAAGATCGACTAGTTTGATGCCCATCTTTGTGACGTTGAATGTGTCCTCCCCTATAGGCGTCCATGTATCAGGTTTGTCGTTTTCCTCAAAAAGAGTATATTTTAAGGGAGGCCCAATTATCTTCAGATTTTCCCCAAAATTAAAATGTATCACAAAAGGCAACGGCATACATTTGGACATTCTAGCTGCTACAGTACTCGAGGAATTCCCCCGAAACAAGTACACTCCTATGGAGGGCGCAGGACGAGGTAATTTTCATATATATGAATGATACCGAAATTTTAAGCCTTTCCCAATAACGCGTCCATTTCTTTCATAATTATTATTTCAAATTCCTATTTCATATTCAGCACATTATATTAAAATTGTATCCCATGCCAGTAATATTAACAAAGTCTGCCAGCACTCTCTATTTTCCTCAGCCATACCATATATAGTCATTAATCTTAACCTCTACGTAAAATTTCTCATATGAAACTGCTTCCCCATCACATTTTTAAAATTTAAAACGCGAAGACAGCATGTTCCCTATGCCTCATATCCCTCCGATGTAAATGTAATTTGTACTTGTGAAAAACTAAGCTGACTACACTGAGATTTGGTGAGAGCTGGTCGACGATCAGGAGCTCGGCCAGCCTATGTAATTACCTCTGTTTCAAGTGTCATGTAATAAAGTGGATTTTGGTACGTAAAATGTCTCTTCCCTGGATTATTGTAGGCTATATTATACATACAATTGTAAATTATTAGAGATTATTTTATGTTTTTGCTTTTATTGTTAATATTTATTATATTGATTATTTATTATATGGATTATTTTATATTTATATTACTTCGTTATTTTGATTTACAGGAAAGAAAAGAGAGCTCTCAACAATATGGATGTCTCGAACCTCCCCACAGACTTGTGTGTGGGGAGGTTCGAGACTCATTTATCAAGAGTTCCTCGTTCGTGTAGAATGTAGACAAATAAAAAATGATACTCAGTTTCCAGAAACTTTGTTTCTCAGAGACCTCCTTCAATCTCCTCTGATCTGATTCTAGTTTCCCCGGACCGGATCCTACACCCCCCCGACTTGAACCCGGCACCCCTTGACCTGATCCCAGTTTTCCCCCGACCTGATCTCAGTTTCCCCCGACCTGATCCTAGCACCCCTTGACCTGATCTCAGTTTCCCCCGACCTGATCCCAGCACCCCTTGACCTGATCTCAGTTTCCCGTGACCCAATCCCGATTTCTCAAGACCTGATCCCAGCACCACATTTTATTAGAACTCGAACGCATGCAGTTCAAGAAGCGTTTCCGATGTCATAGAGAAAATCCCCAAAGGAGGCACACACTAAAAACTCATTGCTAGCATTGCTAAGAAATGCATACCGATACATAAAAATTTATACATATGAAAATTTATTCATATTTTATTCATTTAAAATTTGTGACTCGAATAGTGTTGGTATGTCCCGCCCGTAGAAAAGAAAATTTGGTGTTTCCCCTGTTGATGAATGTACTGTTGCGTTGTATGTCATCGTGTGAATTTGGACAGCTGTATCCCAATAAGGCGAGTTTTCTGTGAGTGTGTATATGGTATTTTTAATGGCATGGTGTGTTTTCTCAATTTGTTCATTGACGAACGGGCAACGAACTGATGTGAGTCTTGATATAATGTGTAACCTCCTTGTCATTGCTTGGAAAATTTTTGATGTAAACTGGGTGCCATTGTCACTTTGGATCGCCCAGCGTTCCCACGACCCTGGGTGCACGTGTCGCCGAACCGGACAGGGGTCAGCTCTCCCCAAGAACGCCCTGCTGTACGCCCCTCTGTAACTGAGCCATCGCTGTCCATATTTCCCAGAAACATGGCTTGCTCATCCTTTTGCAGGTGTTCTCTTAGGAAACTGTATATGAATTGTAGGAGAAGCACAGGGACCATCGTTGTAGGTTGTACTCCCTCCATAATTCGCAATGTTCCATATTTGTCTTGTAACAATCGTCAACGACATTTGAACGAGTCGATTTGCGTCCTCGACCCGGCTGAACTCCAAGATGTCCAGTTTTCTCGAGTCGAGCGATCATTCTTCTGAGAGCTTGTGGAAATAATGGTCCTTTCAGCAAATTCTTAAGTCGACGAAACTCTCGAAGTGCAGCTGCAGCATAACCTTTGTTTTCATAAAACAGCCTCACAAGCAAAACGCGTTCTGGCAGTATGACAGCCATCGCTGATAAGAATGAAAATTTCCCAGTTTTATTCCCTTTTATGCCCAGAACATAGTAGCTGCAAACCAAGGGTTTATGCAAATTTTTGTGCTTACAGTGCGAAATTGCAGTTACAATGACAGTTTAAGTTTCTTCACCTTTTTATCTTCTTTTTTTTTCATATCAGCAAAAGAAATTAAAAAGGAAAAATTTCATATCGCATGTGTTTGTTTTTTGTGATTATTTTGTGTCTTTTCAGCATATTTTCTGTTGTACAGCGCCACTTATCGGTGTTTCTGGAACTAATTTTTTTTTTTCGCGTAATCCCTTTCCTCATGTCTTAAATAGTAGGTTCAACAATTTTGGAGCCTTTACACTCTTATTTATATATATTCCTACTCATTAGAAAATACTCTACAACTTTATAGTTACCATATTTGTTTACCTCGCTCCGTTGCCAAGTTTCCTATCCCGACTACTTTAATTCTTCGCTAGGACGCTGCAATCTTTTTTTTTTCAATGGAGAATAGTCACTTACTATAGACAGCTCTAAAGTGTACACATAGGTACCTTTCATTCCGAAGTTAGAATGTTTAAGTACTTGCTTAGGAACTCTCCATACTGTATAAAGGTACTCGTACCTTTCTCGATTTTAGAAAACAAGTGTTTTGGAATTGAGCTAATCAGGATTGTGCTTTTACCCTTACATAAAATGGGCTCAAACTTTTATGACAATTTATTCTAAAGGTAAGTATTCTATATTACTAATATTCTCTTAGTTCTGACTGTCACTCTATCGTTTTTAGCCTCAAACCCAATATATCTGCTTATATCGCATTCTATCTTTTTCTAACTGGTACGGGTACGATAATAATGCATCCATCGTCGTGCGCTTGGATTTTCTTTTTCTCGCTGCGATAAAATATCTCGCAAGACATTCTTGACAAAATGTATAGGGTGACCATTAGGATCTGGGATAGATTGCCTATCTTTGTGTTTCTTTGAGAAGAAATGTTTTTGGTTCAGGGACCGAGGCTTTTTCAGAAATTAAAAACAGTAAAGTGAATTCTCAAAATGGCGACACGTTTCGCCTTGAATTGTACTCAGTATCAGTGTGATTAGTACATTCTCTTTTTATTTTCGTTACAGAAAATATATATTTGACAGAGGTCTTCAAAATACAATAAGCACTGCTAAAAATTACAGGCCATATTTTATTCATCTGTTATAACTTAAGAGTATCATCTTAGCTAAAGAGTATCATCTTAGTTAATAGATGAATTGATGAAAAGATTAACTTAGATTAACAATTGATTCATTCATTAACAATTGACAAACAATTGGGTAATTCTCAGCAAATACCAAATACAGTAAATTTCCCATATTTCGGCACGGCTGGATTACCAGATTTGCTGGATTATCTAAATATCAATTTAAGATGTGGTAAGAAATGGGGAAAATTAAAAGTAACGGACAATAAAAATGATATGTTGTGTTTAAAGCATTACATAAACTGGATTATACTGTATAGTATGTTGTTGTTGTTGAAGCCCAGACCGTCCGACCTACCAGAAAGGTGTAAGGTAACTGTATAGTATGTGAAAAACATTTAAGATTTGTGTATAAAATCATTTAGTGTATCACAGTAAATGTACCTCAGTACTGCCGAACGGACCTGAATGCCGATCGAGAAGACTGCCGGACTATCGGGCGTGCCGAATCAATGGATGCCGGATTAACAGAAGTTTACTGGAAATGCAAAACGAGAAGCAAAATGGTTCTTTAGTTGGATTTATTTTTTATTTTTGTTTTGGATTTTGATTGACCATACATTAATTTCACCAAATACTTATTTATTTGGTGAAATTAATGCGATTATTAAAATTATACATGATATATTTCTTATACATGATATATTTCTTAATCAGATTTATTTATTGTTTCTGTTATATGCGAACAAGAATAAATTGTGTTTCACCGTTAGCATTTCGAAACTTTGTGAAATATTAAAATAACATAAAAAATAAATTCAAGACGCCATTCCTTAAAAAAAAATAAATGACTGAGCTTAACTATTTTATATTTTCTTACCTGAATAAGCAAACGTGTGTATCTCTTTAAAACATGGAAATTTCAATCCCCACGGTAATTATTAACGAAACTTTTTATACATTTTAGGGTTCCGTTTCTTTTTACCAGAAGAAAAACTATTGCCAATGGAATCGCAACAGTGTCAAAACCATATGATGCAAAACAAAGTAAACCGTAAAAAATGGCAGACTTTGAAGCAAAAGAAAACATTCAAATGCGTTCCAAACAGAACAATTCATCTTCAGAGAACGAATGTATATTTTTTTACAATCGGATAAAAAGTTCTTTTAAAAGACAAAACTTTTTACATCGTTTTACTAAAGAAACTTTTAAAACGGTACAGTTACTTGAGAACGGTTTGAATTTAAAAGTTGTTGCTTTATAGATAAAAATCTGATGTGGGCAGGTCATGACTCTCCCTGCAGACTCAAATTCATTTTCTCTTTATTTCTTTCATAATCCATTGAATTGAGTTTTATTTGCACAAATTGGAGCCGATCATTATTTGAAATGACACTGAATTTGCAATTTTAATTAAAGTTTCAGTTTCACTTGGCGACTGGATGTGGTAACAATGCGAAAAACCTAAAATATCTCAAGAACGGTCTAGATTTATGAAGCTGGTCTCATACTTTTCATCATAAAATATTACGATTAACATAGGGATTTAACTGATTTATTTGAACGTATGTAGTTTTTATTTTAGATTTTTAACAATTTTTGCGGAATATTTCGTAAAAGAGACAGGTTGTTTTTAACCGACTCATACCAAAAATAAGCACTGGAGTAACGCATAAGTAACTTCTGTATCATATTTTGCGAAATTTGATATCCATTCATCTTTCAGTTAGAGTGGATACATTTGATTTTTACAGGCTCTTCATTAATAAAAAAGAGGTAGATGTTATTTTTTTTAATCATACCAAAATCTAAGCAGCACCAAGGTAACAACTGATAAGTGACTTATTTACCAAGTTTTGTTTAATTTTGTCAATTAATTTTTCAGCTAGAGTGGATACATAAATTGCATCTAAACTCGAGCTGTGAATATCTCCAATACTTTTCCGATACATTACCATGTATTGTAGAGAAAGTAAAATGAAGATGGCATGTAAACATTTTCTTAATATGTTTCTAGCCATAAAACCTAGCCATATCAGCCCGTAAAACATATAGTCTCGAATATTGACGCCAAAATCAGATGCTGATTTATTTTAGGTATAAGTCAATAAGTTTAGGAACAAATAATCTGTTTATGGCGTTTAAAGAAAAACCAAGAAAACAAAAATAATAAAAATTTGATGTGGGCAGCACATATGACTTTTCCTGCAGACTGAAATTCATTTTTTCTTTATTTCTTTAATAATTCATTAAACTGAGTTTAATTGCACAAAATAACAAAAAATTTGCATTTTAAATTCAATTACTGTTTTTATTTGGGAATTGAACATTTTTCCAAAGGCGGCATAACAAAAATGCGAAAAATCTCAAATATCTCGGGAACTGTTAGTTTTAGAGTAATGGGGTTGTTCTTTTCCTCGTCAAAAATTACGTTTAAAACAAGCATTTGATTGGATACATTTGATCATACGCAGTCTTTTTTCAGATTTCGGCAATTTTTGAGGGTCATACCCTAAAAAAAGGCAGGTTGTTCTTTTCCGAATCGTACCAAAATCTAATCAGCACCAGAGTATACCACAGGTCTATCTACCAAATTTTGTAAAATTTGGTCAATTTATTTTAGCTAGAGTGGATAAATGGAATTTTTGCTGGCCATTTCGCAAAAAAAGTCGGGTTTTGTTTTTTCGAATCCTATCAAAAACTAATCAGCACCAGCGTCACACCCAAGTGACTTACCTACCAAATTTTATGAAATTTGGTCCAGTAGTTTTTGAGTTAGAGTGGATATATACATTGCACAGACAGACACACACACAGACGTCAGCCGGCCGTCCAACTAGTTACTCTAAGTCCTCTGGACGAGTCGGACGGTCTGGGTCTTCAACACACAGACGTCACGCTAAAAATAGTTTTTTCGTATTCTAGAGGTCTCGAAACGTGTAGATCCTTCGAAAACTCGAGTTGCGTTTTTCGGCATGATTCCAATACTTTCCCTATACATTACCATGCATTGCAGGGAAATTAGAAATAGGTTATTCTTATAGTAGATATTTATATTCTTTTCAAGATATTGAATTTTCATCAATTAGTCTTCAGTTATAATTTGCATTGATTTACATGATCATTGTCATTTGCATTAATCCATATTTTTGTAAATTTGCTTACAAAATAGGCCAGAATGTTTTATTCTTCAGTTTTTCCCCTAAAGATAATTTTGAATAGCGAGAACAGATATTCTTAACTTTATTTTAGGAGCATTATGTTAAATATTTTAGCAGAATGTTTTGATTAAAAATGTCATTTAGTATACTATAGGAATTTGCACATGATTGTGAATTTTAAGTTTCTTTATATTATATACTCCGTACGAAGAACGGGTATGCTGTTAGTTGGATATAATTTCAAATAAGTATCCTTTTTATTATGTGCAATTAAACGCCAATGCATTATGAAAAAATTTGATGTGGGCAACACATGACTTTCCTTATATAATGCAATGAATTTACTACTTTTACAGTTAAAAAAAATGTTATTCTTATAATAGATACTTATATTCTTTCCAAGATATTGAATTTTCTTCAATGAGTCGTCATTTGCATAGGTTTAGCGTCATTTTTATCCATTTGGCGAGATTTTCGTTAATTTAAAAAGTCGCCCAGTTGGCGACATTCCGTCAAATTCGTCGCCAAAATCTCACCAAGCGCTATGGACGGAGAAATAAGTTATTCTTATAGCAGATAAATGACTATTGGCGTTCAAATACAAAAGTATTACTCAAAGTATCTTTTCTCGTGAATGGAACGAGCCAGATCCACAAGAATGATATGACCCAATTTATCGCATGATATTACATATGAAAAGTGAACATGTTTCACAACAATTAATATATATTTTTTAATTTATGGGATTTTTGATAAATTTATTTGAAAAATGTGCAATTTATTTTAGCTAGAGTGGATAAATGGAATTTTTGCTAGCCATTTCGCAAAAAAAGTCGGGTTTTGTTTTTTCGAATCCTATCAAAAACTAATCAGCACCAGCATCAGCATCAGATCCGTGCAATATCACGAGAACGGATCATGCTATCGTTCTAAAGTTCATGTTAATTTTTTTCTACGAAAAAATTACACAAGAGATGTCTATTTGCGTGACTTTATTAATGGTTTTTATTTTCTGATGATTTTTTCAAAACTTGACGCGAAAATTTAGAGGGTTCTGAGCATGCGATTGTGTTTAAATACAATAAGCTTCCAGTATTCACGGATTTTAATTTTTGTATCAAATTTCATCCGAATCCCTCCATTCGTTCGTGAGATATCGTCTTCACAGGATCACTGACACACACACACACAGACATCACCTCAAAAACGTCCGATTCGTGTTCAGGGATGCTTAAAACGTGCTCTCCCGTCGAAAACTCAGAATTCGAATTTTCGACCCCGTCACAATACTTTCCTTATACATTATACTATGTATATAAGGAAAGTAATAATACAAAAAATACATATTTTGATTAGAATTCTGTAAAATATTTGTTAATGAAATCTTTGCGTGCAACTTAAAATAAAACTAAACAAGCTTCGTAAAAGGAACATGTGAACGCAAAATAAATGGTTTTGAAAGTAAGGAGCGCTACGTTCATTTTTCAGAGTTAGATCAGAAACTGATATTTTAGAACAACAAACGCGACTGAAACAGGGAAAGGGCGGAAGGAGAAAAGATGCGTAAAAAACCACGAAGAAGGGAATAAGTGGTAGAACACCATGAATGATAGGATGAACAATTTGAACTCATTTATTTAATATTTTTAACTATTTTTTTTATATTTTGAATTATTTTGAAAACGGGTTTCTCATTTCAATCTTTTAATATTTTTCGCTATTTTGAACTGTTTGGAAAATGCTTAAAGAAGGGCAAACCAACCCAAAAGAAAGATGTTATTCACGCAAAAACCATTTCAACTCCATCGGATGAGAGCCACTGCCAATTTAATTTAATTATCTGCTGCTTAATCAGTTTTTTCTGATTTATCAGAATATAGTAATCAATGAACGTCGCGTCTGTCCTAAAACCGCAGAAAGTCTATTTTCTGCGATTCTCATTAATAAAACTGAATATAAATCTTGGTAAGCTCAAATTTCTCTTTTTTTTTCACCGGAAAAAAATTCCGTTACCAATAGGTAGATGGTGTCCAAAAAAAACATACATTGCAAAACAAACGAAAAAGCTTCGTAGAAAAAAATAGATTTTGAAGCTGGAGGAAAAATTTAAATATGCCCCCAACAGAACAATTTATCAAGAAAGAAAGTATATATATATATATATATATATATATATATATATATATATATATATATATATATATATATATTTATATATATATATATATATATATATATGATCAAAAGTTTGTGGACACTTTGGATGCTAGAATTTTTTTCGAAATTTCTAAACAAATACTTGGCGAAGTGTTCTGTAACTTTGCCAATGTGAAGAACATGCTTGAACGCAAACTTTACAGTAAAGTTTCGGTGACTTGTGCATTTAGGGGACTATCAAGATATTGAAAAAGGGGAAAAATATATTTGAGCACCCTTTATCATAAAAAATTGGAAATGATTTGTAACTTTCACAAAATAGTTAACTAGCTTTGTTCAATGTGTATAAGCATTTTCGTAAAACAAAAACGTATATTCATGAAGATGTAAACGTTTCTTAAAAAGAAAAACAAATTTTGTTACATATTTTTGCTTACAATATCCATAAGTTTCAATCAAATTTCACGAAACTTACAGAACATTTGTCAACGTCCAAGAAAAGCATTATGCTTCAATTGAAAATTAAAGCATTGAATATACGATAAGATATAAGCATTTGAAGAAAGTAAGTTTTTACTGCGCAGGCGCGAAACATAGCAATAGTTTTCTTTCATGATTTTGTAGTGAATACTGTAGGGCAACTTCTATAAAAAATCCACTGGAATATCGTTAAAATTCGATGATATAGTGACCAATTTTTTTCTGACTCTCTAAAAGTACCTGGATGATTAGGGGGTTTCCACAAATTGACATTTTGCAAATTCATCGCCCACCCTTGTTCTGAAAATGAACTAGTCCAATTTTATGCAAATAATGATCACCATGTACAGAGGGTGTCCGGAGATTTTTGATCATTATTTGCATAAAATTGGACTAATTCATTTTCAGAACAGGCGTGTCTGTTGAATTTGTAAAATGTTAATTTGTGGAACCCCCCTTATGATTCAGGTACTTTCAGAGAGTCAGAGAAAAATTGATCACTATATCGTCGATATTTTCATGAATTTTCACGATATTCCAGTGGTTTTTTTTTATAGAAGTTGCCCTACAGAATGATGAAAGAAAACTATTGCTATGCTTCACGCCTGCGCAGTAAAAACCTACTTTCTTCAAATGCTTATATCTCATCGTATATTCAATGTTTTAATTTTCAACTGAAGTATAATGTTTTTCTTGAAATCATTTCCAGCTTTTTATAATACAGGATGATCAAATATATTTTCCCCCTTTTTCAATATCTTAATGGTCCCTTAAATGCACATGTCACCGAAACTTTACTGGAAAGTGTGTGCGTTCAAGCATGTTCTTCATATCGGCGAAGTTACAGAACACTTCGACAAGTATTTGTTTAGAAATTCGAAAAACATTCTAACATCCAAAGTGTCCGGATACTTTTGACCATATATATATATATATATATATATATATATATATATAGATAGATATAGATATATATATATATATAGTCAAATATATATATATATATATATTGTAAGAATTTTAATTACTTGTTTTTAATATCAGTTACTTATCCCTTGTTGAAAGTGGTCTGAATAGCACATGTAAAAATAATAATAAAAATATACCCAACGTTAGGCCTGAAAAAAAATCCTTTATAAATAAAACCCTTTATAAATTAAATAGGTACTAAATAGGCATTAAATACTTCTGGTTCCCTGTTCCAAATTGAAAACTGGATTTCATGGTGTAAAAGTTTGGTAATAACACCCAATAACTGGTAATAATATAAGCCTGTAACTACACCCTAAAATGAAATTAATTTTAATGTGCTATAAATCATATATGTAATATAGGTACTACAGGTACTAAACCCCTTGTTTCCTGCATTAACATACACGGTGTTAGTGCATGAATAATGTAACAGATGAAAAATTCAAACTGAAAAAACAACAAATGGAGCTAGGCCTTTCCTGGCTCCCAAATTTTATAGTATATATATATATATATATATATATATATATATATAACGAAAAAGTTATTTCAAAACTGGATTTCCTTATGATATCTTGTTCAACACATATTAAAACAAGCGGGTATGTGGTACAGTGCTGTTTTCGTAACTTTCCTCGCATTTTAACGTCTCCATGGAGAAAAACCGAAATAATTTTTCGTGAACAACATCTTTGGGTAGGTGGGTGGTTTGCCTACTTTAGACATTTTCAAAGCAGTTCAAAATATGAAAATATCGAAATTAGAACCCCCTTTTCAAAATAGCTCAAAATATTAATATATCGAAATTATAATCATTCTATTTAAAAACTAAGAACACGATTCAAAATCCAACTATATATCTTTGTAGGGCTTTCAAAGGATTACACATTACTTTTCATAGTTTATAACTAGTTCTTTTAGAAAGATAAGCATTACAAATATAAAATATGGAAAATTTTTCAATGTTTTTGTACTCAACAAGGCGATTCCTCGAAAACTATAAGAGCTTTGTAAGAACCAATGATTGATCTAGATACCAAATTTTCTACTGAACATTTTGTCGGTTACTGTTTTTATTCATCTTTCAGAACATCCACAATTTAAAATAACGTTTTTAAAAGTGTGTTCCATGGATCCGCCATAATATTCTAAAGTTTCTGCGATGCAATAGTTTTGTGTAAATGTTTTTTTAAAAATCGAAAAAAAAAAAAACACGTAAAAGTCAAATGCCTGATTTGCATCTAAACGGATATTTTCTCACTCTTTTTAAGTTTTCGGCCATCCGATTTAATTGGATGATAGAATTTTGTATTATACATTAAAAGTGAACAGGTGAAGAATATACAGTTTTGAAACTCATCAGTTTCCATGGAAAGTAAAAAAAAATTACTTTCAGTATATCTTTGTGTATATTTCCTATGAATATATGTAATTACAATAAAACATTATAATAAAATGCAAAATTCACCTGCAGAGTTTGCGATTGACAGCTCGCAATAAGTGCGAAAATTAATAAAAAATCATTCCGTTGCTTTCACAGTCGTAACCTACCTCTGTATTGCCATGCATCGTAGCATCTGTGGCCAACTTTTGTACTATAGCATATAGAACGGCATTTAGCAGTTATTGCGGTATTAGATTCAGAGCTTTTAGCTGAATTATATTTAATGCTTTTCATTGCATTATTGAAGGATCTTGCAAGATTTCTGTCTGCTATAGCAAATACTGGCTTTTCGCGCTGAAGACCACTAAAAATCAGGAAATCGGCCCTCATTTCCTAGTATCTGCAATGAGATCGTGATTCAAAATTTATAAATTACTTTTTTTGTTAGTGGTTTCATCATGAGTGTCACAAAACAACATTAAGACTGTTTATAAAAATGTTCATTGAGAAAGAATAAAACAACGAAGGACTTTTTTAACTTCTTATTCTAAACATTTAGTTCCTCTTACAAAATACACTAATGATGTTTTTCTCATTGTGGAAATCATGTTTTCCAAGGTAGTCATTAAGAAAACCGAATATAAATTTTGGTTTGTTCGAAACTTCCGTTTTTTTCCCAGAAGAAAAACTATTACCAATAAGGACGATACTGTCAAAACAACATGAGTTGAAACAAAGAAAAAAAACTTGTGAAAAAAAAACTTTGAAGAAAGAGAAAAAAATTTGAATGTGCCTTAAACAGAACTATTTATACGCAAAGAACGAATTTATAACCGAGTAAAATATATATAATTTTTTTTAATTTGGATTTTCTAACTTTGTTCCATGAAACACTAAAAATGTACAGTTTTTTTAGAGCAAGTTCTTGTTTAACAAGCGTTTACATTATCTATAAAAAAGTGATAAAAGTTGCTCACAAGTTAAAGCAGTTTTTAGAAATGTGCGTTTTAGACTGATATTACACTCAGAAGGCCGTAAATTATTGCGAATAGTAATACCAGTCACCGTTGAAAATTCTTTTGTGAAAATAAAAATTATACGAGTATTCATAAAATTAAAAAATAATGGAAGCTAATTTTGACCTAATACTTTATTTCTAGCATAGATTTCGTAATAGAACTTTTTCTAATCTAGATTTAGAAAGGGAATAACAGAAAATGTTCATGACAGAAAAAAATGAACATCTTTGTAAGAACTGTTCCTCGGAAATTTCCTTGCGAATAATACATTTCATTTAACTTATAAAATGCCAGAAAAGGTCCCCGATACGCATTTCAATGAAATTCATTGCGGGGAATTATTTTTGCCTTTACCTCTATTTCTTCTGTTTAAATAATATTTCTTAAACAAAAATCATATTTATTACTTACAATTTATAAACTTTCCTTAATATATTTGCATATATTATTCTTTCTAAATTTAACCGAACAAATCTTTGCATACTTGTGAACTCACATTACTACGAAATGCAAAGCATACGTAGCACCAATAAAACTTAATGCCTCATATTTAAAAAAAATGACAATTCACCGATACAAAAGAATAAAAGGCCTAGGATTCCTTTCATAAAATGCAAAACAGAGAAATCGCATTGAATAGATGATTGTAATAACGTGGTAGTAATTGAACGTATAATTTACTTGATTATATAATTATTTTAAAAGCAGTTATTTTGTGTGTGTGAAATAGCGCGCCCACAGACTCATTGATGAACACAGAGCCGCCCATACAGGAAGGATGGCCGCAACTATGTAAGCTTTATAGAGTGGAAAACCTCGAACCTCAAGGGGGATTCGGACGCCGATTTTCCCATAGTACGTTTAGTATCTTTTACGTATTTTCCTTTCTGGGAGAGTGTAATGATTCACAAGTAGGGCAAAATCATATATGATAATTTGTTTGTAGGGGTCTACAGTTTTGTAAGAGCGGCCCCAACACGTATACTAGCATACATATACACACCTTAACATATGTATGCTAGTATACGTGTTGGGGCCGCTCTTACAAAACTGTAGACCCCTACAAACAGATTATCATATATGATTTTGCCCTACTTGTGAATCATTACACTCTACCAGAATGTGGTATGCACACCTTAACATATAGGGTTGGCTGTGTGGTCTAGGTCTTCAACACCTTAACATATATATACACACACACTAACATACACATAACGCACACTAACATATATACATACATGCACACTAACATACATATACACACAATAACATACATATACACACAATAACATACATATGCACACACATTAACATACATACACACAGATGTCGCTACAAAAGCGTTCGATTCGAGTTCAGGGATGCTTGATACGTGCCCTTCCGTCGATAACTCGAATTCAAATTTTCAACTCGACGTGTAAGGAAAGTGAAAATGAAATCCCCAAATCGCTGCTACTGGATACTATTCCAGTCAAACGTGGCGCCATTTCGAAGTTTCATTTTCTGTTTAATCCCCCAGAAAGCCCCGAACCCTGAGCCGAAGAATCTCTTCTCGAATAAGATAAAGCTAGACGCAATCAATCCCACCTCCTAATGGTCGTTCCCTACGCTTTAGGGTCAAGAATGTCTCGTGGGTTGCCCATTCGGAATATTTCTTTCGAGTAAGAAAAGGTGCACCCGTAATACTATTGATTCATTGTTCTCTCTCAGTAGTGCCGGAGTTTTGCAAGAGATAGAATCAAGTTTTGTAAACAGATTGGGTTTGAGGCTATAAATGGAAGAATGAGAGTTGAGACTATTGAATGTGAGTATACCTGGTATTCAACTTTAGGAGAGTATTCCGTAAGGGTTTACGAGTTCTTTTTTAGCACTAGGAAGTGATAGTTACCTTTTTTTCCGTTATGCTTTCTTTTTATAAAGATTTCCAAAACACTATACGTGACACATAAAGATAAAATTTTCCCCTAAATTACTTCCATGGATGTTTATTGAATTATACCCTATCTCAAAACTAATTAATTAGATAAATGAAAAGTGGCTTAAAGGGGATATGTCATATGTGGTAAAGTGAATTTAGAATTACTACGCAATGACACTCAATAGAACAACAGATATGGAAATCTTTCAATATCCAATTTCGTTGAAAATCAATTCTCAAATTAAAAAAGAGAGCAAGTAGATGAGTAGAGAGCAAGTAGAAAAGTAGAGAGTAAGTAGAAAAGTAGAGCGGAAGTAGAAAATTAGAGAGCAAGTAGAAAAGTAGAGAGCCAGTAGAAAAATAGAGAGCCGGTAGAGAGAAATATTAAAGAGAAAGTAGAGGAAATGAGTAGAGATATATTTATCGATAATATTTCTGGAAATTGCTCAATTCTTTAAAGAAATGTGCCGGAAAAGTTAAATTTATAATTTCTTAACAACAACTCCTCACAATGCTCCCAAACAAAAGTGTTCGTTCAATTCTGGTTAAAGTACTTACAAAATACCCATTATTATACTTTATTAGGTAGTATACTTTATTTTCATGAGTTTTTTCTCTTTGTAGATTAAAATTATGTGGTTTTCCCAATACAAGTTTATTAATTCCGCTTAAAATAAGACATAAATAAAAAGGCTAATATTTCAACATTTGTTTACAAAATATTATTTTGAAAGTCTAATATTTCAAAATTTGTTTACAAAATAATATTTTAAAAATTAATTTTCATAAAAAAATGAAATGTTCGAGTCTTTAGGTCTCACAGGTACCAATAAGCCTCCTACATTTGCCTATTTAAATAATTGTAACGAGTTTCATAAACAATAATTGAAATGTTCGAGTCTTTAGGTCTCACAGGTACCAATAAGCCTCCTACATTTGCCTATTTAAATAATTGTAACGAGTTTCATAAACAATAATTGAAATGTTCGAGTCTTTAGGTCTCACAGGTACCAATAAGCCTCCTACATTGAAATAATTGTAACGAGTTTCATAAACAATAATTGAATTTGCTCAAGAGGTGAACATAGTAGCAAAAAAATTGCTAAAAGGAGCTAAAATTGTTGGGAAGAAGCCAAACTTGTTGAAGATAATTATTCAGGTTTGTTTTATACACTTCCTCAAACTGTTTGTTTTATTTGTCAATAACAGTTAGAATGAGAGCAATGGTTAATTCTAAAAATTGGTAAATTATGAAAATTTGCTTTATTTTAAATTTTAAGCTGTAGTATATGAGTTATGAATTTAAAATCTATATCCACTCGTTTTGAATGTTTGAAAATGTGGGAATTTACATATAAAACAATACATTCTGTTGCCAGCAGAACGATTTGTCTGAATGTATAACGTAGAGTGTAAATGACAAACTACACAGGTCATGCGTTACTTCCAAAATACACATTTATTGTGTTAATTGAAAATACACATCAGCTGCACATTATTAAATTTAAACATTAAAACAGTGTATTTTTAAATTTATCAGTGTAATTTGTAATTTACGCTAATCAATTTAAAATATGGTAAGAAGATATTCTTTTGTCCGGTGGCAAGAGAATACCTTCTTGTACCCTCTTTTATATGCAAATTTGCATATTTATTTTTTAGACTGAATGGTTGTATAGATATGAAATAAACGGAATATGACATAATGGATTGGGTGCCTAAACAATCTGAAAACTTTTCCTGTACTATATAATAAATTCCATGTACTATATAATAAAGCAAATGAAAAAAAAAGTATAATGCGACTGAACGAACATAAAATGTTTACAACATTTTCGCCTGATTTACTACCTTGTAAAAAGTCTCCACTTTTGCATACTATTTTTTTATTCAAGTATAAAAAATACGCTTTTCAGTTTTTGTTCACAAAAGCTTTAAAAATTCCTTGAAGAAGGATACAAATTGGCTGTTACTTTCAGTCGTTCTTCGGGATGAAAAACTATGGTCTAGGGCCTCATTATCGTCTATAAATAATATTGCCGGTCGGAATATCGCCGACCCACAGAATACTGGAACATTTCTTTTTTAATCGTGCTGCTTTCGTAAAATATACTTGTTCGAAATTTTATTTTAGAAATAGGAGTGCACATGACTCCCAGACTTGATCAAGGAATATTTTTTGTCTAATAATTGTATATATATAAATACGCTTGTGGCGCAAATTCTGTCATATTTCATATTTAAAATTACTTTCGAAGTTATTTTGTAGAGGAATATTTGAGAAAAGCATGTAAATGCATACTGCTTGGGTATCCCTTCAAAGAAAGGGATGAGCTGACTTTTTACCTGTAGAAAAATTAATTTAAGATTTTTCGAAATAGCAACGACCTCGGCAAAATATTGCCTAGCAAGGAGATACGACCCTAACAGCATTTTATTTTCACAGTGACGTAACATTTACGTCACACTGCAATTTCACATGGACGTCACAGCGAAGTCATTTTTGAGGTACTTTGTGGCTTCGCGTGTTAACTTGTTTGTTACTCTGTACCGTGATTTCGTAACATTGATGTAACGTCAAGTTACGTTTCTGCAACGTCACAGCGAAATGGATGATCCTGTGACCGTGAGCCTATGTGATTGAAAACGATTTTTAAAAGAGGAACTCTACTAATGTAGAGGATTGGGCAAATATCACATTAACTCGAGTTGCATAGCGTAATGGACCTTTAAAATGCCTGCCGGAGTAAAAGAATACCCAATAAAACCTCCTTGACGAGGAAATAATAAAGTAAAATTTGCGATTTTCTTAAATACTATACCCTATCCCAACATACCCTATCCCAAACATTTTTACCCCCCCCCCTTTTCAGGCATTGGCGTCCATGGAAATCGCTGACAGAAACATTGCACCTGCTGCAGCAGGTGCAATGCTTCTGTCAGCGTTTTCCATGGACGCCAATGCCTGCAAAGGGGTCGAACTGTTTGGGATGCCCCTTAAATTCTCCATGCGTCTTTAATTTTTGTTTGAGATGCATAAAATTTGGCAACAAGGCACCTTTCATATTGTTTAATGAAACTGAGTATGCATTTTAGAATTGGACTTTATTAAGATAATTAAAAGTGAATACGAACCTAATTAAGTGATGAAAATTAAGTTTTAATGCAGAAAAATATTTAAAAAAAAATTAACTTTCTAAGGGATTTAAAAATGAATACCCAAATTTGCTCATAATGTGTTTTTGAGTGATCATAATGTAAAATTAATCAAAAATGTGAACAAATGGCACGCAAAGAGCATTTTCAAATTTTCGTTAAAAAAAATTAAATTAAAAAAAAAGACAAGATTATAGCAAAATTGAAAAAAAAATTAATGGTATTTTATATAGTAATGTTAAAAGGAATATTTATACAAATTTTCACGTTTCTAAGTCAATAAATAAATAAAAAAAAATTCAACGTCCACCGTCCCCTTAAAAGAGAGAAACAAAAACACAAAGCTCTATCATTTGAAGATTTCAAACATTTTTTTTTCTGTGTTTGTTTCATTCTAAAAGAAAAATAAAATCAGCACTTTGATACAAAAGAAGCTGCTTTCTTCTAGAATGTTAAGATGTTTTTTCTCTTTAAAATTACGACCTATCCAAAATGGAAAAGTTAAGCTAGTAGAAAGGGAAAATATACCTGTAGCATACAATTTAGACGGGGCTTGTTAGAATGGAAGTTGAATTTGTTTACAGTTTAAAAACTAATATTTTTTTTTATAAAAATACTACCCATCAGAAAAAAAAGAAATAATTTTACATTGAATTTTAATAAACATTTAATGTGGATGTGAATAAAATCAATTGCTGAAGCTCCAAATGCGAGATCAACTATGTTGAAACATTCTGTAAGTGCTTCCTTTTCTGGATACCTCAATCGGTCTCGAAATTCTGAGGTTAGGATTCGAATCTTCCCTGGATAATATTTCATATTGGTGATATGTGATGTTAACTTTTCTTCTTCAACATGAGGTAAAGAATGTGCGAATGAAAATAAAATGACGAATTGTAAGATAAGACAAAATCTAATGCGGTAGCACGTGACTTTCCATACAGCCTCAAATCCATTTCCTCCTTCCTTTTTTCATAATGCATTGGCGTTTAATTGCACATAATAACAAGGATACTTATTTGAAATTATATCCAATTTGCAATTTTAATACATCTTTTACTTTTGGCACCTTAACACATTTTAAAACGTTGCAGCTCGTTAAAAAAAAATCAATATCTTAAGAATGCTTCCTCTTAGAATAATGGGGTTGGCTTTATTCGCTCCGGTGTTAAACATTCCACATAAAACGATCATTTAATGAATATATTTCAGCATATTTATTTTTTACTGCAGATTTAAACCTATTTTGCGGTATCTTTGCAAACTAAGGCAGATTCTATTCAACTGTACGAAAATCAGCATCAGGGAACACACAAGAACTTATCTATGAAACTTTGAAAATTTTTAAAGTTTTTTTAGCTAGAATGAATAATTTTCGTTAATAGTTTTGTTCTAGAGTTAATAGTAGATTCATACATTTGCACAGACACATACACAAACGGATATTTTCCCGAGCGTATTCGAAATGTGTTTAAGTCTTAAAACGTATTTTTCGCATCCAAAGCTTTTTTTTATCGGAATTTGAAAGAATTTTCGCAAAACAACATTTTGTTCTACACATTGGCTTCAGAAAGTGGAAATCACGTAAATATTTCCCATCCATCGTGAAGGCGTGACAGTTTAGAATACAAGTAGATAATGCAACATTCAATTTCACGCGTAAGAGATATACCAGCGAATCTTTCTGAATCTAAATATTTCAATAATGAGTTATAATTTATTGGCAGATTTTTCTTCGCAGAGTTCTGTACTAAAATTATAAAAAGAAAGTATTTTGGATTAGATCATTAATGAGCATTGTTTGTGCATTCATCGGCTCTTTCTTTGCAAAACTATTTTCTGTGATACCCAATTCCATTTTAATAGACCTTAAGTGTGCCCAAGAGACTTCTGTTCAATATTCATAAGGATTAAAGTTTCCATTTAGGGAAATTTTAAACAGCTTGCAGCTCAAATGTCAACCTTTTACCGCTTTCGTTACAAATTAGCCTCGGTTAAAAATGGCTTTGAAATTCATATTTCATTGTGCCTAGCGTAGACACATGCGGAGGTCCATTATCGAGAAGTATTAATATTCAAATAGGAATAGGTGCTAAAATATTCTTTGTTTTATTTAATATATATATATAACGTTATTCAAATGCACGTATCCAAATAAAATTTTGTACAAGAGTTAGATATAATATAATGTAACTTGATAAATAAATAGTTATATAGGAGTTTATTATCATTCTTTAATGAACAATTAATTACTTTGTATTTAAATTATAATTTTCACTTCGTCATGAACATTAAAATAGTATTTTATAGCATCCATCCGTTGAAAAGCACTTAAGTCTGCGGCTTGCCTCTAGTCCGCTACCCACTCGGAAACAGAAATTTTTAAAGTTTCTTAAAGAATAAACCAATTAAGAATGAAACTTTTTTTAAAGGCACGTTATTATTTGATTCAGATATTAGGATAAAAGTTAACCTGAAATAAGGAAAGTCTGGCAAAATTTTACTAGGTCGTGGGAAGGTGCTGGATTCAACAATAGAGCTCAGCCTATAAATTTACGGCGACTTCTCACTGATTAGAATGCTCGCGGCCAGAGATCGAGCTAGAATTTTTTCAGAAGAGTAAAAATCTGATGTGGGCAACACATGATTTTCCCTGCAGACTTATATTTACGTTCTCTTTATTTTAATTAAATGTAATTCACTTTTAATTCAATTTTCGTTCTCATTTGATAACTGGACTTATTTCAAAGATGGCGTAGAGAAAATACGAAAAACTAAAATATCTCGAGAACGGCTAGTCTTAGTGTAATGGGGTTGGTCTTATTCTTTTTTTCGTTTATAATTACGTATTAAAAGAGCATTTAATGGATATATTTGAGCATTCGTAGTCCTTTTAAATTTTGGCGATTTTTGCGGGCCATTTTGCAATAAAAAGGCAGGTTATTTTTTTTTTAATCGTACCAAAATCTAATCAGCACCAGCGTGACCCACAAGCAACTTATCTACCAAATTTTGTGAAATTCGGTCCATTAGATTTTTAGCTAGAGTGGATACAAGTCTTTGCGGACCATTTCGCAAAAAAAGGAGAGTTCTTTTATCCCAAATCGTACCCAAAACTAATCAGCACCAGATTCACACACACACACAGATGTCACGCTAAAAATAGTTTTTTCGCATTCTAGAGGTCTCGAAACGTGTAGCTCCGTCGAAAACTCGAGTTGCGATTTCCGACATGATTCCAATACTTTCTCTATACATTACATGTATTGCAGGGAAAGTAAAAATACTCCCTGACTTGATTTGAAGGAGTATTTTGCTTTCCAGAGGAGTCATTTTTAACAAATGTATAATTACTCTCAAATTTCCAGGTGTTTAAATAATTTATTGTATTTTGTATAAAACAAAATTACAGGGTCATCGCCCAAAAGAATATAAATTTCTGACTTTCCTACGTTGAAAAATAAAAATAAGATTTAAGAAATGCAGTACTCTTTATTTGTGTTAATAAACAAAATCCATTGTATATCTAATAGCTCAATTAATATACCTTATAAATTTTATGAAATGAGTTTTAAAATGTTTACTAAATTTTGAACTTTTAGGATCGCAATATTTTTTAATTTCCAAGTAGAGTAGCAATCTTGAATTATAAATTCGTCATAGTATAATTAACAAAGTTTTTTTTTCATAAAAATAACTAATCATATAATTCATGATGAAATATCAAAATTGTTACCTTACCTTTGGCTTAGTTTCTCCATGGTTGTAAACAAACAAGGGAAAAAGAAAATTAAAAACCTATTAAGTAAAATAATTTTTATTTTTTCCTTTTAAAATCCCAACTTTCTTTGCGTTAGACAACAAAAATAATGGTCAACGTTAACACGCGCAGATGATGAAGTAAAATACATTTTCGAGGATATGATTAACCTTATTTGTCAATTATTAAAGATCCAAATATGTGAGCAAAATGGGACTCAAACAGTGGATAAACCAGTTCCACACAGAATTCATAGAAATTAATCAGAAATGATACTCGTGTATGATTAAGAAATATATGCTATTTAAGGACATGTTGCATACATGTGAGTAAAATCTCGAAAATCACTTACCAGACATGATTCACAGCACAAAACGAGTGAAAAACTTTCAGCCTACCTGCAAACAGAAAGAAAAATTAATCATGCTATTTGTACATTAAAAAAATTAGTGAGTAACACTATTACTCGTTATAGATTGATGTGAAACATCCCATTTTTTGTATATTTCGAATGAGAAAAGGTTGGTTTGCGGGCAATGGTACAAGCTACCTAGGGGAAGTTTTCGATATTATTAATTTAAAAAAGTTATTTTTTCACTTTTCTACCAGAATTATTTTATAATACAATACAATTTAAAGGAAAATCAGAAGATACAATGCACAGAATACTATATTCAGAAGGTGCACTCCCATAGGACCCTATGGCAACATTTTTAATATGGGATGTCGCATAGACACTAGAGCTCGTGAGTTGGACCAACTGAACTACGATGCGTCTGCCAGATTTGGCGCGTTATCGCTCGCTTGGCGATTTTTTTTTTAAACGGGAGGGGAACAAAATGTTGAGGACTGTACTTTTATAATTTTTGAAACTATAGAAAGGATCAGGATTTAAAAATACATTAATCTGTAACATAAATATTCATTAGTTTAAGAATATTTAAATAAACATAGTTATATATTTAATTCAAATAATCATAAAATAGATTAAAAAATACACACATTGCATTGTCTCACTATAAAACATAATGCACAAAAAATTACAAGCTAACATACTCAAAAGACTGAAATATTATATAATACTTTCAGTCTAAAAAGTATACTAGCGTGTTGATCGTTAATTACTTGATTCTTAATTTATTCTGGGATACTGATAATAGACTTTTTTTTTTTAAATATAAAAATATTCATATAGTAAATATCAAATTTACATAAATGCACTATCGTCTATCGAAGTTGTGGAACTCAATCATTAATTACCCGAGGGGGGGGGGGAATTTTTCACCATAAGGCACTTAATAAAAATTTTACATAAATATATACACATACTATATCACATTCAACTAAGAAAAAGCTATCCAAATATCAATTATTTCACATTTTATAAAAATACGGAAAATATTTTTTAACTAATTATACCACTACCTCTTAAAATTTAGTCTAATCCGGCAGTAATAACAACACAGCACTAATTTCGTATGATGAACACATGTATACTTGTATGAACACGTGTATACTTATGAACACGTGTATACTTATAATGAACACGTATGTAGGACGGTGATAACTAAAATTATTTCAATTTTAATAAACATAAATTACATACCCTGTAACGCAACCAGTTTTCTTTTATCAATCCATTTCTATAAAATGATCTAAACACTTAACAAATAATCCTTTTTCACGTTACTCAAACCACGCTAGTCTGTTGTTCTAAGTTTTCGCCGAACGAAATAGGGTTATAACATTGAAAATCGGCTTGCACCCAAACCAGATCATCGCCAAGCGCTCGGATCAAACCAGACCATCGCCAAGAGCGCGCCAACCCAATGTTTGGTCTATCTCTAATGGCCGCCGCGAAAACGAAACTATTGAGAGTGACAGGTCTGTATAGTAGTCTGTGATACAATGCATATTGGATTCTGTATCTAGGTTAAATTGCAACAATATCTTCCAGTTACGTATTCGAAGCAATAGGATGTCACTTCCGGTTAATACTTCCACTTCCATTTCATCTAAAACACATTTTTTTCCAGATTTACTGTGCCATGTGCCCTTAAGATGTTTCAAATCAAAAATTGCAAACTGATAGCAAAAATGAAGCAAACACTTTGCAATTTTAAATTGCAAACTGTTTGCTTCAATAGTAGTAGGTAATTAAGAATAAGATGAACTAACTATTGCTACTATCAGAAGAAAAATAATATATTCAATTCCATCTATATATAGAAACTGAATTCTCATAATGTTAAATAAATTCATTTTTGATAGTAACAATCTATATGCGTACTACAATTCAGGATGTATAAGTTTCACTATTGATAATGAATTTAAAAAGACAATAAAGTATGTGCAAAAGATAATAACAATGTTAACTCCCCCCCTCTCCCCTTCCTATGCACTCTTTTGATGATTCAATGAATTTGTTTTGTCATTACTGAAGACTAACACAAAGTCGAAGACATCATTTCAAGTTGAAATTCTGAAACTTTCTAAAAGTCTACAAAAGTCGCTAAGTTGGCGATATTTCAAAACATGTGTCACAAGGTCAGGGATTAAGTAACGCAGTCGAACAACACTGACTGGAAATTTGCTCCACCGCAATGCTAATTGATTTAAAACCAGTGGAAATCAATATCCTATAGGGACGTTCTCAATGTTGGAATCATGCTTTCATTGTAGACAACAGCATTAATGAACCGGTTTCGTATTTTTTTATGTGCAATACCTGTAATGGCCCAAGAAAAACTGTACGTGCCATGATTTTGCAAAACACCATGAAGACTTACAAATTCAGTTCAACCACATAATAGACTTCAACTTTTTTCAGACTGCACTCAAACTAAACAGGGCTGCAATAGTTTATACTCACAGACCCCGCATTTAAGGAGCGTTCTAAATAATAGGATTGAGAGTTCTATAAGGCCTTTTCAGTCTCCTGCATCCTAAGTTCAATTTTTAAGAAATTTTAAGTTAGCTCATCGTGATAGGACTGTTCTTGTCGGTCTGTATAGAGTTTTGCATTATTATGACATAAAGAAAGTTTTCTTGCTGTCCTTTACAGGTATAGACTGTTACATATTGACGAGCGCATATTAGGAGTGAAAGCAGTCCACGAATGCTGTTATATTTGTAATGGGGCTGCAATACCGTAGAGGTAATTTCGTTTCAATAACTCTAAAATCAGTGAAAAATCGATATAAGGAAATTTCAAGAATATTAGTAAGAGATGTAAAAAATAAAATAAACTTTTAATATACCCAGTTATTATAACTTCTTTAAAAGTAGAAAATACATTTTTTTCACTTGAAAATTTTAACAGTTTGGGTCTGAAAATTGAAAGTGGGCAGTTGAGGATAATTTGTAATGTATTAACTGCTGAAATGTATTTGGAATTATCCACTTTTATTAACAATCTGCATTTTGATCCCACATAAATTTCAACAGTTAATAATGTTGGAAATTATTCTTAACCCTTCCATTTGCAGACCAAAACTATTAAAATTTCCAAGTGAAAAAATTTATTTTTAAGGATTTAAACAAAATTGTTATTTAAATCACAAAATTAATTTACGAAACCCTAACCTCCCCCCCCCCTCCTCCCCCAACAAAATGTATCTGTATAAATAGTTAAATTCATTATTCCAAATCAAGAATTTCCCCGAAGCGACAGAGATTTTTAAAGAAATTGAACTTAATTTTAAAAAATATTAAATTTTCATTCGTTTGGAGTCATTTTCATTGATTTAGCTTCATTTTTGTGAATTGGGCGATATTTTTTGTAAATTTGGAGACATTTAAAAAAAAGCGGCAAATTTGTCAGTACTTTGCCAAATCCGTTGAAGCCACATTTTTGTGAAATAAAATTTTTCAAACAAACAAGAAAAATTCATCCCATAAAGTTAACAGTGGGTAAAACAAATAACAAATACTGAAGATCAATGCTGATCATTAAGGATAACTTCTATTTATACAATTTAATTCGTATTCCCCCCCCCCCCCTTCTCTTTTAGTAGCTTCCTTTCATCGCATTTTCTATCTAAATAGGGTTAAGCCGATTTCTGGAAAGCACTTCCTCTAATTAGCGTCTATAACGGAATATTGTACAAAAGACGCCGTATTTCGAAACGAGAACTTTTCCATCAGCCTGCATTCACTGAAACCGCATTTAAAGCTCGAGAGGAAACTACGGATTATTTTCCAAACAATTTCAATGCAGTCTATCCGAATCGTCGTGGCATTAAAAGTTAACTGGGACGGTTGGGAACATATTTGGAATAAAACGCTTCAGATTTCGTTGACATACATGCAAAATACATTAGCCGGACATTTTTAGAGATGAATATTAAACAAACAGGTATAGATTAATTAATAGGTTCTGTTTTCTCTTTTGCAGTTTGGGAGAGATACTCAGGGAAGTGAGGATTCAGTTGGTAGATTACATTCAAATGGAAAGAAGATTCAAGAAAATAGGTTTTAATTTCGAATTTTAGTAATTAAAAGTAGAGTAAGAGTTCTACTTCATAAAAGTAGAGTAAGAGTTCTACTTCATAAAAGTAGAATAAGAGTTCTACTTCATAAAAGTAGAGTAAGAGTTCTACTTCATAAAAGTAGAATAAGAGTTCTACTTCATAAAAGTAGAGTAAGAGTTTATTAAAATTCAGAGAAATAATCGTAATATCAGAAATTTACCATATTTGAAATGGGGTAAACTTTCTTTTCAGAATTTGAAATTTCTGCCTAAAAAAAAACGAATAAAAATAAAACATAATTGCTTCGATGCCTAATTAATTTTGAATAACATAATATAGAATACTTTCTAACACAGATCAGATATTAAATAAATTAAAAGAGTATTTGCATAATAATAGAAAGTCGGAATTTAACCAGAGATTCGTACATGAGAATTTCAAGTTAAAAAAAAACCAAAGTATCCATGTAAGTAGCCTATCTCTTAAAAAAAAAAACTGCGTGTTTAACACTTTCCAACATAATTGTAAAGCGTTTATGATTTTGTTCATTCTGTCTGTCTGTCCGTTCGCATGATAACTGCCGTAATAAAGTCATTTCGACTTTATCAAAATGAAATTTTAGTATGAAGACGGTCCGTGGGACATATGGGAATGTAAAATAATAATATCACCCAATCAGTTTTAGATTTAATCCGGATTGAAAAAATGAAATACATTGAACCCTATGGGATCTAATTTTTCAAAAAAAATTTAAGCGGAATTAAAATTCACAAATTGCTTTGAAAATCTTAGAAAAATTCAAATTATTAAGCAAAATGTGTAAAAACAATGTCATAAAAATATGTTAAATAGTTTTTCAAGTAAACATAGAAAACATAATTAAGCCTATATTATATGAAGAGATCACGTGCCTCATTGCAAAATAAAATATGGCATCCATTTTTACTTTCCTTATATACATAATGTATAAGGAAAGTGTTGTAACTGGGTCGAAAATTCGAATTCGAGTTTTCGACGGGACAGCACGTTTCAAGCATCCCTGATCACGAATCAAACATTTTTGAAGTGATGTCTGTGTGTGTGTGTGTGTGTGTGTGTCAGTGAGTCTGTGGAGACGATAACTGACGAACGAATGGACCGATTCGAACGAAATTTGGTACAAAAATCACAATTCGTAAACACTGGAAGCCTATTATTTTATAAGCAATCGAATGTTCAGATGCCACCTAAATTTTCGAGTAAAAATTTGAAAAAATCGTCAAAAAATCAAAACCGCTAATAAAGTTACGCAAATAGACATTTCTTATGTAATTTTTCATTAGAAAACGATTCACATAAACTTTAGAACGCTAGCATGAACCATTTTCGAGATATTGCACATTTTTCAAATAAATTTATCAAAAAATCCCATAAATTAAAAAAAAAATATTAACTGTTAAGAAACATGTTCACTTTTCATATGTAATATCATGCGATAAATTGGGTGACATCATTCTTGTGGATCTAACTCGTTCCATTCACGAGAAATCCATAACGCATCCATAACGCATGGCGAGATTTTGGCGACGAATTTGGTGGAATGTCGTCAACTTGGCGACTTTTTAAATATTGCTAAATTAACCAAAAACTCGCCAAATGGATAAAAATGACGCTGAATCAATGACGACTCATTGATGATGGCGACATGGCAAATGACGACTCATTGACGAAAATTCAATATCTTGGAAAGAATATAAATAACTACCATAAAAATAATGTAATTTTTTTTACTGTAAAAGTAGTAAATTCATTGCATTATATAAGGAAAGTCATGTGCTGCCCACATCAGATTTTTTCCTTCGCTTAGTGAAAATCGTGATTTTTAAGGAACTCTTATATTTTATATTTAGTGTTGCATCCTTCCTAAAACCGCTTTATTTTTGCATATTATCTGTGTATCTAAATTATGTGCCTAAGCAATTACAATATTTTTTATTTTAAATGATCTCCAAACTTTGATTATTTTTACAACGAAGTCTAATTTTAAAATATGCAGACTGTAAACAAATCAACGATTGTAAGATGAGTTGTATAAGAATTGCTGAATTTTTTAAAGCAACATTATTTAGCTCTGGAGTTTGGAATGTAAGTGATAAGAATGAAATATTCATTCATTTTACATAGAGAAGCAGACGATTTTAAAGCATTGCCTTTTTTGATGCAGTTTTAAGTTTCCAAGTAAAGGAAATTCTTTCTTGTTTTTTAATGTTTTAGAAATCCCAGCCAAAAATTAAATGAATTAACTGTTTCGAGCGCAAAGTACTATTTTATACAGTTTGAAATGAACCATTTACGTGTATCAGTTATCTACGTTATTAACGCACGATAGAACAGCTGCGTCATGCATGTTTGAGGACCTTAAACTACTGACAAGGATACAATTTTACGAGGTACGGTCTTAAAAATTTGTTATTGTCAACTACCATTCTAAGTCTGAAAATGTTTTTTCCATTAGGGCTGGAAAATGCAATTATTTTCTTGTCACTGTATTTTGGTAGCTTTTTACAATTAAATTAAGGGTTCAATAACTTTCATTTCACGGTGCTCATTTCGCGTATCATGTCCGAGAACGAAATGCTCATTATCCGACCAGACCGTAGATGGGCCGATTATTATTAAAAAGAAGTGGACGGGCTTGTTAGGAGTACGTTATACGTTTTATTCGTTTCGCGTTGGGGTTTCTATCTTTTTGGTTGCGAGGATGCAATTTTCATTCTGATTTTAACTCTTGGGGAAGGAAAGAGGGCCTAGCGCCCTTATTTTCTAAATCTGCGTTTTTATCTATCTTAATGGCTTTTTCTCCATTTTTGATGCAATGTTCACGTTGTATTTTCTACTTTACAATGGATCCACTCGACCTGCTCATGCTGAACTTCAACCCAATTTTTGTTGCTTTGTGACTTCAACGTCCAGATAATACTTACCAAAAACTCACTGCTGTAAAATATCGTTGCTATATTTCGTGATCACTAGCTACGGGCTTCGCTGTTAATAACTAGGTTAAGCAAAATGCCGGACGAGAACGAGGCAAAGTTCCATATATTTTGGTCCCCCGCCAGAATTTTGGTTTTAACTGTACGAGAAATACTCGAATGTAGGCGCGTTACACTATTATTTAACTTTATGCACACTTCAATAATTAACGAGGTGGGGCGCCAGAATTTGGAACGTTTCCTCGTTCTCCGACGACATTTTGCTTATTCTTAATTAAAAATGGGAATCATTGATGGTGCGTTCGCACCTGTATGGAACCGTACTTGGTGACTTAAATAGTGGCTTCATTTTTTTTTTTTTTTTTTTTTTTTTTTTTTTTTTTTTTTTTAACTTTACACCAAATTTTGCATTACTTGGCGGAATTTTTTTTTACAACACAGTTGTTTTCGTTTGAGGATATCGCATCAATTCGTGAAAACAAATTTCGCGGGTGACCTTTTTCGGAGCTTATTGTCAGAATTATTATTTTTTTCAGGAATCTAATATGTATGTGAGCATTTACTTCACCCATAGTGTATTTTTTGTCAGAATTCTATTGAGAGTTTAAGCTTAAGCCTACAAGATTTATACTTAACTGTGGTTTACGCCGGACTTTGATATTTTAGGAATGTAACATACTTGTCAGTGTGTGTTTTTCATGCGTTGTTTCTGTAGAGAATTTTAACGTGAAATTCAATCGGAAAGTACCTAAGCCCGTGGTAAGTCAATTTCCCTTCTAATGGGCTTAATGAACGTTTGATTATATATTCTAGAGATTTAACATCTCTGGTCCTTTGTACTTCATACGTTACAGGTTTTAACCAATTTTTTGTAGCTGAATTCAAAGTGCCTTGAATTGTAGGTAGGTCAAAGACGTTGAATGAGTCAAGCCCTAAGAAAATACCGACATTCAAATACATTTTTAAAAAGCAAACCCTTGGATCATAAGGAAAAAGATAAAGAAAATATAATCGAAATCGGTTAACTGATGTGGCCCGTAAGTTTGGCAACAAAAAATTCGACTACAACAAAAACAAGCAGAACGAGAATCATTCACAAATGCAGTTTTGAGCAGTAGTTTTCTTCTTTTTACTTTCCTTATATACATAGTACAATGTATAAGGAAAGTATTGTGACGGGGTCGAAAATTCGAATTCGGGTTTTCGACGGGAGAGCACGTTTCAAGCATCTCACACACAATACACGAATCAAAAGTTTTTATGGTGGTGTCTTTCTGTCTCTGTGTGTATGTGTGTATGCATATGGGTGTGTGAAAGTGAGTCTGTGGAGACGATATCTGACGAACGAAAGGAGCTATTCGAACGGAATTTGGTAGAAAAATCACAATCCGTGAATACTCAAAGCCTATTGTTTTTAAATGCAATCAAATCTTCAGAAACCTACTAAATTTTCAAGTGAAATTTTGTAAAAATCATCAAAAAAAATCAAAATCTTTAATAAAGTTAAGCAAATATTCATATCTTATGCAATTTTTCCTTAGAAAACGATTGACATAAACTTTCGAACGTTAGCATGAACCGTTCTCTAGATATTGCACATTTTTCAAAAAAATTTATCAAAAAATCACATAAAATAAAAAAAAGCATTAACTATTGTGAAATATGTTCACTTTTCTGGAACTAGCTCGTTCCATTCATAAGAAAATATACTTTGGGTAATACTTTTATTGTTGGCCGCCAATAGTGAGAAAATATACTTTGGATATTACTTTTATAGTTGGACGCCAATAGTCTGCTATAAGAATAACTTATTTCTCGTCCATAACTCTTAGCGAGATTTTTGCAGAATGTCGCCAACTTGGTGACTTTTTTAAAAGTTGCCAAATTAATGAAATTGTCGCCAAATTTGATAAAAATGACACTAAATTAATGAAAATAACGACTAATTGACGAAAATTCAATATCTTGGAAATAATATCTATATAAATAAAAATGAAAATGTGTCTGTCTGTCTGTCTGTCTGTTTGTCACACCATCACGGGAGAACGGCTGAACCGAATTTGATGAAATTTTGTGGGTAGCCCAGAAATAGCCCCACTTAAAATTATATCCGTGTTTTGAGTTTCTACGACCAGTGGTTCTCGAGATATTAGTAAAAAACGAAATTTTCGTTTGTCTCATCATCACGGAAAAACGGCTGAACCGAATTTAATGAAATTTGGTGAATAGCCTTGAAATATCCCCCCATAAATTTTGTCCAAGTTTCGAGTTTCTAAGACCTGGGGTTGTCGAGATATTAATGAAAAACGGAACTTTTTCCTAGGAGTTCTACTCCCTAACTCCGTGGTTTATCCAAACGAAAAGCTTGAAAATCGTTTGAAAGTGAATTAAAATTTAATCTCTGAGTTTGATGGGAGATTTTTTGCGTTAATTAGTCACTTTCTGAAAACATGAATTGTTTGAAACATGATTTAAAGGGGAAATCTATCTCCATGGTTCATGGTTTATTTAAAACAAGCTTTTGCGGAACAATGAGAAGTATAGAGAAATCAAAATCGTTATTTAATTTCGCAGTTTATGTTATAAGACATGACATATTTAACATGTTATAAGATTCTATCTTATATCATGTTACTCAGAAACGCAATTAAATTAAATCTGTCTGTTAATTTTAATAATTATTTTTTCGATTTGAATAATAAATAAATGGATATAAAAATATATTTTAGAAAAGAACGATTTGATTTTTCTTATAGCATTTTTGACTGGATAATATCAATTACGGTCTTCAGGTTTAAAAATTATTATTATTTATATTTTCGGGGATTATTGATTCAAGGATTATTGATATTTTCAAGTTATTATGCAATTATTTTATTATGACAAAAATTGTTTAAACTCATATATTGTATGTTGTACGAATCTTCTACAAATACACGTGTATATCTTTTAATCTACGAGAATATAAGTAGTACAGGTATATTGACATATGTTTTGATATATATTGGCATATATTGGAATCAATTACGACCTTCTGGTATAAAGAGTACGGATATTATTGATGTTTTCAATTTATTACGTCATCTCTTTTATTTTGGCAAATATTTTTGAGACGCATATTGTAATACGGGTAATCTTCTACTAACACATTGGCATATTTTCTGATCTGCGACAATATAATTAGTACGGGGTTGCATATATTCATTCAATTCCTATTTTTTCTTCTGTAAATTTGCTTACAAAAGGGGGCAGGATGTTTTATTCTTCAGATCTGATCGTGAAGATAATTTTGCATAGTGAGAACATATATTCTTAAACTTCTCTTTAGGAGCAATACATTTAATATTTTAACAGAATTTGCACATGATTGCGAACTTTAAGTTTCTTTAAATTATACACTCCGTACGAATAACGGGTGTGCTGTTAGTGGTTAATAAATTTTAACATTTTAGGAGGATATATCATGTTGCTCGGCATCGCAATTAAATTAAATGTGTTTGTTAATGTTTTTATTATTTTTTTTCGATTTAAATAATAAATAAATGGATAAATGGATATAAAAGTATATCTTATGAATGGACGGTTTGATTTTTCTTTATGAATTATATTAATTGCTGACTGCGTACATCAATTTCATTTATTTTGGCAAAGAGTTTTCAAGCTTATATCGTATTTAGCTACTAAACTCATATATTGTGTTTAGCCAATAAATTCATATAGCCGATTGTTGAAACAGAAAAAGAGTAGAGCGGGTATATCTTCTAATACAATTGTAGTGTTTTCATTTAGTATATTGAAACGGGATAAGAATGTTTCATTCAGATCTGCAAATTCAAAGCTACGAATTTGGAGGGATATCGCTAATTTGACAACTTTTCTTAAACTTTGCCAAATTGACGGAAATGTCGCCAAATTGATATAAACGACACACAAACAGCTGCCATAAACCTTCGGGTTGGTCGTGTGGCTTGGGTCTTCTACATATCAATGAAATTTTTTTTTGTTTTGTTAGAAGAGAGTACTGAAATGATGTTTGGTTAGCATTTATCTGTCAGACCAACCATCCTACTTAGTAATACATTTAGCGAATTTTTAAAATGTCACCAAATTGATAAAAATGTTTTCAAATCTATAAAAATATCTTGAAATTGATAAAATTGCGCTACATAAATGATATTAATTGTTTTTTGTTAGGGGATAGTATTGTGATGATATTTCGTCAATTTGTCGCAAAGTGGAACTGTCAGTTCAACAGTCCCACTTGGCGATAAATTTGGCGATTTTTTAAAATGTCGCTAATTTGACGAAACTGTCGCCAAATGTTCCATAGAAATATAACTATTTAGACGATATTTTTTCTACCAATTTATTTGAAGCAAATGATATCATGTCGCTTAGCAACGGATTTAAATCCAATGTGTTTATGCGGCAGACGATTTTTATTAAATCCTTTCCGATTTGAATAATGAAGATATGTATATAAAATAAATTTCATTGCCATTTCATTTTGGACTGGATAATATCAATTATACTCTTCAGGTTTAAACATTATTATTATTGATATTTTCCGGAATTATTGATTCAGGGATTATTGATATTTTTAAGTTATTACGCCATTGTTTTATTGCGGCAAAAATTGCTGACACACGCATATTGTACGTTGTACAAGTAATCTTCTAGGAATGCACGGGTATATCTTCTAACCTACGAGAATATAAGTAGTACAGGTATATTGGCATATATTTTGACATATATTGGCATATATATTGGAATCAAGTACAGTCTTCTGGTATGAAGATTAAGGGGATTAATTATATATTCAATTTATTACGTCGTCTGTTGTATTTTACCAAAAAACATTTGTGACTCATATTGCAAAACGGGTAATCTTCTACTAATAATCGGACATTATAAGTAGTACGTGTATATCTTCCCATATAATTTTAGCACTTTAATTTTGACATATATTGGAATAAATGACTGTCTTCAGATTTAAAGATTACGGGTTTATTGGTATTTTCAATTTATACATGTAATCTACTAATACAGGTTATATTTTCTAATATTCGCGTATATAATTAGTACGGGTCCCATACAATTTTAACGCTTTTATTTTGCATATATTGATGCAATCCCATATTTTTTTTATATTTGCTTACATAAGGGGTCCAAGATGTTTTATTCTTCAGATATGTCCACGAAGATAATTTTATATAGCGAGAACAGAGATTCTTAAACTTCTTTTTAGGAGCATTATATTAAATATTTTAACAGAATATTTTGATTAAACATGTCATTTAGTATACTATAAGAATTTGGGCATGATTATGAATTTCAAGTTTCTTTATATTATATACTCCGTACGAAGAACGGGTATGCTGCTAGTATATAAATAATTTTAAAATCTGTCTGTCTGTTTGTCCCGTCATCACGGGAGAACGGCTGAACCGAATTTCATGAAATTTTATGGATAACCTAGAAATAGTCCCACTTAAAATTTAGCCCATGTTTGAAGTTTCTACAATCAGTGGTTCTCGAGATATTAGTAAAATACGAAATTTTCGTTTGTCTCATCATCACGGGAGAACGGCTAAACCGAATTTGATGAAATTTTATGGATAGCCTTGAACAGCCCCCATAAATTTAGCCCAAGTTTCGAGTATCTAAGACCAGGGGATGTCGAGATATTAATGAAAAACGAAACTTTTTCCTAGGAGTTCTACTCTCTAACTCCGTGGTTTATCCAAACGAAAAGCTTGAAAACCGTTTGAAAGTGAATTAAAATTTAATATCTGAGTTTGATGGAAGATTTTTTGTGCTAATTAGTCACTTTCTGAAAACATGAATTGTTTGAAACATGATTTAAAAGGGAAATCTATCTCCATGGTTGATTTAAAACAAGTTTTTACTGAACAATGAAAAGTATAAAGAAATCAAAATGGTTATTTAATTTCGCAGTTTATGAGGAAGATTCTATTTTATATCATGTTGCTCAGAAACGCAATTAAATTAAATCTGTCTGTTAATTTTAATTATTATTTTTTCGATTTGAATAATAAATAAATGGAATATAAAAATATATTTTAGAAAAGAACGATTTGATTTTTCTTATAGCATTTTTAGCTGCATAATATCAATTACGGTCTTCAGGCTTAAAAGTTGTTATTATTGATATTTTCGGGGTTATTGATTATTATGCAATTGTTTTATTAGGACAAAAATTGTTTAAACTCATATAGTGTACGTTGTACTAGTAATCTTCTACAAATACACGGGTATATCTTCTGAGCTAACGGCTCTACCGTGCCGAAAACACCGGTTCTCGTTAGATCACCGAAGTCAAGCAGCATCGGGCGGGGTTAGTACTTGGGTGGGTGACCACCTGGGAACACCGCGTGCTGTTGGCATTTCGGGCGCGGTTGCACATTTCGGGCGCGTTAGCCCGGTGGTGTGCGCGCTGGATTTGCACGCTGCCGCAACTGCCGCCGTGTTCATGCGGAGTACGGTCACGTTAAACATGTGGGTCCGTAAGTCCTTCAGAGAAGTTGGTGGAAGGGGAAGGAGGGTACGGTCCCTGTGGATGCCTCCCCCACTGAGTTCCAGTCTAAATTGGGTGGCACTTCCCAGCCATCCAAACGGTTACACCTTTCTGGTAGGTCGGACGATCTGTGTCTCAACAACAACATCAACAACGGGTATATCTTCTAATCTACGAGAATATAAGTAGTACAGGAATATTGGCATATGTTTTGATAAATATTGGCATATATTGAAATCAATTACGACCTTCTGGTATAAAGAGCACGGGGATTATTGATATTTTCAATTTATTACGTCATCTCTTTTATTTTGGCAAAGATTTTTGAGACTCATATTGTAATACGGGTAATCTTCTACTAACACACTGGCATATTTTCTAATCTGCGACAATATAAGTAGTAAGGGGTTGCATATATTGATATAATTCCTTTTTACTTTTCTTATATACATAATGTATAAGGAAAGTATTGTGACGGGATCGAAAATTCGAATTTGAGTTTTCGACGGGAGACCACGTTTCAAGCATGCCTGATCACGAACCAAACATTTTGAAGTGATGTCTGTGTGTGTGTGTGTCTGTGTGTGTGAAAGTATGTGTGTGTGTCACTGAGTCTGTGGAGACGATAACTGACGAAGGAATGGACCGAATTGAATGAAATTCGGTACAAAAATCATAACCCGTGAACACTGGAAGCCTATTGTTGTTATACGCAATCGAATGTTCAGAACCCCCCTAAATTTTCGAGTGAAATTTTGAAAAAATTGTCAAAAATCACAACCGTTAATAAAGTTACGCAAATAGACATTTCTTTTGCAATTTTTCATTAGAAAACGATTGACATAAATGTTAGAACGCTAACATGAACCGTTCTCGAGATATTGCACATTTTTAAAAAAAATTATCAAAAAGTCATATAAAATAAAAAAAAAATATTTCCTATTGAGAAACATGTTCACTTTTCATATGTAATACTATGCGATAAATTGGGTGACATCGAATGATGTCACCCAACTGTCTGTCTATCGTGGATTTAGCTCGTTCCATTCATGAAAAAAGATATTTTGAGTAATACTTTTGTATTTGAACTTTTGTATTTTTTGTATTTGAACACGACTTTTTTAAATGTTGCTAATTTAGCGAAATTCTCGCAAAATGGATACAAATGACGCTAAATCAATGACGACTCATTGATGATGACGATATGGAAAATGTCGACTCATTGATGAAAATTCAATATCTTGGAAAGAATATAAATAACTACTATAAAAATAATCTATTTTTTTTACTGTAAAAGTAGTAAATTCATTGCATTATATAAGGAAAGTAATGTGCTGCCCACACCAGATATTTTTTTTATGTAAATTTGCTTACAAAAGGGGCCAGGATGTTTTATTCTTCAGATATGTCCGTGAAGATAATTTTGCATAGTGAGAACAGATATTCTTAAACTTCTCTTTAGGAGCAATAAATTTAATATGTTAACAGAATTTGCACATGATTGCGAATTATAAGTTTCTTTATATTATATACTTCGTACGAAGAACGGTTATCTACTATAAGAAGTACTACTACTAGTTACTATTACTACTAGAACTACTCTACTACTGCTAGTTGTCTATTATAAGAATGAACTATTTTTCCGTCCATAACGTTCAGATAAAATTTTGTTAATGAATTCTTCGGAATATCTCCTACTTGGTGACTTTTTAAATTTTGCCAAATTGACGAAAATGTCACCCAATTGATAAAAATTCATCAAATTGATGAAACTTACGTTAATCAATGAAATGACGAATAATTGATGAAAGTCCAATATCTTGGAAAGAACACAAGAATAGACTATAAGAATAACCCATTTCTCCGTCTATCCGTTACATTTGGCGAGAAACTTAGCGGGACGTCACCAACTTGGCGACTTTTTAAATGTTTCCAAAGTGAAAAAAATGTCGCCTAATTGATAAACATCATGCCAAATGTGAGGTAACGTTTCTCAAATTCTGATTTTCGTCATATGACGGGCATACATTCTAGTATATAAGAAATGCTCTTCTCTCCGTTTGTCTATATCACTTGGTGATGTATTTGGCAAACTTGGGCATAATCTAGCAAAATATCGCCAACATGGCGATATTTTGCTCAAGATTCATAAAAATATTAACTGTTGGGAAACATGTTCACTTTTTATATGTAATATCATACAATAAATTGGGTGACATCATTCTCGTGGATCTAGTTCGTTCTGTTTATGAGAAAAGATACTTTGAGTAATACTTTTGTATTTGAACGCCAATAGTCACTTATCTGCTGTAAGAACAACTTATTTCTCTGTCCATAACACTTGACGAGATTTTGACGACGAATTTAGCGGAATGTCGCTAACTTAGCGACATTTTTAAATGTTGCCAAATTAAAGAAAATCTCGCCACATGGATAAAAATGGCGATCAATGAAAATGACGACTCATTGAAGAAAATTCAATATCTTGGAAAGAATATAAGTATCTACTATAAGAATAACCCTTTTTGTTTTTACTGTAAATGTAGTAAATTCATTGCATTATATAAGGAAAATCATGTGCTGCCCACATCAGATTTTTTAGAGTTGTGTGAAATATAAGTTAATTGGGAAAAAGTATTACATGTTGTCATCCGGAAAATCGCCAAATGTACAATTCAACGCTAAAACACAGTACCGTGGATCTTATACATTATATTTTTTACTTTGAAAGGAGTACATTCATTGTTTTATATAAGGAAAGTCATGTGATGCCCACATCAGATTTTTTAATTTTCGTCTCTAGGCATGTCCCATGACAGCTACGAAATAATTATTCCTCTAGCTCTAATTGCGGCTAACATCCTGGGAACTGTAAACTCCATCTCATGGCGTGTAGATACAGGGTCTTTCAGAAAGGACTCCCTAACTTTGAAATGACATAACTGCGAAACAGTGATAGACAGAAAGATGAAACAAGTGGTATGTTGGATGGACAGGTCTGGAATTTTAAATACAACGGTTTGCAAAACTAGTTACAAGATTGGCTAACAGAAGGCGCTGCAAGCACAGTGAGCTTTAAATAACTTATAAATGCTCAGAAGTACAGAACGCTCAGTCTCCATACTCCCCGAATCTCAATCCATGCGACTTCTTCCTTTGGGGCCATTTGAAGGGCACTTTTTACAGTAAGAATCCCCAAACGTAATCTGTGAGGCATGTGCATCCACATCAGTAGAGACATTGCAAAAGGTGACTTCAAACTTCGCCCATCGCTTGCGTCATGTTACTGCTATACACGGTGGCCATATCAAATCCATGGTAATCTGATTTGACCCCTGTTTACGAAAAACAATCTCGCCCACTATTTGAAGGACATTGAACTGAAACTGCAGCACCCTCTATTAGCCAATCTCGTAAATTTTGTAAACCTGTGTATTTAAAATTCCAGACCTGTCTATCCAACATACCGCTTGTTTCATCTTTCTGTCTATCACTGTTTCGCAGTTATGCCATTTCAAAGTTAGGAAGTCCTTTCTGAAAGACCCTGTACATACACTTGACATCGCTGTCGCTTTGCTGAATTCTCTAAATTTAACCATAATGTACCCTCCTTTGATATTCATCTCTATATCATTGGAGGCAAAAGTATACACTTCGCTCGATTATCATCACAAGCGAAAACTGGGATGCCACTTAACTCCCATTTGTATGAACTCCCAGTCGAAATATTTCGAAAAATTTCTGTTGTCGTAATTTGTATAGTCGAAAATTTCTGTATTTGGGAAAAGGTTGTTAGATAAAATTACTTAACATTCATAACAGAAGCTAATCTACTTCATAATAAAAGAAGACAGTGTTCACAATTTCTTAAAATGTACTAAAAATTTTAAAGATCCAAATGTCTTCTTAACTGTATTAATTAAAATCCAAAGCAAGCCTCTCTGCTCGTATATTATGCTACAGTAAGGGTAAATATATACATCAAAGCACGATAAGTTGCGACTTCCTTTTAGCAGTATATAAATATCCAAGTTTATCCAACTCGAGAGTACCAAAGGCGATTATTCACTCCCAGATATCGTTAGTGCGAAAAGATGGTTTTAAAGAAAACTTTCTTGGGATTTCGAGCGAAAATGGGGGCCTCGGAATGGAGTCTAGTGGTTGCCAAACGACCTAAAGAGGCGCAAACGACCGCCCTGGTAGTCGGAACGCCGTATTTTCAATGGTTTGGAAAGCCATTGTGGGGCCGAGAAGTTGAAGTGCATTTGAACGTAGAATATGGGTGAGTAATAACTCCTGTACTTCGCAAAGTTAAATAAGCTATAGCATGTTCCTTGGCTGGATAGCAAAAGTTGGTAAATAAATCTCTGTTTTAAGACTCAATATTTGCAGCGCCGAAACAGATAACCCAAATAAAAAATCGAATATGGCTATTAGAAAGATTTTCATAAACGAAATAATTCACTTTTATTTCTTAGTTCCAGAACAAAAAATCTAATGTGGGCAGCACATGACTTTCCTTATATAATGCAATGAATTTACTTCTTTCAGAGTGAAAAATGATGAAAAGATGTTTTCAACGTTGAATTATCCATTCGGCACTTTTCAGGATGACAAGATATAATACTATTTCAAAGTGCCCAATTAACTCATATTTCACACAACTCTTAACAATTATTAATATTCAAAACATCCTTAATGAGCAATATAGTCTATATATCAAAATATTTTAATAATTAATTCATCATTTAGGTGTCAGTTTCATTAACTTTGACGATATTTTCGTCAATCTGGGGCGAAATATTGCTAAGATGGCGATAGCCCGCTAGATTATTCTCCAAATTCGCTAAATGTATCGCCAAGAGAGATAATTGGAGAGACGAGCATTTCTTATATACTAGAAGATAAACCCGTCATACGACGGAATTCAAAATTTGCAAATCATTACTTTCCATTTGGCGTCATTTTTAGCAATTTGGCAACATTTTCCTCACTTTTTCAACATTTGAAATGTCGCCAAGTTGTCAGATTTTCCGCCAAGCGTTACGGACGGAGAAATGGGTTATTCTAATAGTCGATTCTTATGTTCTTTCCAAGATATTGAATTTTCATCAATTAATCGTCATTTTCATTGACTTAGCGTCAATTTTATCAATTTGGCAACATTTTAAAAAGGCAACAAATTGGCGCTATTTCCTCAAATTAGTCGCTAAATTTTGCTAAACGTTATGGATGTGAAATAGGTTATTTTTATAGTAGATAAATGACTATTGGCGTCTAAATAAAAAACTAGTACACGAAGTATCTTCTCTTGTGAATGGAACGTACTAGATTCACAAGAATGATGTTAATAAATTTATCCCATAATATTACATATAAAAAGTGAATATATTTTGCAATAGTTAATTTTATATGATTTTTTGATATATTTATTTGAAAAATGTGTAATATCTCGAGAACGGTTCCTACTAACGCTCTAATTTTTATGTCAATTTTTCTATAATGAAAAATTACTTAGGAAATGATTATTTATGTAACTTTATTAAAGGTTTTGAATTTTTGACGATTCATTCAAAATTTCATTCGAAAATTTAGGGATGTTCTGAACATTTGATTGCGTTAAAAAAACAATAGAGTTCTAATGTTCGTTCGTGAGATATCGTCTCCACAGACTCAATGACACACACACACACACACCACCTCAAAAATGTTTGATTCGTGTTCAGGGATGCTTCAAACGTGCTCTGCCGTCGAAAACTCGAATTTAAATTTCGACCCCGTCACAATACTTTCCTTATTCATTATACTATGTATATAAGGGAAGTAAGAACGTACCATTCGTGATTTAAGTGGAAACGTATATGTCAATGATTTAATGGGAGACTAAACTCATATTTAAGTCTTCCCCAAAATATATAATAATTGTCTAATGGGTTTCCGTCTTTATAGACCCTCCAGAAATCCCTTGGTGACCTAGAAGAATGAATCTTTGCCTAATTATAGTATATATAATTATACTATATATAGTAGCCTAATTATACTGACCATGGGGCAGATCCTGTACGGAGTAGATTTTCAATTTCTTCCCCAATGGCGAATAATATCGGGGTGGAAGTTGAAAAGTAGTTTTAGACCCTCTAGAATCTCCCCTTGTAATCCAAAAAGCTGATACTTTGCACACTTATAGGGAACTAACTCAATTTTTGACTAACTAACTCAATTTTTGATTATAACGACTCTTTTTTAATGCTAAGTGTCAAGAATTGCTAAACAGAAGAAAACTTATTAAATAAAATATTGCAACCTTATTTTTCAGAGTGTCAGTTTTCCTGTCTTTGACAAGTTGAAATACTAATATTTAAAATATAGAGCAAGCTGAAGTACCCTGGATACAAAACTGAATTATCAAGCCGGAACTATCTCAAACAATTAGCAAAGGGCTTAACAATTAGCAAAAGGCTTAACAGCTATCTATTATTACTTCATAACTGTTAAAACTCTGGTGCTTTAATAGTATATTTTATAAATGTATATTGTTTGTTTCCCACTCGACTTTCGCATACATTCTTCTTCATGATCTTTAAATCCACTTGTATATCTCAATCATTACCAGAATACAAGGGAATGTGTATCTCGAGATGTCGTATGCAAGTTAAAAAAAAATTCGAAAATTCCTTGGTAAAATTAATTTTCCAAATTTGCAAGAAGTTTACTAAGTCAATAATATACATCAATTTGGAGGACCCTCTGGTGCGGGGCTGCCCCTGCATTAGTCAGGCCAGTGGTTGGAAAAACTACTTTATTACTGTAATGATATACAACTACATTATGACAAATGTAGTTAACTACAACAATGACAACTCTTTTTAAAAAGTAATGACTACAAACTACTTTTAAAATGTCGTCACTACATAGCTACCTTTTATAAGACGAATTTTGTTACAGCTTCAATTTTCACAAAAAGTTGAGGATATGGGCATACTGTAGTCATTTAACATACTTATTCTGAATAGTTAAAATTGACTGATCAACTTTACGCTTTTAAGCACTTCTGAAAACAATATAATAAAATAAAAGTATAAACTTTAAAATCTAAGACAACCAAAAATAGGTTTAAAAGTCCTTTAATAAAATCTCCTTTCCTCGACGCACAACAATTCGGGCATCGCGATGCCCTTCATCAGTGGCCACTGATGAAGGACATCGATGACGCCCGAAAGCGCTTTGGCCGTGTCATTATTGTACGTCGAGGAAAGGAGATTATATTAAAGGACTTTTAAATCTATTTTTGGGTATCTTTGATTTTAAAGTTCAATTACAGTTGCGATATCCATTTTATTTATTAAAAGTATAAAATAAAATAAAAGTAAAAACTGTTTATGTAAAAACATGTTTGTTCATTTTTAGTAGAATTTGCACCTCAAAATTGCAATCAGATAAGCAGGATCTTTTGGGAAAAACACATCTGAATGTATCCATATAAAAAATCAACTTCATGAGGCAATGGCCTTCCTAACCCTGCAGCCATTCATCGTACATCGTTGTGCAGAACACTCAATTTCGTACAAATGAAAAAAGGGCGATCACATGATATGTAGAGAGGCACCTTGTTTGTTTACTGCAGTAACGTTAAAAGTAGCGTCAAAACTCGATACAAACTAGTGATTTATTGTACCGCGCTACTCGCTATACTACTTATTTTTACAAGAAGGGTATTACACTATAAACTACGAGAAAAAGTAGTGACTACTGTAGTTTCGCTACTTGTAACGCGCTACTTCCGACCAGTAAGTCAGTCCCTGTACATACACCAAAATATCCAGCCTAAATAAAGGGTAGAAATCTCCTCAGACACCCAGTAATGCTATCTCCGTCTGTTTCGCTCAATTTGGAAAGAATTTTTCTTCTCGGGTCTGCACACAGATTAATCTGACGCAAAGGCCTCTGGGAAATCGGACCGATAAAGGGGTTTATACCTCATCCATCTCTTCTTACGCGATGCGTCTGATAGGACAGCGACTACAATAGGAAAGCACGCGAATAATAGAAGGACGCAATCGAACCGGAAAATAACCTCCCCTAGCACGAAAACATTTATCCGTTTATCTGTATATATGCATTTTACCTTCTGCTGCACAAGATTAAAATTGTTAATTTCGCCAATATAATTAACTGGAGTGTAGCTCAACTCGACTTTCTCATACCGGAATCTATTTTTATTATTTTAGTCCATATTTTTCAAATTTTACGTAAATTTTTTTGAAAAATCGGTATCGTTGATCCAAATGATTACAATTGTTGCGAACCCCTCTCTCTGTCCAGGCCAAGAGGACTGGGGAAAATGTTATTTTCGGTCCGGCATCTTGCTTCTTTGAGGTTTGTACAGCTGACCCCGCTATCTGGTACTGCGGGGGGTCAGGTGGCAGAAACTGGAGGGGAGAGCGATAGAGGTTGAAGAACGGAGGCTTGCTTTCTGGACTCTCATCTGAAAGGACGGTGGGACTCGCGGAGTCCGAGTATTATGTGTATGAATAATCAAGAATCTGTGTATGTGTGTAAATATTTAGGTGTAATAAATGTGTTCGTGTGATTCTACGAAAGTGTGTTTAATAGCACAATGGACAAAATTGACTGGAAAGAACCCTCGAGCTGGCTCAAGGCGATCAGCATTAAAAAGAACCCAGTTCATAACAACAATTATAGCGTATTACACTTCACTTTAAAGAACTTGAAAAAAAAATCTTTCGATTGATACCCTACTTGACAATGTACCCCTCGAGGGGATAACTTCCCCCCAAGGGGGACTAATGACGTCACAAAATAATGTATTACAGCTATCTTTCACGACAATCATTGATCAGTCTCATGTTCATTAAGCCATCCATAAACACCCTTTTATGCATGACTGTGTCAAATTTAATCTTATATTGCTATGTTATAAAAATATAAAATTTCGAATCAACTTCAAAGTTTTTGCTCGAATTTAACAACAACAACAAAAAAAAATTCTAGTTTTAAATTTTTTTGATAGCAAAGCCGAATGTAAAGTTTCGTGAAAAGCCATTAATACGTGTGGCCGCTATCGTGTACACAAAAAATTGACCACAGACATCACTCCAAAAATGGTCAAAACGTGTTCAGGAGGTCTTTAAACATATATTGGCATCAAAATCTCGAGAAAATAAATACTTTTTTCTATACACTATATATATTACATAGCATTAGAAAGTAAATATAATATTACGTTAAATACGTCACACGTCAGGGTACGTAATGGTATACAAAATATTTCCCACGACTCGCCCGAAGAGCTTCCTCCATCGCTCTAAACTCCACGGATACACGAAACAGCGTACCTCTCCGGATCTACATTATTATCATACGGCATTCTAACATAAAGTAAATTTTATACGACTCATACGAAGCATACCTGTCCCATGATCCATAAAACTCGTCCTGTTTTTTATCGATAAAATTAAAAAAAATAATAATTCCCCAAAAACGACAGGGTCATAAAGGAAATTAAATGTAATTTTCGGAGACATTGAAGGATCTCGAAATGGGTGACACTTCTCAAAAGTCTTCAAGTGGAAGATATTGTGCCAAATTTAAATGTGACAAAAAACAGACAAAGATATTGGCTTTTCTTATGTATTCTTTCAGTTTAACAATAACCGCTGTAGTCACTTTCTACACCTGCTAACAAAATGTGCCTGTCTCCTAAACAGTGAAACTCATTGTATTTTTCTTTTTTCAAAAATTAATTGTTATTGATTGCCATTGAATGTTATTATTACCATTACCGCCTATTACTATTACCACTATTACATCAAATTGATTAGAAAATTGTCGCCAAATGGAACAGACATTGATGTAGAGGGAAGAACTTTTCTTGTACAGTATAATATAGTTTTATATTAAATGCTGATTGCATATATAATATTTTTATCAATATCATAAATACTGTTAATTTTTTTTTATAGATTTTTTTAAATACATAAAACTTTCTCTTTCTAGCTAAACTAAAGAACTCGGCGTTGGGAAAACGTTTCGTTCGGGAATAATTAAATGTCAATATCGTCTGTAAAATCCTTTTACAACGCGAAAAGATTTCGGTAGGAGAAAACGACAAAATGTATTACCTCTTCCCAATATTTACACAAGGGATGAGCCGCGCTAGAAACACAAACAATTAAACAGCGACAAATTCCCTCCAAGTTTATTTTATTTCTACATTAAGAAATACGTAAAGAAAAGTAATATTTGTAATATAAAGTTTTTGAAATGTACGAGTTCAGGAAGTGCTAATAATTGCTAAAATATTACCCGCAAATTATTTTCCGGAATCAAACTATTTATGCAAAACATTGGATAGCAAACATTTAGGGAACATTCGGGGGTAAGTTAGTGATAAGCTGAAATACGGGCAAATATTAGTGATAAGTGGCCTTTCCTCGACACGTTAAATAAAATGGACCCACCAAAATAATGAAAAAATAAAATAAAATGTTATTTTCTCTATAATATATAGTAAATTAAAAGCAGAGGCAAAGCCATATATTTTCATTAGACAAGGTTTATTTAGGATATATTCTACGTTGGCTTTAATTTCTCAGCATATAAAAATCAGTCTGGTACATGATATAATTATATATGGCATGTTTAATATGTAAGGCAAATGAAATATTAATACTAGTACATTCACGAAGATAAAGAAAATAAAAAGGGTTAGATGCTAAAAATATGTGATAAGAGTTCAAGAGGTAATATAACTGGAAGGATCAGGCTACCATGGATCTCTCTGTAGCTTTGCCATTATGTAAAAGAAAGGCAGGGCAATGGCCATGCCATTTTGATACATTGGGAGGAGAGAAAAAAGTCCCTGTTTCTCTAACAGATTTTCTAAATAATATTACGGTAATATTTTATACACATATTTTTTGATTTATAGTTGAATGTTGCTATACAGGGTGTCCCAAAAACATTGATCTTGGCTTTTATTTCTTAAATATTGATCTCAGACAAATATAATGCATTACAAAGTTGCGTAAAAAAAGATACAAAATTTTATGAAATCGATTAAAAATTTCAAGGGAATTACATTTTAAGAAATACAAAATTTAAATTTTTATACGGCCCTCTTACAAAACATTTCCAATGAGTAAAATGTGCCCTATACACTAATAAGGTGATGTACAAAATTTCAGCATTTTATCATAAAAAATCCCAGAGATATGAAAAGACAAAAATAATGACTTAAATCACTTTTCGATGCATCGACATGGGTTTTCAGAGGGGAAAAATTATGTCGGCAGATCGCGTTTCAGGGGTCATACACAAATTACGAAAGAAAACAATGATTACATAAATAAATAATAATTTTGCTATTTTTGGTACAAAACTATCTACACTGTGAGAAATAATAACTTTACACAAAGATTACAAAGCTTGTTCAAAATGTTTTCTATCCATGCCAAAGAGCCATTAAAGATAAGAGGCAGATATTATTTGCCTATGATGCATTTCTGCGTTGCGTCATTTGCACTCTTGCTGTAAACATTTACATTTTAATTTGTGATTAATCTCTCACGAACTTTGTTTAAACATATTTCTGGGACTTTTTATGATAAAATGCTGAAATTTTATACATCACCTTATTAGTGTATGGGGCACATTTTACTCATTAGAAATGTTTTTGTACGGGGCCCATATAAAAATTTTAAATTCTGTATCTCTTCAAATTCAATCCCCTGAAAATTTTTATCGATTTTATAAAATTCCGTATCTTTCTTTACGCAACTTTGTAATTTATTATATATGTCTAAGATCAATATTTAAGGATTAAAAGCCGAGGTCAATGTTTTTGGGACACCCTATATACGTTGATATACAGGGTTCTTAAAATATGGGATATTTATGATCGAAAATATAAAAACACACACACAATATATATATATATATATATATATATATATATATATATGATTAGTCGTCATTTCTACCAATTTGGTTACATTTTTATTAATTTGGCGACATTTTCGTCAATTTGGCGACATTTTCGTCAATTTGGCAACATTAAATAGATCTCGCCATGTTGGCGATATTCCGCCAATTTCGACACCAAAATGCCGCCAATTGTTACCCAGAGATAGATAGATAAACATACAGTTAAATCAAGGTGTTTATATTAAATGGAATCGCTATTTCTCAGACGATATCACAGCTAACGAATTTAAAAGAATGATGTACAAATAAAAAAATAAGGACAAAACAAATGTAATAAGCTAACAATGCTGAAATAGTAATCGCGACCTGTCTACATCGAGAAATTGTCTTAGTTTCCCACATTTTGCAGATATTTACTCCTTTCCGTATAAACTGAAGAAAAATATATCCTTTGTTACAAAATACGACTACATAATCTACAAAGAAAGATATTGGAAACCGTCTCTCGAAAGATGGGGGCTTTGAGAAAACAAGTGAAATCTCCATAGGAGCAAATTCAACTCGAAAACCGCAGTCTTTCATCAAAATTTCCGCTCTAATGGATTCTACGTGTAACACAACAAAAAATGAAAAAAAAAAATTGTATTGAACCTTTTCAGCAAAACCGAACAATGGGCGAAATTGAAATGTGGATAAAAGTCCCTATTATTTAATTTGTTTGCAAATGGCGCTGGATTTTTGCTAAGTGTTCTTTTGTAAACAAATGATGCTTAATGGCATCCAGAAAGTAAAATTGGCTGAAAAGTTTCAAAATTAAATTACGAAGTTGAATGACAAATATACCGAACAAAGTCTTAGGGGGAAACATACAATACATTAGAAAACACAAACTGCGGTCTTTAGAGAGATTTCAAAAGTGGAAATATTCAGATAGTGGGGATCTTGCCTTATTGCATAAAAGAATGGGGTTCGAAGGTACAGATATAAACAAGTTTTTACAACTCAGCAGTTTTGATCAAAATATATAAACAAACAAACGTAGTAAAATAATCTATATAAATAAGATCGAAAATCCATCAGTTTATCTGTTTATTTCATCATCACGAAAGAATGACTGTAACGAATTTCATGAAATTTTGATTATTCTCGTGATTCTGCCATCGTTTATAGTACAGAAAACGCAAAGGCATCATTCGACAAAAGATAATATCTTCTATAAATTAATATGCAAGAAATTTGCACAAGTGGTCATCTTCATATCAAATTGCGCGCACACTTTAAAATGTCTAATGGCAACACTCAGTTTTGATGTCATGAATATATTTTACATATACAAATTAGACCATATATAATTTTTTTTATGAAGATACCATTATATCCGAAGATATTTCGGTTTTCTATTTAAAACCGCAACTTTAAGAATTAAATCCGTCCTACAACAGCAACTACGATGACCCCCCCCCCCCCCCCTCCATCAAAATTTATAAAATCTTACATCCAGCCATTATTAATAGCATAGAAGCACTACTTAAATGTAAAACTTAAATGTAAAATAAACTCAAGCCATATGTACGATTACAATAAAAAAAATCTGATGTGGGCAGCACATGACTTTCCCTGCAGACTTATGTTTAAGTTCCCTTTATTTTAATTACATTTAATTCACTTTTCATTCAATTTTCGTTCTCATTTGATAACTGGACTTATTTTCAAAGGTGGCGTAGAGAAAATATGAAAAAACTAAAATATCTCGAGAACGGCTAGTTCTAGTGTAATGGGATTGATCTTATTCTTTTCTTCGTTAAAAATTACGTATTAAACAAGCATTTTATGGACATATTTGAGCATACGTAGTTTTTTATTTTAGGTTTTGGCAATTTTTGCGGGCCATTATGCAAAAAAAGGCAGGTTATTTTTTCCGAATCGTACCAAAATCTAATCAGCACCAGGGTGACTTATACATGACTCATCTACCGAATTTTGTGAAATTCGGTCCATTAGTTTTTCAGCTACAGTGGATACAAGCTTTTGCGGGCCATTTCACAAAAATGGCGGGTTCTTTTATTCCGAATCGTACCCAAATCTAATCAGCACCAGCCCCACAAGTGACTTACCCACAAAATTTTGTGAAATTCGGTCCATTAGTTTTTTAGTTAGAGTGGATACACAATCTGCACAGACAGACAGACACACAGACAGACAGACAGACACACACACAGACGTCACGCTAAAAATGGTTTTTTCGTATTCTAGAGGTCTCGAAACGTGTAGATCCGTCGAAAACTCGAGTTGCAATTTTCGGCATGATTCCAATACTTTCCCTATACATTACCATGTATTGCAGGGAAAGTAAAAAGTATGGGCGGACGTTTAACTATCAAATGCTTTCTTACATAAATGTTATTTTTCCTTTCTTAACAACTTAATGCAAGATATCAATAAAGTGCAATACCCAAATGAAGTCGCAGTATTACGTTGAATATTAGATTGCAACTGTGTGTACTACACTTTTAATACAGATTTTCATAATAGCTGAGTAAAAAACAATGTTCGTTATCTATATAAATAAAATTCAAAATATGCCTGTCTGTTTATCTTATCCTCAAGGGAGAACCGCTGCACCGAAATTTAATGAATTTTGTGGATAGCATTGGAATAGCCCCACTTGTTTCTAAAACAGGGGCTGTCTAAATATTAATAACAAGAAAGATCAATCATGCTTAAAGCATTGATTATGAAACACTTTCCAACTTCAATGCAATTTTATTTAAACAAGTCTAAAATGCAATACATTCCTCGGTAATATTTTAAAACTTATCACAATACTGCATTAATTTATTATATTTGAAAACTTAAACCTTCATTGAAAAAAATGAACTTCATTCAAATGACGGCATTGAAATATAAATTGCCTGGTTTAAACATCTCTAAAATGTTATACATTCCTCGGTAATACTTTTAAAGCTATCATAATACCACCATAATTTATTATATTTCAAAACTTCATCGAAAACAACTGAAATTCATTCAAATAACGTCATAGAAAAAATAACACGCCTGGACCTCTCTATAAAAGCAGCATTTCATTCATAAACACTTTCCAATTCATTTCATTCATCACAATACTATAACAATTTATTTTATTTTAAAAATTAAGACCATGGAGCTACAAGTAATTAAACTCTATGCTTAAAACTTCTTCGAAAAAAATCGCCCTTCTCTTTGTAAAATCAATAAATATTTCATTCATATCAACTATGCAGACTCCATGGGCTAAATAATTTTGTGTTAAAGAAATACAGCAATTCTAATACAACTCATTTTACATATTTTGCTGTTTACATTTTACATAAGTGAAAAATAGGCGTCGTTGTAGAAATAATCAAATTTGGATGATCATTTAAACTAAAATATATTGTAATTGCGTTGTTTCAGTATATACATGCACAGAATTTAAGAAAAATAAAGTGGTTTTAGGACGGATACAACACTCAATATGAATTAAAAAGAACTTAAAAAATCACGATTTTGAGACAAAATGGATGCCATATATCATTTTGAAGTGGGCCATGTGATCGTTTCATATCATGGTCACGTGATCGCTTCATATAAGAGGTATAATTATTATTTTAATTTTTATTTAAAAAACTACTGAATATATCTCGCTGAATTTTTTTTATATATTTTATGGAACAATTTGAATATTACCTAAAATTTTCGAAGCAATTTGTGAATTTTAAATCCGCTTAAAAAATGTTTGAAAAATTAGGTCCCATAGGGCTCAATGTATTTCATTTCTTCAACCCGGGTTCAATCCAAAACTAATTGGGTGATATTATTCATTTATATTCCCATAGGTCAAACAGACCGTCTGAACAACATATTAAAATATCATTTTAATAAAGTCATTTTTACGGCAGTTATCGTGCTAACGTACAGACAGACAGACAGACAGAATGAACAAAGTCATAAACACTTTTCAACTTTGTTGTAAAGTGTTAAAAAAAGGCTCTGTTAAACCTGTGGGAACTGTTTATAAAAGAACATTACTTTAAATGCAAAGCGCATTTTGACATGGTCGTGAATTCATATATAGTGGACTTATTTTATTAACACTTTACAACATAGTTGAAAAGTGTTTATGACTTTGTTCATTCTGTCTGTCTGTCTGTCCGTTAGCACGATAACTGCCGTAAAAATGACTTTATCAAAATGAAATTTTAGTATGTTTTTCAAGACGGTCTGTGGAACCTATGGGAATATAAATAAATAATATCACCCAATTAGTTTTTTATTGAACCCGAGTTGAAAAAATGAAATACATTGAACCCTATGGGACCTAATTTTTCAAACATTTTTTAAGCAACTTTAAAACTCACAAATTGCTTCGAAATTTTTAGGAAATATTCATATTGTGCCATAAAATATATAAAAAAAATTTCAGTAAAATATGTTAGGTAGTTTTTTAATTAAAAATTATTTAATATAGGGAGATAAACAAATTCAATTAAATTCTGACTTTTGGGATATCCACCAGAAAGAAAAAAGAGATATATTATATAATAAATATCTTTCTAAGAGTTTAATTATTTTGTATATGAGAGAGGCTTCACACTTTAAAATAAATTTGGCAGATAACTATTTTTCAAAATTTTTTTAATTTTATATAACTCTTTATGATATACTTATTTGATGGCATTTTTAATGCACTTTCCTACGTCCTAGAGAGTTAAAATTTGGTACACAGTTTAAATTTGTTGATCATTTTATTCTACAAAAATTTGGTGGATCTTTAAATATAGATCCTACATTTTTTTCGAAATGGCCTTCAAATAATCCCCGTTCACTTCTATAAATCATTGTTGTAATATTGTTAAAATTTCTGATGTGGGCAGCACATGTCTTTCCCTGCAGACTCATATTCACGTTCTCTTTATTTCTTCAATAATAATTTAAGTTTATCTGCACAAAATAACAGCCATAAATATTTTAAATGACATTGAATCTGCACGTTAAACTTGAATTTGGTTCTCATTTGATAGCTGGACTTATTGTCAAAGGTGACGTAGCGAAAACGCGAAAAAACTAGAATATCTCAAGAACGGCTAGTCCTAGAGTAATGGGGGTTAGTCTCATTTTTTTGTTGTCAAAAATCACGTATAAAATAGGAATTTAATTGATATAATTGAGCATACGTAGTCTTTTATTTTTATATTTAACGATTTTTGCGGGCCATTTCGCAAAAATAGCCCGTTCCTTTTTCCCGAATCGTACTAGAATAACCTACAAATGATTTATATACCAAATTTTGTTAAATTTGGTATGCAAATCACTTGTAGGTTATTGAAATATTATACACCAAATTTTGTTACATTTGTTCCGTTAGTTTTCAGCTAGAGTGGATAAAGGCAATTTCTGCCGGCCATTTAGCAAAGAAGGCAGATTCTTTTATTATGAATCGTACTATAATCTAATGAACATCAGGGTTTCCCACAAAAAACATACCTACCAAATTTTATAAAATTCGGTCCATCAGTTTTTCAGTTAGAGTGGATGCAATATCCTCACAGACACACAGAAACATACACAGACACACCCTTACATACACAGGCGTCTTCCTAAAAATAGTTTTTTCGTATTCTAGAAGTCCCAAAACGTGTAGATCCTTCGAAAATTCGAGTTCCGATCTTCGGCACGATTCCAATACTTTGAATACACACACACACACACATATATATATATTATCTGTGTATCTGTGTATTATCTGTGTATCTAAATTCCGTGCCTACGCAATTACAATAGTTGTGATTTTAAATAATCCCTAAACTTTTTTTATTTCTTCAACGAAGCCTAATTTTAACTTATGCAGAATGCAAATATCTCAAGCGATTGTAAGGTGAGTTACATAAGAATTGCTGAATTTTTTTCACACAAAATTATTTTGCTCTGGAGTCTGAATATTTCATTCATATAACTTGTATTCCATTGATTTTGCATAGAGAAACAGATGATTTGTATTTTGATACAGTTTTAAATATTTAAGTATAATAAATTACTGTAGTACTGTGATAATGTAAAAGATATCACCACTGAATGTATCACATTTTAGAAATTTTTAAATGAAATTGCATTTCAGTTGGAAAGTGTTTCATAATCAATGTTTATGTATGATTGATATTTCTTGTTAAAAAGATGATGTAGGTAGTATTTAACTTTCCCGACATACATAAACTTCCTTTATCTTTATACACTCTAATTTAAGTTATTTTAGACAAAATAACACAAATGGCAGAATTTAAATCTAATTTATAAAAATTATAAAATTTCTAAAATTTTTAAAAAAAAATATGCAACATTCCGTATTTAAAAAGAGGGGGTGCAAATTCACCAAAGTTTCGATAAACTATATCTCGAAAACGGCTTTTCCTACAATAATGGGAATAGTTTTATTAAAGTTTGTATCGATAATTTAATTATAAAACGAGCATTTAATTAATGGTTTTAAGCACATTAACTTTTTAAGTCTTTACAACAAAATTGAAAAGTGTTTATGACTTTGTTCATTCTGTCTGTCTGTCTGTCCGTTAGCACGATAACTGCCGTAAAAGTGACTTAATCAAAATGAAATTTTAGTATGTTGTTCAGACGGTCTGTAGGACCTATGGGAATATAAATGAATAATATCATCCAATTAGTTTTGGATTGAACCCGGGTTGAAAAAATGAAATACATTGAGCCCTATGGTACCTAATTTTTCAAACATTTTTTAAGCAGATTTAAAATTCACAAATTGCTTCGAAAATTTTAGGAAATATTCAAATTTTTCCATAAAATATATAAAAAAAAATTCAGCGAAATATATTCCGTAGTTTTTTAAATAAAAATTAAAATAATAATTACACCACTTATATGAAGCGATCACGTGACCATGGTATGAAGTGGGTCATGAAAAGATCACATGACCCACTTCAAAATGATATATGGTATCCATCTTGTCTTAAAATCGTGATTTTTTAAGTTCTTTTTAATTCATATTGAGTTTTGTATCCGTCCTAAAACCACTTTATTTTTGCTTAAGTTCTGTGCATCTACATACTGAAACAACGCAATTACAATATATTTGAGTTTAAATCATCATCCAAATTTGATTATTTCTACAACGAAGCCTATTTTTCACTTATGTAAAATGTAAGCAGCAAAATATGTAGAATGAGTTGCATTAGAATTGCTGAATTTCTTTAACACAAAATTATTTAGCCCTTGGAGTCTGCATAGTTGATATGAATGAAATATTTATTGATTTTACAAAGAGAAGGACGATTTCTTTCGACGAAGTTTTAAGCATAGAGTTTAATTACTTGTAGCTCCATGGTCTTAATTTTTAAATAAAATAAATTGTTATAGTATTGTGATGAATGAAATGAATGGGAAATTGTTTATGAATGAAATGCTGCTTTTATAGAGAGAGCCAGGCGTGTTATTTTTTTTATGACGTTATTTGAAGGAATTTCAGTTGTTTTCGATGAAGTTTTCAAATATAATAAATTATCGTAGTATTATGATAATTTTAAAAATATTACCGAGGAATGCATCGCATTTTAGAGATGTTTAAACCAGGCAATTTATATTTCAATGCCGTCATTTGAATAAAACTTTATTGAAAAAATGAACTTCAAGTTTTCAAATATAATAAATTAATGCAGTATTGTGATAAGTTTTAAAATATTACCAAGGAATGTATTGCATTTTAGACTTGTTTAAATAAAATTGCATTGAAGTTGGAAAGTGTTTCATAATGAATGCTTTAAGCATGATTGATCTTTCTTGTTTTACATTGCTTTGTTGTGCCGCTATATAAAATCCTCTAATTATTTAAATTTCGCGTGAGTTCTGTAAAGGAATTATTAATTAATATAATACTAAATGGATCACGCCATTTAAACTTTAACAATAAAACATTTATTAACAACATAAAATACTTATTAAATTTAATTACAATAATTACTCTGCTTATTAATTATTTAGGAAGATAGCATGTGAGATCAGTAATATTATGCCTAAAGTATCTTAATAACCTGTGAATATTTGAGGAACACATACCTTCAAACTGTCTTGTACTTTGCCGATCATCTTGTACTGCTGACTCATAATGTCACACGAGTATTAATCATACGTATTGATCAAGTCATACTATTGCACTTCTCACTCTTAATGCCGCACATAATGTCGCACAAGCATAATGTCGCACAAGCATATTTTTAAGTCATATCTACGTATCTTCTTTAGTCATGTCTCTGCATCATAATGTCGAACTCGTTCTTCAGTCATCGTGCTGTACTCCTTGCACAAATCTGCTCAAGTCGTTATTAAGTCATCTGTCGAAGTTATCTGTCAAAGTCTGCTCCTAGTGTCCTTCGTCGGTCACAGGCTGTGGCTCTATTTTTCCCTCGGGGGTGTTACTCCCCCTTTGCTTTCATTTGCAGCATTGAGAGTGACGTAGCAAGCAGGTTTACCATTGGATAATCATTGAACCAATGTCGCTACTTGGCATCATCGAAAGGGCCAGCTCGGCCCCCTCTGTCTTGCCGCTCCTAAATTTATGGTTTGCTGTAAACCTCGGCACCATCCAGACTACAAGTATTGTTCGATGTTTCAGATCAATAATAACTGGCATAAAACTGTCTCACCAAAACACATGCGAGATCAATTTCTGGTCTCGCATATCTCCCCTCGGACAAAGAAACAAAAAAAAAAACCACCAAAAAATTTCGAAAAAAAGTTCGAGTCGCAACTTTGTAATTGGCATTTTTCCTTAAGTACAAAGTTCGTTATAGTATTGCAATTCAACACAGTCTTGTTGTAAACACAAAAGTTTTTCAACACACATTATACACTATATATCAAAGTTATGTACTCATCCAATATATCAGGTCAAGCTTTCAACTCACAAAAGCTTTCCTAGACATAGCATTATGCAGACGATATTTTTTCCGCAAATTTATTTGAAGAAAATGATACCATGTCGCTTAGCAACGGATTCAAGTCTTATGTGTTTATACGGCAAACACATCCGGAGTCCAAGAAAGGACATAACCTTGTGGACCATTCCTCTTTTGGACTTCGGGTTTGTTGGTTCACTTGCATTAAAGAAGGGGATGCTGCATTATTGCGCTGCATTATTGTGTTATTTGTGCTTATATACGTTGCTCAAGTTTTCCTTATCCTTCGCATAAAAGTATATTTTACTTATTGATTACTTAGCTTATTGTGTAATAAATATAGAATGCTCGAGTGAATTATAATTAACTTTTGCTGAAAAGTTTTGAAATAACACTTTCAACAATAATTGGATAGAAAATGTGAAATAATAATTGAAAAATGATTTTTTTTCCATGACTAATCTTTCAAGGGTGCAATTTAACACACCCTATGTATGTGCAAACAAGAATAAATAAACTTTTGAAATTTTAACCATCTCGAAGCCATTTAAGCCAGCCCACAAACACAGTCTGAGATGGAGAAAAATGACTTTGTAGAGAATTCATCACAGTGTCATTTCCTTAACTCTTCCCGAAGAGGTATAGCGGCGTGGCTTAATTTTTTTTTATAGTACTAATCACTCTTTCACTCGCCCCATCGTCGCATTTACTTAAAAGAAGCTCCGGGAGACGTTTCAAAACTATTTGTCATCGGAAATCTCTGCTGTTGCCAACGGGAGAACCTGAAGTGGGAAGCGAAATTTTTTAAAGGGACTTTTAAAAGTGCATTATAATAAACCCCCGACACGTGATTTGAACTGTTAAGAATTTCTATTTTTTTATCAATATTAAATAGGGTGAGTTTATGATGTTTTTTTGGATGAAATTATAGACATAATAAATGCAATAGCCAAGAGAATTTATTTTAGAACAGTATTTTTTCAGCCATTCTCATGGGAAAGTCATTGAAGGGTTGCAAAAGAATTCATTTGGGGTGGAACATCCCAGTGATTAAGGCACGGGGATTGCACTCAGAGGACTCGAGTTCGATTCCCGGCTCTGCCCTGACGGTCTCCGTGTTCACGCAGAGTACGGACACGTTAAATATGCAGTTCCGAAAGCCCTTCCGAGATGGTGGTGGAAAGGAGGGTGCTGTTATTGTGGATGTCGCCCCCACTGGGTTTCGGTCTCAATTAATTAGCTCTGTTCCGACCGTTCAAACAGATACCTTACCTTTCGGGTTTGTCGAACGGTCTGGGTTGAAAGAAAAGAAAAAAGAAATCATTGAAGAGTTTCATCAACGCAATCTCTCTTTAAAACTATTTATCCCGAGTTAAAATGGAAGGCGTGTCTGTTCTTGCTTTTTCAGCAGCAGACATAGTTTCTCGAAAACGCCTTACTAATTTCGGAATGGTTGATCTATTAGGGGGTTTTAGTGCATTGGCTTTTCTTCTGAAACTCTTCAACGACACTCTTATAAGAATAGCTAAAGAATATCGCTCTAAAATAAAAAAAATGTTTCACTCTAGGAAAACGCATTGTTCTTTGATTGACAACAAAGGGGTCTGAGAGGGTTGTCTGGCGCAAACAGCAGACGATATTTCTGATTTCTTTTAAAGGCATATGGGCTATACTGTTTTTATTTCTCGGTTATAGCATCTCTACCATTAATATGATCTTAAAATGGGAACGCTTTGTATTTACGTTTCAAGAACTTATAAAGAGCCTTGCTGCCCCAATCGGGAATCAATCCCTGCATCTCCTAATTGGCCAGCCGACGCTCTACCGTTTAGCTACTGGGACGAAATTATTAAGCTCTTATCGTCGAACTGGACTCTGCAAACTATCTTTAAAATGAGTCTAATATACCCCATCTGTTCAAATAGGAATCAAAATAATTTTAAAATTTGAACAGAATTTGAACAGAAGCCACAGAGACGTGGAGAAAATTGACTTCGCGGCGTATTTATCACCCCCGTCATTTTCTTAGAACATTTTCCAAAGAGAGTTAGAGATGTTAGCTCCATCCCTTTTACAGTGCTGCCAGCTCCCCAGAACCACGATCCTCGCATGGAGGGCGCTCCTCTACTTAAAAAAGAGCATTTGTCATGAGCTATCTCTTCTGCTGCCAACGGAGGAATAATCTCAAGTGTGGAAATGAAATTTTTATCGGATTCATTTAAAGTGCATTAGAAAAACGGTGGCGACAAAAGGACAAAGAAGTACGATGACACGTACAGGCTACATTCCATTCATCTTCTATTAGAAATCTAATAGGGGCCTAGAGGTTGAATGATTGAGCCGGGGTCGGCGCACTGTCTTTTCTTCAACCCTATTTACTTTTTGAAAATTTTCACAAAGAGAATTATTTTGGCAATGCCTCATCATTTGGTAAAAATCTTGACGATTGTCATTTATGCTGACGTTTAAATGGAAAAAGAAAACAATGTGGACAGCAGATGACTTTAGCTACATATTGCAACGATTTTACTTTTTGCACAGCAAATCATTTGTTTAACATTATTAAAGGTCCTGCTTTTTTTTAAAGATTTTAACTAATTCATTCAAAACTCACGTAATATTTCGAGAACGATTCATGGTAGCGTTGTAAGGTTTATATCGTACATTTTCAAATAAAAAATTGCATCTCAAATGATTATTTATTTTTTATTACGGAAGGTCCTGATTTTTTAATGATACTTTAAAAATCTATTCGAAAAGTGAATAAGGTTCTAGTACGAGTATACCCTGATTCTAACAATCGGGTCCAATTAGTGTTCACAGACGTACTGACACGCGTATTAATATACAACCATTACACATATACTAACATACATACACACATACCAACACATATACACATACTAACATACATACACACATACCAACACATATACACATACTAACATACATACACACATACCAACACATATACACATACTAACATACATACACACATACCAACACATATACACATACTAACATACATACTACCATCCATGGGCGTCAATAGAACATTTTCCAGGAGGGAGTCAAACTTAAGGATAAGACATACAACATCGATTCGTTTGATGCTTGCCCTTGTAACCTTGAACTGTCAGGTGGGTGCCCTTTGCCCTTCCTTAATCTTTTGCTTACGGGTGGGACAGCGTCCATCCCAAACGAAGAACCTCCCAAAAAGACAGGTATTTGACATACCCTATCCCAAACAGTTCGGTCCCCCTTTGCGGACATTGTCATCCTTGGACACCAATGTCTGGAAAGGGTACACGCGGCCCAACCCGTAAGAAAAAGGTTAAGGTCGCTCATGTACACACCATCTCAAAAGCGTTGGATTCGGCTTCAGGGATGCTTATAACATGTTCTTCCATCGAAAACCCGTCACAGTGCCTACCCCCATACATTATTCTGTGAATGTAGGGAAAGTAATCATAGGAGACAGTCGGACAAAATCAGGGAGCGGGTCCAACCGAATAGCACTGTTTCGAACTAACATTGTTTTACCATTCGATGATGGCTCGATAAAACCCATATATTAAAAATTTAAAGCATTTGGATCACATTTGCAGTGACATGCAGGTGATTCAAAACGATGGGGCAAAACTTAGTGATAGAACACACCTAAACCAGAACTTTTCGTCATACAATGCATAGGCGTAACTCAAGCGGTTAAACACTAGAGGTTAGTACGTGCTGTTGCAAGAAATGATGGCACACAAAAATGACAGAAGAGGTATGAAGAAAGTGAAGAAATTACAAAACACATTTTAACGAACAACTTACAGAAACTGCTCGAAATAAGAAATCATAGAAATTACAAACAAATTGTAATGGATAACTTACAGAAACAGCTTAAAACAGCGACCATCAACATTAATGTAGGCCTCACACCTGTGACGTAGCAATCGCTGTACATTGGCGAAAACACCAGGCATTTCTCGTACAGTGGCAGCAGCAGCAGAAATCCTGGCAGCAAGTTCCTCATCGGAATCGACAAGGCTATAGTAGGCTTTTCATATAGACTCATAGGAAAAAGTCCAGACATGAGAGATCGGGCAATCGTGTCGGCCAAGTGATGGAATCACCCTGACCCATTTACCATCCTGAGAATGTTGCATTCAAGGCGTTTCGCACAGCCACGCTGAAATGGGGTGGCGATCCGTTGTATTGGAACCAAATACTGATTTGTACTTTCCTCGCATCCCTGTCCGCAGCACCGTACATGAAATGCATGTCGGCCTTCTCCTGATTCGTGAAACAATCCATCTCTTTTGAAATCCAAGGTAGAACTGACGACGAATGCGATAACAGGCGCTTAATGCATTCGCTGGAAAGCGCCCTCTAGCGCTTAACCGTGTGCGTTACGACTATGCATTGTGCGAAAAGTGCTTGTTTAGGTGTGTTCTATCACCCCTTAAAGTTTCGCCTCATCGTTTTGAATCACCCTGTATAGCTAGCTATTTGTTTTTTGTAGAGATTAAGTAAACTTTTTTTGGCAAAAATGTTACGATGTTTACGTTACCTTAGGAGGGATCCTTCAACAAATCCACTACAGAGGAACCATTGGTAAGTATAGTGTTGCATTTTTTTTTTATTTAATCAGTTATAAAGTCAATACATAGTTAAATTTGTATAGCTTTAACGACGTCTTCAATGTAAGAAATATCGGGAAGTTGTTCTTATGAAATAGTTCTGTAGAATAGGTTTTCACGGTACCAAATCGTAATATCGGTATTGGTGATGCCAACTTATAAAGTGCCTACATGGCATCAAATAGTGATATAGGTTTTTGGTAATAAGAACAAGTCGAGAATAAGGAGAACGGTAACTGTCGTCTATCTCAAGATATAATTAGTAGGTAATAATTAGAAGAGTTCTAATGATCGTATAGACTTTTAGTTACTATTCAATATCATTATGCGTTGTGTTGTCCAGGTTCTATTCCCTGGCCGATTCTAGGAATCGGTTGGTCAGCCATAGTTCGATGCTAATGAAAAGAGCAACACATAAATCTAACAAGTAGTGGAATGTATAACAAGTTAATTAAATGATAAATATTTATTCAAATCGAAATTAACTACGTATATTATACGCAAATACATGTATGTACATCTATGTTCATCAGTAGTTACTCTTGTCTAATAATAAGTAATCTCGATGCAACTCAAATCAATACTAAAAATGTACTTATAGATTACTTGTACTCAACAATACAGTAGGGTTATCCGGAGAGAGGAGAGGCAGGAACACACAACTCCAACAGCCATTTTTGCTCACACGAAGGGCCTTGGATGGCCAAAGTTAAAGAGCAGTATTTCTATACTGACACAATCCTAGAGCTGAATTCTATACCACAAGGCATTCGTAATCTCGTGCTGCATTACCAGTTCTCGAATGCTGGGCTCATTGCACAAATTCACCTTTGACTGATGAATCGAAACTGAAAAGATGCCAACACGAAGGATAATAATTTTCATATGGAGGCAAACAAGGACCTTCGCCTCTTGTTGAACACTTCAATTCAACATACCGAAATTTTTAATATACTCATTTTGAATATCAATCTTCGAGAACTTATTAATTCATTAAATAAAATGCCGTGCCGTCCAGGCGTCCGCTCACCGCCGGGATTAAGGGTCAAATGCCACGAACATCATTCGAACAGCTTCTACGTCACCCATCAATGAAGACCTCATTAACTAACCGACACCTGCATCAGTGACGTATCGTAATTCAAACCGCAGCCGACGCCACTTCCAGGCAAACGTTGGCGTCAGCCGCCCTCGTGAAAAACCGAGACTCCGAACGAAATCTTACTTTCACACGTTAGCCTAACAGAACAGAAAATAATTTTGCAAAATGGCCCAGAAATGCAGAAAATTGAGATAGTGTTCCAAATGTTGATACGACAGTTCTAACCTTCTCATTGATGGCCTTAAGAGCCCAAACTGGGTCCCCAATACTTGTAGTAAAGCAGTTGACGAGAACGTGTACTTTATTTGTGAGTTTTGCAACAAAAAATGAATTATTTAAATTTAACATCCACTTCAATTTACTGTTATTAGTTTTAGACAAGTATTGAAGATTTCTACAAGTATTAAATATTAATGAGGTTTTTTGTATCAAACACTATATATATATATATATATATATATATATATATGTAAAGCTTATATATATTTTTAGACTTAATAAAAAAAATTGAGCATAAAATAAAAATTGAGTTTAAAAAAATATTTTCAGTTCTACATTGATTTAAATAAGTAAGTACCCGATTTGACCCCACGGAGGAAGGATTCATCTCGATACTGCTCACTTATTACTTTCCATATTATAATGTATGAGGAAAGTACTGTGACGGAGTTGAAAATTCGAATTTCAGCTTTCAACAGTAGAGCACGTTTCAAGCAGCCCTGACCAGGATTCGAACGTTTTGAGGTGATGGCTCTCTGTGTACGTAAATATATATATATATATATATATATATATATATATATATGTATACAGGGTGGTTATAATTAAAGTTCCCGGTTTGAAAATGGTCTCAAATAAAAAGCACTGGTCAGAATGATTTGAAATTTTGCGTGAACACTCGTGGAGCAATGGAATTTTGTTTGGGGAAGAAAAAAAGAGTAGTTCAAAAGTTGCCGCTAGGAGAATAATTGGCGCTTTATTACACTAGAATGCAATACAAAAATAATAAACGTTGACTTACTCATTGGCTAATGATGTAATAAATGTTCAATATGCTGTCTTTCGCATTCTGAAACAAGCTGAGAGCGCAAAATAGCGTGTTCAACAACAGATTTGAGTGATTCTGTAGAGATGTTGTGGATGTGATGCGTGGTGCTAGCTTTAAGTTCCGCTAAATTGGTAATGTGTCCATTAAACCCCACATTCTTCAGATGCCCCCAAAGCCAAAAATCACATGGATTGAGGTCAGGGAATGTGCTGGCCATCTTACAGGAAAATGGCGGCTGATGATTCTGTCATCTCCAAAATGACTGCGATGTAGCCGCTTCACTGGTTTTACGATATGTGGTGGAACCCCATATTGCCTGAAAATAGTGTTATCGATACACTGACGCTCTTGCAGTGTGGGTATAACGTGACTTTTCAAAAGACGTTCATATCGAGGGCCATTGACAGAACAGGTGACGGGCCATGAGGACCAACTTCCTCAAAAAAAAAAAAAAGGCCCGATAATAAACGCTGCTGTAAATTCGCACCACACAGTGACTTTGGGGGAATGAAGAGGCACCTGGTGTAGTTTCTGTGGATTTTCAGTTGCCCAGATTCTGCAATTTTGCGTATTAACACTTCCGTGGAGATGGAAGTGTGCTTCGTCAGTCCACAAAACGTTCCAGGGCCATTCATCGTCCACTCGTATACGAAGAAATTGAAATGCGAACATTTCACGTGCAACATTGTCCGCAGGTAGCAACTGTTGAACATGGGTCAGTTTATAAGGATAACATTTCAAAATGTGTTTCAAAATTTTTTGCACCATAATGGAAGGTACGTCTAATGATCGGGCAATTCCACGTGCACTCGTAGATGCATTAGCGTTACGCTCTTCTTCTAACGCTGTAGCTACGTCTTCCACTATCTCTCCATCGACTGCTTTCCGTCCCTTGCCAGGTTTGATGTCCAAAGAGCCAGTCTCTTCAAATTTTAAAATCATTTTGGCCAAGCTTTTGCCACACAGACGACCAGATTTTAACTTTTTCAACGTTCTGAACTTTCTAAGAGCTACTAAACAAGAGCTGTTATTCTCATAAAACAATTTGACAAGAAGAGCACGATCTTCTATGATAGAGGCATTGCGACAGAACAATAGAGGTTTTTCATCAAGCTATGGGAAACAAGTTCCGCTCTTTCTTTTTTATAGCAAACGTTTATTGCAACGTCACTGTCTTATGCAACTTTGCAGCAGCATTTGAAGAGCAATTATGCAAAACAAGTTAAATCCACTTTTGTGAAAAAAGATACGGCTTACGTTTGCTTAGAATTTAACATTGTTTCAATGGATGAAATTTTTTTTTGCATTACTTGCATATGATGATGAATGATCGACTTTTAATTCAGTATTCGAAGGACAGCATATTGAACATTTATTACATCATTAGCCAATGAGTAGGTCAACGTTTATTACTTTTGTATTGCAGTCTAGTGTAGTAAAGCGCCAATTATTCTCCTAGCGGCGACTTTTTGAACTATTTGTTTCTTTCTTCACCAAACAAAATTCAAGGAGAGATGTTTCAAGATTGCCTCAACCTTCGGTAAACTGGCCGGTTGTAACTGGGGTGTTAATAAATCATTTTTGAAAGTTTGGCACTTGGCGGTCATCGAAAAAGTTCTTTCCTTTGGGGCGGGTATCTGGGGCAACAATTTAACAGGGGCTCAAATTAAAACTCTTCTTTCAATACAAAGAATTTTTCTTCTTAAGATCTCTTCAGGTTTTAAGACCTCTTCAAACATCTCTCTTTTTTCCCTTACAGGGATCCCGCCCATTCACTTAGTAATAAAATCCTTGCATTCAAAATTTACCTTTTGGAAACTTCGTCAAAACCCTTTTTCTTCCCTTGATTTTCCAGCCCCTTCCCTTTTTGACTTTAATTCCCCCTTTTCTTCCTCTCCTCCTGCTAACAGGATTGTCCTTTTCGAACCCTCGGACCCTCTTTCCTTCTCCAATAAAAACATTTATACTGATGGTTCCTCCCTCGACGGCAACACTGGATTCGCCGTCTGCATCTTTAAACATGATGTCCTGGATCGGGTTTTTTCCTTTAAACTAGGTGGTGAAAACACTGTTTTCCAGGCTGAAATTGCAGCCATAGACTATGCAATCTCCTGGGCAATTGAAAACAACTCTAAGGTAAATATATTTTCGGATAGTCTCTCCTCAATTTTGGCATTTAGATCTATAAAAAGTAAATCAAATTTCTTAAATAAAATCAAAATTAAAGCTAGTCCATTCAAAAATCTCATTAATCTCTCCTGGGTAAAAGCTCACGCGGATAACCCTGGCAACGAGGCCGCAGATCACTTTGCCAAACTTGCTACCATTTCTGGCTCCCCCCTTCCCATCCCCTACCCTTACTCTCTGCTAAAAAAACATTGTAAAAACCTTCTTCTTAGCCAATGGCAATCTTACTTAAATGATTATATCTCTCCCCGTACCCACGACCCCGCTCGAATTTCAAATTTTCTTCCCTCTGTTGACCCAAATTTTTTAATTTCAAATCAATTTCTTACTTACTTTTTAACAGGCCATGGCCCTTTTCTGGACTACCTGTACTTTTTCAAACAAAAAACTACCTCTAACTGTTCGTGTAACGCCTACGGCGATGCAGATCACTTTGTTTTTTCTTGCCCCCTTACCCTCCCTATTCATCTCTCTCGGCCCACTAGTGCTAACTCTGCGGCCTGGTTTTCCAGGGTTCTTAAGAACAATTCTTCTATTCAAAAAATTAAAAATTGCATCCTCTCCGCCCGCGAAATTTCGAATAATATTCCCTGATCAACCTGGGGGTCTCCTGGCCCCTTCTGGTCCCTGACTTTGCACTGCTCCTCTTTTCCTTGGTTCTTTTGGGATGCTGCTGAAAATACCTGTAAACAATTGTATACTTCTGTAAATTCCAATTTACTCATTCTGAAAAATCATTGTAAATCTCTTCGGTAAATTCCAATTTTCATCCAGAATAATCATTGTAAATCTCTTCAAAATGTTAGTACACCTTCTGTTCAATCATTGCCAACCATTTTCATCCACATTCACCTTTCATTTGGTATAATTATCATCATCATATCGTACTTCATCATCATATGTAAATTTTTGGATAAACTGCCATCAAAATATTCTTCATCATCTTATGTAATTCCAGGGAAAACTTTCATCCTTTTCCCATTCTTGTTATACCTGAATTTATTACTCCTGTATTTTTGTGTACTCTGTGTTTTAATTGTGTTGTTCTATGTGTTATAAGTATCTGTGTAGTTTTCTGTGTTCCTGTGATGTGATTCATTTTAATATATGTTCTGTAATCTATTGAATCAAAAATAAAGTTCCCGGCCACACATCTTGCTACCATAAGCCTTCGGGTTGGTCGTGTGGTCTGGGTTTTCAACACTCAACACTCAACCAAACAAAATTCCATTGCTCCACGAGTGTTCACGCAAAATTTCAAATCATTCTGACCAGTGCTCTTTATTTGAGACCATTTTCAAACCGGGAACTTTATTATAATTGCCCTGTATATATATGATACAGATATTTTAAGCTTTCCCCAATAACGCGCCCTTTTCTTTCATAATTCTTATTCCAAATTCCTATCTCACGTCACGCACTTATTGCAACTATATTAAATTCTATCCCACGCTATTAATATTATCAAAGTCTGACCGTACTTCCTCTTTTCCTCTACCATACCATATAGCGTCACTACATAACCTCTACGTAAATTTCTCAAATAAACTGCCTCCCATCCCATCCCATTTTTGAAGTATAAGAAACTCGAAGACAGTATGTGTCCCATGTAGTCACAAATTCCTCCCCTTCACCATAACGAAATCTTACTTTCCGAACTTCTCCGAACTTATGGGAACCTATGCAGACTGCTCTGAGATCTCTTACGAGATGAACGCCGACGGAGAGCTTGACCCAATGTAACACATTGTGTTTTCAGAGTGTCACATAATAAATTAGATTTTTGTACCTGAATGTCTTTTCCCCTTGAACTATCTCAACAACTATTATATATATGTGTGTGCGTGTGTGTATGTGTGTGTGCCCGTGAGTCTGTGGAGATGATATCACCTGAACGAACGGAACGATTCGAATGAAATTTGGTACAAAAATTACAATCAGTGCATACTAGAAGCCTATTGTTTTTAAACGTAATCTACTGATCGGAAGACTTCAAAAATTTGGAGGGGGGGGGGAGGAGCTTCCGATCATTCGATTACATTTAAAAAATATAGGCTTCCAGTATGCATAATTATGTCCCATTTTACTCTCTACTGTCATGTTAAGAAACAAAGTTTTCGCTCTAATTTCAAAAACTTCCATCTAGTTCTGGACTTTTCGATATCAAAGCTGGATATAAAGTTTTGTGAATATCTATTAATATTTATGGCGGTGATCGGGTACACGAGAAATCGACCCCAGACAGACAGACAGACGGACATCCCTCTAAAAATAGTAAACATGTGTTCAGGAGGTCTTAAAACTTATATGGGCATAAAAATCTCGAAATTCAAAATTTTTACTCATCATTTCATTTGCACTCATATATAAACATCTTTATGGAAGTGTTTGTGATATATTCGTTTTTCCGTTCCGGCTCTCTTTCAGACTCTGCATGATTGTTGATTCAGTAGCGTTAGTCCCGTCAGCGCAAAAAAGGTAAAATGTGCGGACCTAAAGGCAAGTAGCCATTCCCTTCAAAAGTCGTGAGTTCGAATCAGTGACAAGTGACAAGACGATAATAATAATGAATTTCTCCAAGTCTGGATAAAACAGGCATCGTTGATATAGAAAAAAAAGCTTTTATTATAGCATGACGAGGAATATCAAAAGTTACAGAATAACATTCTGGTGAGGGCAAGGCATGTGAGATGCTCTCTCTACGCAAATTGTCTCGCCTCTCTCGAAAAAGCGCGTCACCTTCATATATATCTTTTTGGCTCTATCACCAGATCACCCGATACCAAGCCTGTGAAATCTTTCTCATGCCCTGGATGTCAAAGACCCCCCTGTCCTTCCTATCCGGGATTACCTCTTCCCTGCATTGATGACGGTTGGAAAGGATGCATTTCTTGGAAATCAGCCTCTGATGACAGACTTTTATCGTTCTGTTTTCCAAAACTGCAGCACATGTGGTCCCAGGGTGTATGATCTCCGAAGACGTTAGGCAATGGTTCGAAAAATAAGCTCGAGGAATACTGTATTCCTTACAGTGTTTAAAATGGGTTAAGGACATTTTAAGAAGTGCTTATCCGATAGAACTTCGAATTAAAAAATGTCGATAAAAATAACACTTTCGCTATACATTAGGACGAGAAAGGAGGTACGAATGAGTGTTAACCCCAGAACTACGCAATTCAATATTTTCCTCACAGTTATAACACTCTGTGGACTAACCTCCCCACGCCTTAGCACCTTCCAGCCCTTCTGAAAGAGCTGGATCTTAGAAGTCATAATGAGACCCCATAAGTGGCGGAATACATGCTTGTGGATGTTCTCAGAGAGCAGAAAAGCATTCCGCAACAAACAAATCTAGAGAATAAGTCTCTAGAAACGCAACATGCCTCGGGATAGGCTTGTTTCTCCGAAATAGGGGAAGGGGGGTATCTTAGATTCAATTAATCGCGCTAATTTGTGGGATTCTTTCACAATGAGATAAGTAAATGTTCCGGAAACAATCGCCGAGAGATAAAATGCTGAGACGCACCAGTGGCAGATCAAAAGGAAAACCTTTGAGTGGAATTGCCATTTTTACTATGAAATATCTGCAATGGATTTCTATACTGGATTTTCTCCTCCATTAATATTCCAGGTTTTAGTCCACCTTACAAAAATGTATTTTTACTTTCCTTTTATACGTAATGTATAAGGAAAGTATTGTGACGGGGTCGAAAATTCGAATTCGAGTTTTCGACGGGAGAGCACATTTCAAGCATCCCTGATCACGAATCAAACATTTTTGAAGTGATGTATGTGTGAAAGTATGTGTGTGTGTGTGTGTGTGTGGAGACGACATTTCACGAACGAATGAAGCGATTCGAACAAAATTCGGTACAAAAATTACAATCCGAAAATACTGGAAGCCTATTGTTTTAAAATGCAATCGAATGTTCAGAACTCCACTAAATTTTCGAGTGAAATTTTGAAAATATCATCAAAAAATAAAAACCTTTCATAAAGTTAGCAAATAGCCATTTCTTATGCAATTTTAATTAGAAAACTATTGACAAAAACTTTAGAACGCTAGCATTAACCTTTCTCGAGATATTATACATTTTTCAAATAAATTTATCAAAAAATCACATAAAATAAAAAAAAATATTAAATATTTTGAAATATGTTCACTTTTCATATATAATATCATGCGATAAATTTGGTAACATCATACTCGTGGATCTAGCTCGTTCCATTCATGGGAAAATATACTTTGGGTAATACTTTTGTAGTTGGACACCAATAGTCATTTATCTGCTATAAAAATAACTTATTTGTCCATCCATAATGCTTGACGAAATTTTGGCGACGAATTTAGCAGAATGTCGTTAACTTTGCGACTTTTTTAAATAATACCAAATTAACATAAATGTCGCCAAATTGATAAAAATGACGCTAAATCAATGAAAATGAAGATTAATTGACGAAAATTCAATATCTTGGAAGGAATATAAGTGTACGATAATATAAGAATAACCTTCTTTTCCGTCCGTAAAGATTAGATAAAATTTTGGTGACGAATTTTTCGGAATATCTCCAACTTAGTGACTTTTTAAATGTTGTCAAATTGACGAAAATGTCACCCAATTGATAAAAATTTCCCAAACTGATGAAATTGACGCTGAATTAATAAAATGACGACTAATGGATGATATTTCAATATCTTGGAGAGAACATATGAATAGACTATAAGAATAACCCATTTCTCCGTCCGTCCGTCCGTAACGCTTAGTGAGAAATTTAGCGGGATGTCGCCAACTTGGCGACTATTTTAAATGTTGCCAAAGTAACAAAAATACCGCGAAACTGATAAAAATGACGCCAAATGAGAAGTAATGTTTCTCAAATTCTGATTTCCGTCATATGACTGGCATACATTCTACTATATAAGAAATGTTCTTGTCTGTAACACTGTAACACTTGGTGATGTATTTTGCAAACTTGGCGATTTTTCGCCCCAGCGTGACGAAAATTTCTTCAAAAATGCAAAAATGTCGTTAAATTAATGAAAATGACACCTAATTAATGAGGCCAACGGCCCTACCGTGCTGAAAACACCGGTTCTTGTTAGATCACCGAAGTCAAGCAGCACTTGGGTGGGTGACCACCTGGGAACACCGCGTGCTGTTGGCATATTTCGGGCGCGGTAGCCCGGTGGTTTGCGCGCTGGATTTGCACGCTGCCACAACAGCCGTCGTGTTCATGCGGAGTACGATCACGTTAAACATGTGGGTCCGTAAGTCCTTCCGAGAGGTTGCTGGTAGGGGAAGGAGGGTACGGTGCCTGTAGATGCCTCCACCACGGGGTTCCAGTCTACATTGGGTGGCACTTCCCGGCCGTCCAAACGGTTACCTTACACCTTTCTGGTAGGTCGGACGGTCTGGGTCTCAACAACAACAACAACCTAATTGATGAATTAATTATTAAAATATTTTAATATATGGAGGCTTATTGAGGATGCTTTTTTCTATATTGTTAATTGTTAATTTAGAGTTGTGCGAAATATACACAAGTTAATTGGTTACTTTGAAACAGTTTTACATGTTGTCATCCGAAAAATGGCCAAATGTAGGATTTAACGATAAAAACACAATACTGTGGATCTTATACATTATTTTTGACTGTAAAAGTAGTAAATTCATTGCATTATAAAAAGAAAGGTATGTGCTGGACACATCAGATTTTCTCTAGCTTATTAATATCAAATAACATTTGACTTCCTTAGTCCTTGTAGCAAAGAAATATACAGTATGAAGTCATTTTATATATCTTTATTTGTTGATCAAGAAAATCCCTTTTTCACGTAGCCATTATCTTCTTTATATGAAACTGTCAAATCCTTCCAATGACAGGATGCATATTAGATGATATAGTTGCTGTTACTTTATATTATACTTTAGTTTCCATCTTTTCCATCATGATGGCCGTGTGAATCGCATTCGTTCTATCATTTGCTGAAAAGCTAAGTAAATTATTTACTAAAATTGAAATCCGTCAACAGATTATTTTTTTTTACCCATGTTTCGAATTCACCTAGTAGTAATTTTGTAAAATCATTTTAAAAGAGCCAAGTTTATACACCCTATGCACAATATTTAAAATAAAATTTTAGTTATTGATCCATAAGATATCTATAAAATAGCAGTCAACTCTTTTATAAATACTGAATATCTTATATTTATATACCCCTCTCTCCCCCACCCCGTTAACTTATGAACATCTACAGTGTGACTTAAATTGATTTGCTTTGCTGTGTAATTTCATCCATAAATTCGGCAAATACTTATTTTGTCATTTTAAGCAAAAATTGACGGCATGAGTATTCATTACAGACCAATAAACTGAAAAGTTTTGACGTTTAATTGCTTGAACAAAATTTATTTTGCGACATATTGTTACATTGTTAACACAGAGTGGGCTTTATTTGTTCCATGACAATGATTATTTCTACTTTCTAACATTGTTTAATGAACTCGGCCACATCTTCTTTGTTGACTTCTTTGTTGAAAGTGAATTTTACGGAGCGGATTTTCAGTCTATTTATGACCTCGCTTGAGATTACTTTATCATGAGTTTTCTTAAGAGTGTTTTCGCCTTTGGTGGTTTAACCGCTGCTGCTGCTTACGCTTCCTATCGAATGTACCGAGCAATGACATCGCTCCAGGTAAGAAATTTCATTCAATGCTGATCTTTTTATTTTTAACAGTTTTTATAGTCATTGAGTAATATAGTCAATATCGATAATGCAATTGATCGCACCGTAATATGCAGTTGCGAGATATACGAATAAGATACTTACATAACCATATTTTAGGTTGCAAAAATAATAGAAAAGGTAGCCTGGGTTTAAATTCAAGAAATTCAAATTTGTGCTTACCTTTTGACTTTTCAAAGCAACTCTGTAAATTCTCCGTGTTTTACGCTTTGAACAAAATTGAATTCATGATGTCCAATTACATATATGCTAACTGCTGAAGTTGTTGCAATGTTTATCATGTTAAAAATTGTAAGGTCGGTTTTGTAATTCTGCAACGAATATTCTTAATAATTAATATAAAGAATCCATGATACATCTGTCATATATATATATATATTTCTGATTTCTTTCATTACGCAGTCTGTGTTATAGCGTTCGTTGATGGTCTGAAATATATGTTACGACAAAAAAACAATGCTTTTTGTGAACTGTTATTTCCTATATCAGCGGATTTTCGTATAATGTGTGATAATAATATGGAACTTTGAATTATTCTTATAAGTCCGATATTAAAATTTTGATTATAATCTTTAAGGCTAGTTGTTGACGTTAATAATATACAATTTTGGTATTTAAATTATTTTGTTAAATATTATATAGTGTATGGAATGATTCGGTAATATTAACGTAATAAAAGGTATGCATATAATTAGTTGAAATAAATTTAATTACTATGAAGTAAAATATACATTTCTGTTAATTATTATTTTACATCTGGTAGGGTACTATAACGGAGGCAGTTGAAGAAGTTTTTGAGGAACTTGATGACAGTATCCTTGAAAAACCAAATGTAAGTATAAATATTGTTTTACTATTTTCCCATCTAGATTTTACTTCGATACTACAGAAAACATGTTCTCTAAATGATTAAAATTTATTTTAATTATTATTCTCAGTTTAGTTTACTATTCTCAAATCAACTTTTAGTAATAATACTTCAGAAAATTTTAAATATTCACATATTTTCTTCCGACAGGCTACTCCTGGTCCTGGCATAGAACTGGCTCCAGGAGAGGATTATGCTGTTGCTTTAAAAGCTGAGAACAGCTATCTGGGTACATCAAATGTAAGTTATGTAAATCACTCTTAATCTAGTTTACATTTTCTATATATATCGGTTGATATTATAAAGTATTGTGAAAATTGTTTAACTTAGTGTATTATCCCCTATTTCACAAAATTTAAATACTACACATTTCCTTTCCACAGGCAACTCCTGGTCCTGACATCAAATTGGCTCCAGGAGAGGATTCAGCTGTTGCTTCACAGAACAGCTCTCAAGGTAAATCAAATGTAAGTCACACAAATCACTTTTAATCTAGTTTACATTTTGTATATATATTGGCTGATATTATAACGTATTGTGAACAGTGTTCAACAATCAAATGTAAGTCACACAAATCATTTTTAATCTAGTTTACATTTTGTATATGTATTGGTTGATATTATAACGTATTGTGAACAGTGTTCAACTTCGTGTATTATCTCCTATTCCACAAAGTTTAAATACTACATATTTCCTTTCCACAGGCAACTCCTGGTCCTGACATCGAACTGGTTCCAGGAGAGGATTCAGCTGTTGCTTTAAAAGCTGAGAACAGCTCTCTAGGGAAATCAAATGTAAGTCACACAAATTACTTTTAATCTAGTTTACATTTTGTATATGTATTAGTTGATATTATATTGTGAAATATACTTAACTTAGTGTATTCTACCCTATTCCACAAAATTTAAATACTACATATTTCCTTCCTCCTGGCCATATTATTATTCAATCGACCATTGTTATCACAGTATTAAATTTAAAATCTACGTCAAAATTGTTTGCAAGATGCAATGGAATAGCAACTGATTGACATGGATAATTGTTGTTGAATATTGACGATTTTATCTTGACTTCCAGTTGAAGCGATAGAAGTACATGGCGAAAATAAGATAACATTCCTAGAAAAGGACGAGAAAGTTGGAAAAAATCAAAGGATTCTGGACTAATTTCTTGAATGATTGATACAATGTTTTGAAAGCAGAAGTACTATTTTGCAGTTAAATTGCGTATCAAATATCAGCCATGCAGCATGCGCGCACCATTGAAATGGCAGTAGCAGACGATAACTGATTGGACTGGTTGGAGTCAAAACGGCGGTTTCGTCAGCCTGTGTATTTGGGAGCCTTAGGATGACCTAAAACTCCTAAATAAATTTAGGAGCCTTAGGATCACCAGTCGGTTGACGTTTCAAACGCACCTAAAAAGAATTATCTGGCAGTAAGACAAACCGTAACTGTTCCCACAGCTTCGATGTACACTATCCAACGACATAGTGCAATCACAGAGATTAAATTGAGTGACACGGATGGCCATAAAATGACATTGCATGATTTTTAGAACATGGATTAGAATATTTGAGCAGAGTTATATTTTGTTATATTTACTAACAATATTACTATCCCTTGCAGCTATCGCAGGATCTTCTGATGTCCAAAAAGCTCCCGAGTTTTTCTGATGTCATATCTTTGGGAGATTGCTTCATATGGAGACAAACTGAGTACGTCTCAAAAACATTTCTCTACTATTTAATGTTCTTTGGTTGATGTTTTCAACTATTCAGCTCGTAGAATGTACATAACTTTTTTTCTGGTTAAAATATGTTAATGTCACTCTACAATCATTGCTTGTCAAAAATCGAAAATGCACCTACTAGAGTCTGCAATTAGACCTCAGAAATTAAAATTTTGAACTTTCTACAATATCTATATTCGTAATAAAATGACAAATTACTTTACAGAAACATCATATTTTACGAGTACAGTAGAAAATAATGTTTAGAGACTTTTAATTTTCAGCAATACACAACATTGGTATCTACAATATGTAAATAGATAGAAAATTAACATTCGAGTATTTTCACTAATTCAATATTTATGAAAAACTTTGATTTCGTCACAAAATGAATCCATTTAGAAAGTCTAATTTATCTAAATTTGTAGTAAATATTGTGTTAAATCATTTATGTATATAAATTGTATTGAAATATGTGCCATACTTAAATTTTTGAACATGTAAAACAGCTTTAGCCTCGAACTGCGTTCTTAGTTTAGTGACAAGTAGCTGTTTCAGACCAGTAACCAATTTCGTGATTGGTAACGCTTTTCAGCAACGAATACCGATATCTGCACTGAAAGCATAGAAACTCACTATATTTCTCAATTTTGTATGGTGACAAACCGAATCGATCATACCACACAAACAGATTTAAAGAAATCTTTGAAGCCGGCTGCATGATATGAAGGGCTTCAGAGGTTAAAAAAATAGCGAAAGATCCCTTGCTGCCAGTTACGTTATTGGTCATTCGGTGCTAAGGACTAGTTGGTCAATCGATGCTGGTTACTGAACCGCAAGATATGGAAATGCATTTTTATTTTGGCGAGTTTTGTGACTATGAAAATTTTAAATATGTACACCTTAGTCAGCTGCTAATTAAAAAAGTTTTTAAAATAACTTCGTTAAAAGCAGCATATAATACAGAAATTAACAGTATCGATCGGTTTCGTAGGCAATAAACAGCCTTCTTCGTCAAGGCATACAAAAAACGCTCGTCAGAGAAAAATCGGCGACCGATGCAAGGACAACAAACATGGCAGAAGCAGGGAGAGAGTGTTTCCAACTGCGAAAGAAGAAAATTGAGTTAAAAAACCCAGAAGGCAGGAACAAGAGGTGGAACACGATGACTGAATGGTAAAATACCAAATATGAAATTAAACGTCCCACAAATAATTCAAATCACTTCTTTCTAAAAGCCCAATTAAATTAAAACTCCAGGACTAGGATGCAAACTGCCAAAAAATAAGAAGGAAGCAAACGAAATCTAAAAGTCAAACCAGAGATTTCTAAGCAGGAGAGAAGAAAAAATAATTAACATCCATAAGGGATTTTGACTGAGAAACAGTCGATAAACTTTCAAGAAAGCCCCATTCAAAACTAGAATTAGGAGTAAAAACGATTTTATCTTCGGAAAAATTGAAAACATGTTCTTCATTTTCCGAAGCTAAAATCGTTTTTATTTCTAATTCCATTTTTGAATTAGATGTTCTAGAAAGTTCCCCGATGGCCTCTCAGTCAAAATCCCTTATTAATGATAGTTATTCTTTCTTCTCCTGTGCTTTCTCTCTCTGGCTTAATTTTTTGATTTTTTAGTTTCCTTCTTATTTCGGTAATTTGCATCCTTTTCATGGTTTTCTAATTTAATTGAGTTGTTATGAACAAGATTCAAAACCTTTGTTGAACATTCACTTTTTTTCTTTGATATTTCACAGTTCTCTTATTATGTCCCATCTATGGTTCCTACCTCCTGGGCTTTTTACCCTGTTTTTCTTGTTTCGCCGCTGGCAACACCCTTGCCCTGCTTCGGCCACATTTGTTGTCCTTGCATCAATCGCCAATCTTCCCCTCAGATGCGAAGGTTGCGCTTCTTGTATGTCCTAACGAGGAAGGCTGTTTTAGCCTTCAAAACGGCTCGATACTATTAAGTTTTATATTATATGCTGCTTTAAAAGAAGTTCTTTTCTTTTTTTCTTTTTTTACAATTTTAAGTATTTCAAAACACAATTTTTCATTTTTCTACGTTTAAACGGCTTTAAACAAGTAAGGCTCCAGCAAGCAAATACTCATATACCTGTAGTGGTACACTCAATGTAGTTTTCAAAATTATGAAAACAATTAAGATGTATTTTCTTATTCCAGATCTCCAGAAGGCCATTTAGTCGCAGAGACTCCTCAAGAACCACCAGTAAGTTTCAATTATTCTACTCATATATTGTTTCTCTCTTGGATATAGTAAATCTTACATAATAAAAGAAAATATGTGTCTGTCTGTATCTGCCTTCTGTAGCGGAAGATTTAATCCTTGGACAGTCGTGGTACTTGGGTACATACACTTCCAGTACGACAGACCTCGTCGAGTTTCTTTCCGGTACAAATTAGTTCCTTAGATATTTTATGTTGAAGAACGATTTTGAACAATCTACACACAAATCGATTTCGAGATCAAAAATAGTGTTACAAAGTTTCGATTTCGATATCATTGAGAAACGTTTTTTCTAACAAACTTTGAACCGAATCTGTAGGACAATTTCTTTCATATTTATCTATTTAATTTTAAATTCATAATTATAAGTATGTTTTATTTTATTTTCTCATTTTGCCGCATCCGAAAAAGGGAGATTGTCACAATTCTATAGTTTAGCAAAAATATGGGTGTATATCTTCGCATTCTAACAATATTTTTTAATTAATTTATTTTTTAGTTTTTTGCGAATTTTCAACCAAATGCCATGAAATCGAAATTTTCGATACCATTCTTTCTCCGGTTTGATGAGGGAAGCAATGGAAATGTGCGCATGTGCAACAAAAGGTTGCAGGTGACTACACATACGTTGAAACTAAATGATTCGGATTGAAATGAAACGTTGTAATGATTCTAGCTCAAAACAGGCGATTTGGAAATTGAGCTGTGTTATATGTCTTCCTTTCGTAACGGACATTTTTTTAGACTTTGTCAACTCAGGGTAATTTATTCCAGTATGTAAAAAATAATAAAAGTATGCGTAAAAATATAAACATTATACTGCATATATACTATCCAATATACTGTATGCATAAGATATGCTGCATCTCAAATAAGGACAAACAAATTCAGAATAGTACAAATATAAAAAAAAAATACTAGGTAGTTATGTCTCGAATCTATGAGTATGTTTTTTTTTTGTTTTGTCTTTTAAGTTTTTAGTTTTATCGAGTTGCAATCATAATCTGATGTGGGCATCATATGATTTTACCTACAGACTCAAATTGATTTTCGTTCTCTTTCTTTATAATTCATTGAATTGAGTTTCATAGCATACAAAATAACATGGATAATTATGGATAATTATTTGAAATAACACCAAATTTGGCGTTTTATTTCAAGTATCAATTATCATCGCTTTCATTTGTCGATTGGACGTATTTTCAAAGACGACGTGGCAAATATATATATATATATATAATTTTTCATTTTTTCATCGTTAGGTGCCTGTAGTCTGAGTTTGGGCATTTATAGTAATGTACTCTTATCCAATCTGAAACAGGCATTTGTTTAGGTTAATTAGAATTAAATACTCATCAGACCTGAAGATGAATTTAATTCTGGTTAATCTTTGAATTTGGACCGGTGCTGTTTTTTCTATTATCGGTACTATGACCGTGGTTTTGCTTCTATGGTGATGTTAATATTTCATCATTATTTGAATTGATTATTCTTATTATTACATTTTTCTGATATATATATATATATATATCGAGAAAGATTAGTCCTAGAATTATGTGGTGGGTCTTATTAGTTTCGCCTTCAAAAAACTACGTACAAATTAATGCACTTGAGCATAGTAGTATTTTATTTAAATTTTAGTAATTTGTGTTGACCGCTCCCCCCCCTCCCCCCCAAAGGCAGGTTCTTTCTTTCCGAATCGTGCCAAAACATAATCAGCACCAGAGTACCCCACAGGAGATTTATCTACCAAATAGTTTTGAAATTGGATCAATTTATTTTCGGCTAGAGTGAAGATATACTTCTTTTGCGAGCACACACACAAAAATGCTGGTTGTTTTATTTCCGAATCACACCCAAAACTAATCAGCACCAGAGTAACCCAAAAGTAACTTATCTACCATATTTTGTGAAATTTGGTAAATTAGTTTTCCAGCTAGAGTGAATACGCACATATACATATACAGACGAAACGCTAAAAATAGTTTTTTTTTTCGGGTTACTGATTGCCCGAAACGTGCAGATCTGTCGAAAACTCGAACTGCGATTTTCGATATGATTCCTAAACTTTCCCTACACATTACCATGTAGGAAAAGTAAAAATGACTAAAAATTCTGTAAAATTCTAGTTTTTTATGTATTGTATTTACACACAACATTTTTATCCGCACACAAACATACACTAACGGACATTTTCTCGAAATATTATAAGATGATTCAGTAGTTTTAAAAACGCACTTATCCGTCAAAATATCAAATTTGAAAATATTTCAGAAAGCAATACTTTTTCTTGACAATAGTATGAGAAAGTTCAAATTTGATGTCAACACGTAGCTCTCGCTACAGATTAATGAATTTAGATATTATGAAAAGACAATAGCATAAATTAGAGTTTTCTGACAACTCGATCTCGCTTACTAATAGGCTTATCGTTGCTAATATTTGCATAAAAACATAACCTAATTTCAAGGAAATTACTTATCACATTATTTTTTAAGAGATATCACATTCTATATAGTAAAGTCAATTGTCTAATATCTGGAGAAAGGCTCGTACTAAATACAAAACAACGATGTTAATTTATATATGGTTACAATTACTTGCAAATCATTCACTCATTTGATAAACGAGAGCATATATATATAAAATTTTATGATTCTTTCCATTCTAAATGAAAAGTGTGCAATATATCTCGAGAAACATGCATATTAGTGTCACATATACATAACGTCATTCGCATTTAAATAACAAATCGCATATAACATACCTAGTTACATAACTTTACATTTTTGGACAGAATTATTTTTATTACATATTCCGATTATCGAAAAAAAAATATTCTAATAATTGAGAACTTTTCCTTATACTATGGCAATTAGTCATAGATTTTGCGATTTATCAATTAAAATAATCGTGTCGAATTTCATTCAATTAAGTCGATTTATTGGCGAGATATGGCTTCCAGATAGACACACATTTTAAAAAATAGTTGATTCGTATTCAGCTCAAAACTTGTGCATCGATCAAAATATACTAGTTTGATTTTTGACCTATGACAGTACTTTCCGTTGACTATGTCTTGCATGAAAAGTATAAAATTATCCATTCTCCAATGTATGAACATACATTTGTAATATTATTAAACTTTATATTAAAATTTTATTTATTTTCAGCACCGAAAACGAAAACGCTTTAAAAGATTCAGGAAGTTTTGGCAAAGATTATCCTGTCTCAAAAGGTGAGACATAATCTTATATTTTAGTTTACTTATTTAAAATATAATTCAAGCAAATTTAAAAATTATTCCAATAGATTATGATAATGATATACTATATTTTCAATGGATACACACAAGCGATATATATAAATAAAAATTATAAGTCAAATCCAAAATATTATTTTTTCAAAACGCCATATGTAAAAGATTTTGCCCCTATATGTCTCAATTCCATAGCCATCTTTACTATCTAGCACAGTCTACCAACGGCCCTACCGTGTTGAAAACACCGGTTCTCGTTAGATCACCGAAGTCAAGCAGCATCGGGCGCGGTTAGTACTTGGGTGGGTGACCACCTGGAAACACCGCGTGCTGTTAGCACATTTCGGATGCGGTAGCCCGGTGGTTTGCGAGCTGGATTTGCACGCTGCCATAACTTCCGCCCTGTTCATGCGGAGTACGATCACGTTAAACATGTGGGTCCGTAAGTCCGTCCAAGAGATTGGTGGTAGGGGAAGGAGGGTACGGTCCTTGTGGATGCCTCTCCCACTGGGTTCCGGTCTAAATTGGGTGGCACTTCCCGGCCGTCCAAACGGTTCTTACATCTTTCTGGTAGGTCGGACGGTCTGGGTCTCAACAACAACTATCTAGCACAGATCACAGAGGCAAACACAGAGACACAATGCAAAAAAATTGGTTATGGCTTTGCAGGATGTGTGTGGGAATTATATAATAAATTTGGCTGAGAATATAGTACTTAACCAGAAACTTTTCACATTTACACGCTCAATGTATACAACAAGCTGCACTTGTAGTATGATTCTAAGTTTTGAGAATACTTCCTGTCAGGCTGTTTGTTCTGTGACTATCAATTTGGCCACTGAAATCTCAGCAGACTGGGCTCAATTATCTCTATATTTAAAATTGACTGTGAGATGCTCTTAAGACAGATAAAAAAATAAATTTAGGAGAATAAGCTAATGCTTTTATTTTTCCATGGTATTTTTCCTTCGGGAACTTTGGAGTTTTGGAAAAACGTTATAGTAATTATAAAGATTTTTGTATATAATTTGTTATTAGAAAAATAAATTTTCAAACTAAGTATATTGATTTCCTATCTTATAAATGTTAAATAATTTTAGCTTACATTCATTCATTTGGATAAAAAGCCCACAAATCCAAAAGTAATGACTATCTTCGAAATTTTATTTCTTATAGCAACTTAGAGTATTAACTACTTGCTTTTATTTTCAAAACATTGATCAATAAAAGTGAAATATTAAATTGCAGAATAGTATAAATACTAAATAAATTAAGGACACAACATTGTTAAACAAAAGGTCATTTAATAAAAATATCCTAAAGATGTACAAAGTTTTAAAAACAAGCCCAGAGCGCTTTCGGGCATTAGTACACCTTTCATCAGTGGCTACATGAAAAACAAACATGGATCATTCATATATAGACCATATACGTAGCAAATTTGCATAACTACATATAAAATATAATCTGAACTAAGTTGAATAGGCTAATAATTAATACAAATAAATCTAAAATAGGTACAAAATTCTTTAAAAAAACATATGTTAAGAACATTACCAGAAAAGTACAAATTCGAAAAAACAGTCAGCATACATTTCACAAGGATGACGTCATAGATATCTATGAAGAGACTTGATGTAATGTTCTTAATGTGTATTTTTTAAAGAATTTTGTACCTATTTTTTAGGTTCATTTGTATTAATTATTAGCCTATTCAACTTATTAAGTTCAGATTATATTTTATATTTATTTATGCAAATTTGCTACGTATATGGTCTATATATGAATGATCCGTGTTTGCTTTTCATGTAGCCACTGATGAATGGTGTACTAACACCTGAAAGCGCTCTGGCCTTGTTTTTAAAACTTTGTACGTCTTTAGAATGTTTTTATTAAATAACCTTCTAACTATGGTGTGTCCTTAATTTATTTAGTTGAAACAAACGTGATGCCAATTTGATTATATATAGTATAAATACGTTAGCATTATGCAATAAATAGTGAAATCAGACAACTTTATAAAAAAAAATCAATCGCAAAATGCATGAGTAAGTCTAAAATATTAAAACTTGTCAAAATTTCATTAAAAACGCCAATTGATGGTTGAAATTGATATTCACAGTAATCATTTTTGTTATGCAAAACGTTATAGAAAATTGGAAAAATAAATAATTTAAAAATTTTTTTTTTGATTATTTAACATCTTCGCTCAATCGGCGTCACTAGCATATTTTTACACGTTTTGAAAGGCAATACTGTTTTACTCCAAGAGGTTTCATAAATGTGGGATTGTTTTTTAACGCTTACACTCAAAAACTACATCCATATGGGTTTCTAGAATGATAAACTTCAGTTCAGATGCCACGTAGAGTGAATATATTTTTCTTCTGGAACAAAAATAAATATTTGCTTTAATGGACTGCTTGTATCTCATAGTTTGACATATTTTAGCTCTTTAATTGTTCTATAAACACGGGAGGTCCATCTACCAACAATTTACAGTGGGACCTATATTTTGAACCAGTATGAAAAGTGTATTCAGTTATGAACATCCAAGCGTATACATTTCTGTGTCTGTAACTGCGTGTAAAATATCTGGTTATAAAATTTAACCCGAAACGTTTTAACAGAAAATTTTCCTTTGAAATAGGTAAAACTTAATATTTTTACGGAGCACTTAAAATTAACTTTTGCAGTGATTTTCATAATTTTCATAAATTCATTTATGTAGAATATAAACCATTTTCTAAAAATATATGAAAAATTAGCGTAATAACGATGACATAAATAACAGGTAATTGGTTATAATTTCTGTGTCTGCAACTGCGTGGGAAATGTCTGGTTAAGAAATTTGACTTGGAATGTGCGTTTCCTAACAGGAAACTTAAACGGAAATTTTATCTTTAAAATAGGTAAAACTTAATATTTTTACGTCGCACTTAAAATTAACTTTTAAAATGATTTTCATACCTTTCATAAATTCATTTATGTAGCAAATAAACCATTTTCTAAAAATATATGGAAAATGAGTGCTAATAATGATGCCACAAATTTCTACATCATTGAAATTGTAAACCTAAAGTACAATAACTATTTTTCAGTATTTCATACATTGTAAACAAACAGTTATGGAGGATAATTTATTTTTTCTAAAGTTCCTACTATCAATTAAATGCAAGTAATAAAAAAAAGCAAGAGTCCAAAAATTACTTTTTCTCGAAGTGTTTCAAAATTTTCTACTTTTTAAAGCAAAATGTGACTGACTTAGTTGGTCATAGAGAGTTTCAATAAATTGGGATGGTTGATTATACTTTTGCCAGTACTGTTATCCGTTATTGTGTGCTGATGAATGCTAAAAATTCGAAACCGTGCTACTAATGCTGATCGTTAGACAAGGATTGTTATTTATTTTTTATTGCTAAATATAAACTTCATGAAAGAAAGAATATAAGACTGTAGGTAACCCCTTATAAGGGCTTTCAAGTCTACTTAAAACTTAAATTTCAGCTTCTGTAGGTCCCATTCCCCGAAATTTATTCCAAAAGAACAGCAGAACTGGACGAATACAGAGCTGCAGTTTACCGTAGCGCTTAGAAATCCGGTCGTGGCCAACACTTTTGAATTGGATATAACAGTGGCGGCTCGTGATGGAAGCAGATTCAACGACGGGATTCCTCCCTCGTCTTCGACAACGAACTACTGGCACAAGTGTTGTCAAATATTATCAAAAAATAGCCAAATTAAAATAAATAGCCTAAAAAAAGTCACCACATATTAATAATAATTATACCGATTAAGTGAAGTAGCGCTTATCCTGCGTCAGCTGCTTCACCTCAGGAGCCGTCGTTAGGATATAAGTAATTTCAAAATGTTTATTAGGTAAACATTCGAAGTTTGCAGAACAATCGAATCACGTGTTATAGGGTTAACTCTTTTACTCATGCTGATATTAAAAATAGTTAAAAAAATAAGTAAACGGTGATTTAAAGTGGCACATATGAGGTTGCAAGACACCAGCCAAAAATGAGCTTTTCTTAATGTGTGTTTACGTTTATATTATTTTCGTTATTTGTTTATTTTACTTGATAAAGAATAAAAATGAAGCGGAAAATATTTTTTGTTTTTTTTTTACCTCTAGAAATTAAAACAAATCCAGGGTTAAAAAATCGCGATGTCATGACGTTATATGATTACGTATAAGATTGTCTTCTACATTTTGGAATCCTACTTAATAGAATTTGGTTTTATCCAGCAATGTTTGACATATAAGTTTTTAATATGTTGTTTTTTCTTACCATTTCACTGTTTTTACTTTGTTAATATTGTCTTTTCATTTCAGAACGAGGGGGATTGAGTAAATAGACCAGTCTTCTACAGCCATAACTTTTAACTAATATCCAGATTATGCAATTAAATAAATGAAATGTACAATAGCCTATCTTGTACACCCAAACCAGCAGAAAATAAAAAAATCAATAGCGCAATTATCTGCCTCGTGTCTTTTTCTTTTCTTCTAAACTTTTATAATTAAACATTTAGTTTCGCTACAGTGCTAAATCGAATATCTTGACGATTGGGCAGTTAACTCAAATTTCGTTCTTTCCGTGGATGCAGTCTTTAAAGAACTGAACTTGAGATACAAATGTTAGAAGTTCGCCTTCCTGTCGCAAGATGTTTAACTTATGTGATATTCTTACGCTCGGTTGTCACCGAACGGGACGAGAGCTGTCACGTGAGCAACTGGTCAATAGGAAGAGAATGCAAACTAGTTTCGATTTAAATAAATTTCTTATTATTTTTAAAATATTATCTACTACAAAACCGTATCATTACGCTTCTTTTAACCCTATTACTTTCCTTATATACATAATGTATAAGGAAAGTATTGTGACGGGGTCCAAAATTCGAATTCGAGTTTTCGAAGGGAGAGCACGTTTCAAGCATCCCTGATCACGAATCAAACATTTTTGAAGTGATGTCTGTGTGTGTGTGTGTGTGTGTGTGTGTGTGTGTGTCAGTGGGTCTGTGGAGACGATAACTGACGAACGAATGGACCGATTCGAACAAAATTTGGTACAAAAATCACAATCCGTAAACACTGGAAGTCTATGGTTCTTAAACGTAATCAAATGTTCAGAACCCCCTAAATTTTCGAGTGAAATTTTGAAAAAATCGTCAAAAAATCAAAACCGCTAATAAAGTTACGCAAATAGACATTTCTTATGTAATTTTTCATTAGAAAACTATTAACATAAAATTTAGAACGCTAACACTAACCGTTCTCGAGATATTTTACATTTTTCGAAAAAATTATCAAAAAGTCATATAAAATAAAAAAAAATTTCCTATTGAGAAACATGTTCACTTTTCATATGTAATACCATGCGATAAATTGGGTGACATCATTCTCGTGGATCTAGCTCGTTCCATTCATGAAAAAATATACTTTGAGTAATACTTTTGTATTTGAACACCAATAGTACGAAAAACTTATTTCTTCGTCCATAACGCTTGGCGAGATTTTGGCGACTAATTTGGTGGAATGTCGCCAACTTGGCGACATTTTTAATTCTTACCAAATTGACAAAAATCTTGCCAAATGGATAAAAATGACGCTAAATCAATGAAAATGACGACTAATTGAAGAAAATTCAATATCTTAGAAAGAATATAAGTATCTACTCTAAAAATAACATTTTTACTTTCCTTATATACATAATGTATAAGGAAAGTATTGTGATGGGGTCGAAAATTCGAATTCGAGTTTTCGACGGAAGAGCACGTTTCAAGCATCCCTGATCACGAATCAAACATTTTTGAAGTGATGTCTGTGTGTGTGTATGTGTGTGTGTGTGTGTGTGTGTGTGTGTCAGTGAGTCTGTAGAGGCGATAACTGACGAACGAATGCACCGATTCGAACAAAATTTGGTACAAAAATCACAAACCGTAAACACTGGAAGCCTATTGTTTTTATACGCAAACGAATGTCCAGAACCCTCCCTAAATTTTCGAATGAAATTTTGAAATAATCGTCAAAAAATCAAAACCGCTAATAAAGTTTCGCAAATAGACATTTCTTATGTAATTTTTCATTAGAAAACGATTGACATAAATTTTAGAACGCTAACATGAACCGTTCTGGAGATATTATACATTTTTCAAAAAAATTATCAAAAAGTCATATAAAATAAAATAAAAAATTCCTATTGAGAAACATGTTCACTTTTCATATGTAATACCATGCGATAAATTGTGTGACATCATTTTCGTGGATCTAGCTCGTTCCATTCATGAAAAAATATACTTTAAGTAATACTTTTGTATTTGAACACCAATAGTTATTTATCTGCTGTAAGAATAACTTATATCTCCGTCCATAACGCTTGGCGATATTTTGGCGACGAATTTGTCGGAATATCGCCAACTTGGCGACTTTTTGAAATGTTGTCAAATTAACGAAAATCTCGCCAAATGGATAAAAATGACGCTACATCAATGAAAATGACGACGAATTGTCGAAAATTCAATATCTTGGAAAGGATATAAGTATCTACTATAAGAAAAACCTATTTTTTTTACTGTAAAAGTAGTAAATTTATTGCATTATATAAGGAAAGTCTTGTGTTGTCCACATCAGATTTTTTTATTTTAAATTTATATTATATTTCGTTGAAATACTCTTCAGGAATGAAAACTATTCTAGAAAGTGACCTCTGTGGACGTATATTCAATATTTTCAATTTAAATTCATGTCTTCATTTATAAAACGATTTTACATTTATTTTACTGCTACTTCTTGCAAAGTCTTTCCAATTTGGAGTTTTTATATTTCAGTGGCAATAAAAACGTCTTTGATGAACTACTTATGTGAGCAGATTTTCAACATTTTCAGCATGGTAACTTTTCATTAAGTAAAATTATTTAAAATATCTGTACTACCAAACATTTCCATTGTTTCTTTCAAATATTTTTGATTTTGATTTTAAATAATATTTTAATGAAATATTCCTTAGGAATGAAAACACTTTTTTTAAACCGACTTAAGAGCCAGCTGATTTTCAATGTTTAGAATCTAAATAATCTTCATTACTTTAAACGATTTTAAAAAATTTGCACTACATAACTTAAAAATAACATCTTTTTTTAAATAGGGTTCCATCCCTGCTTGCTACGCTCGCCAACCCTAAGGAGCTCTTCATATTAGTATTTTAATGTTTTCAGTGTTTCAATTTTTCATTCTTTGGCCGCCTTTATGAAGTGTCACACTATCAACCAGTCACCGAGATATTAGAATTCGCCTCGAAACATTAAATATGAATTGTAGTAATTAAAGTTTAATTAACAAAGTCTTTAATAAAAATTTAAAGTCCATTTCGCACTTCTACAAGTTTATATTTGTCTATATAAAAAATTGCAGAACTATAGGTTTTGCTGTGTTTTTGTAATCCAGTGTCAAAATTTCGTATGATTTTTACTTTCCTTATAAACATAATGTATAAGGAAAGTATTGTGATGGGGTCGAAAATTCGAATTCGAGTTTTCGACGGGAGAGCAAGTTTCAAGCATTTCTGAACAAGAATCAAACGTTTTTAAGATGATATCTGAGTGTGAGTGTGTGTCAGTGAGTCTGTGGAGACGATAACTGACGAACGAATGAACCGATTCGAACGAAATTTGGTACAAAAATCACAATCCGTAAACACTGGAAGCCTATTGTTTTTATACGCAATTGAATGTTCAGAACCCCCCTAAATTTTCGAGTGAAATTTTGAAAAAGTTGTCAAAAAATCAAAACCGCTAATAAAGTTACGCAGACATTTCTTATGTAATTTTTCATTAGAAAACGATTGACATAAATTTTAGAACGCTAACATGAACCGTTCTCGAGATATTGCACATTTTTCAAAAAAATTATCAAAAAGTTATATAAAATAAAAAAAAATATTTCTTATTGAGAAACATGTTCACTTTTCATATGTAATACCATGCGATAAATTGGGTGACATTATTCTCGTGGATCTAGCTCGTTCCATTCATGAAAAAAGATACTTTGCGTAGTACTTTTGTATTTGAACGCCAATAGTCATTTATCTGCTGTAAGAATAACTTATTTCTCTGTCCATAATGCTTGACGAGATTTTGGCGACGAATTTGGTGAAATGTCACCAACTTGGTGACTTTTTAAATGTTGCTAAATTAACGAAAAACTCGCCAAATGGATAAAAATGACGCTAAATCAATGAAAATGACGACTCATTCACGAAAATTCGATATCTTGGAAAGAATGTAAATATCTACTATAAAAATAATCTATTTTTTTTACTGTAAAATTAGTAAATTCATTGCATTATATAAGGAAAGTCATGTGCTGCCCACATCAGAATTTTTTTTTATTATTATAAATCTCTGTTCGTAACTTATCTTTAAAAGAAATTGTAAAAACTTAAAATATTTGTTCTCTTTCTATTAGAAAAGTAGCCGTCGCCGCCGGTGTTTACACATTTCTGGTGTCTCGAGTTTCTCTGCTTCGTAAACTTTGTATTTTGTAACTATAGTATACAAAAATGCAAAATTTGGTACATTTGTAGAGAATGGTTTGAGGAAAACGCTGAAATGAACCGTTTTTCGGTGTGTTCTCCAAAAGTATATCGATATATGTCGCAGTTTAACAAACATTTAATTTGAAAGTGAAAGACAAAATATTAGAGCTGCGAGTTCGTGTCCTGGATAGACTAACAATATAGCAACACCACGAATTTTCGCAGGCAGGTACTTACATAGTTGAATTTTTATACGACGGAGCTCCTTTTTTAATGTCGATGTAGTTTAAGGGATATTTTACGTTTTATGCACATCTGAAGTGAAAAAATGTTTGTATCGGCGCGTCCATCGATTTTCTCTGTTTCGTACCGCAAAAACTATAGCATATTTGGTACACTTGTAGTGAAATAGGGTACACGATGAAATAAAGCGGTTACCAATTTAAACTTTAGTTTGGCTTGAAATAGCTTGCGAAGCGAGTTACGGGAGGTTGAAGAAGCGTAGTGAGCAGGGGGCAGAGCCCCCTAGTTATGTAAAACTGTAGAAAATGATTTTTGCAAATGAGCAATAGTTTTCTCGTGCAGATGGATTAGACACATTTGTTCCAGCATATATTATTTCAAGGTTTTTTACATCCTAAGCTAAGTTAAAAGTGTCATTTCCCCACATTAATTATATAACCGTCGTTGTTCCGGGAATGATCACGTTTCTAAGAGAAGCTATAAAAATCGTAAATATGAATTATTCGAATCCTAATCGAGCTAATTAAGCAATTATATGGAATCCTAGTATTTTTTACATAAAATTTCGTAACGGTACGTTCATTCGCCCTTCAGCAATCATAAACACACCTCACAGACTTACATAGAAGGCTCACAAAGACCAATTTAAGAAACATTCAAAATGGATTCAGGAGGTCTTAAACTGTGCATTTTCGCAAAATTCGAAAAATTTCAAGAAATCAACGCTATTTTAAGTACAATATAATATGGGAAAATAAGTCTGGAAAATCTAATTTTTAAACAATCTTATGTGGACAGACAGTACATGACTTTTTTAATAGATACATTTTTTCCTTGTTTCGTTAATAATATACAATAAATTTAGCTTCACGGCTCAAAATAATGCAAAAATATAAATATCTACTTCCAATGACAGCGAATTTGTGGTCTTTAAAAAACTTATGTTTTATTTGGCCACTTGGCACATGTAACAGGACGCCAAGTACAAACGAAAAAATATTTCGGTTTTGTTACTTTCCTTATATACATAACGTATAAGGAAAGTATTGTGACGGCGTTGAAAATTCGAAATCGAGTTTTCGACGGGAGAGCACGTTTCAAGAATCTCTGATCACGAATCAAACATTTTTGAGGTGATGTCTGCGTGTGTGTGTGTTAGTGAGTCTGGAGACGATATATCCCACGAACGAATTTAGCGATTCGAATAAAATTGGTACAAAAAATCACAATCCGTGAATACTGGAAGCCTATTGTTTTTAAACGGAATTGAATATTCAGAACCCCCCTCCCCTAAATTTTCGAGTGAAATTTTGAAAAAAATATCAAAAATTCAAAACCTTTAATAAAGTTACGCAAACAGACATTTGTTATGTAATTTTTCTTAAGAAAACGATTGATATAAACTTTGGAATGCTAGCATGAACCGTTCTACAGATATTGCACATTTTTCAAATAAATTTATCAAAAAATCCCATAAATTAAAAAAAAATATTAATTGTTCAGAAACATGTTCACTTTTCATATCTAATATCATGCGATAAATCGGATGACATCATTCTCGTGGATCTAGCTCGTTCCATTCATGAGAAAAGATACTTTGAGTAATACTTTTGTATTTGAACGCCAATGATCATTTATCTTCTATAAGAATAACTTATTTCTCCACCGTCCTTAGTATGTACTATAAGAATAATCTATTTTTTTTTTTGCTGTAAAAGTAGTAAATTCATTGCACTATATAAGGAAAGTCATGTGCTACCCCCATCAGATTTTTTTCGATATGTTGTCAGAATAACACATAAAACGGGCGCGATTTTGGCGAGATTTCGGCGACGAATTTAGCGGAATGTCGCAACTTTTTTAAATGTTGCCAAATTAGCGAAAATCTCGCCAAATAGATAAAAATGACGCTAAATCAATGAAAATGACGATTAATTGACGAAAATTTAATATCTTGGAAAGAATATAAGTATGTACTATAATAATAACCTATTATTTTTTTTTTGCTGTAAAAGTAGTAAATTCATTGCATTAAATAAGGAAAGTTATGTGCTGCCCACATCAGATTTGTTTCGATATGTTGTCATAATAACACATAATATTGTGTTAACACATAAAATGTTGTCATAATCACAATAACACACGGGAATTTTACACAAGTAAGTCTATTTATTTTTTCATTTTAGTTTCTTTTTTTTTCGATTCTTGAGGACCATTTCAAAAGAAAAAATATGTTTAAATCTTCCCGATCTATACCAAAATCTAATCAGTACCAGGTTAAAACTCCCGGCTGACAAATTTCAATCGCCAAACAATACCTTATCTGTATAAGGAAGTGAAAATTAAAATGAATTGTATTCAAAAGGTGAAGCTGAAATCTTTCCTTTTCACGAATAATGTACGAAAATATATCTACCTCACGAAAAGAGAGCAAAATAATTATTAATATTTTACTCAATATTTCCAGTCAGTAACATTTTTAATTCGACTAAAAATGGACGATTTACTTTTTAAAAATTTAATTCTTCGTATGATTAACATTAATTCGCCGAATATGAATGGAATTTTAATCCTTTCTAAAAGACAATAAAAACAGTTTGTTTGCTTGCTCTTGTTTGTTCATTTATTCATTAGAACGGTTTATTTGCTGGTCCATTAAAATATCTAATAGAATGTAAAATATTATCACATTTTGAAAAATAACACAACTATTTTTTATAATTCTAAGTATTTCTTAACTGAAATACACGTTTAACAAAGCATTGTTTTATTTCATCTGAAATAAACGGTTCTTTAATACACTAAAACGCATTAAAATACCGTTTCCATGTTGCTTCTAAATTTGTACAGTAACACGTTCTAAATTTTAAATGGATTAACATGTTTTGGTGGCGTGACCTATGTTATTTTACTTTCCATTGACAAAACGCAGAATTATCTTTTGTTTTTTGTAGATAATTTAAAACTTTAAATTAACTAAAAGTAAAACACACACATATATATATATATATATATATATATATATATATATATATATATATATATATATATATTTAACAACCTTTAATTTAATTTAAAATGATTAATTTTTAAAATACCTCTGTTTACTTTTCAATAGTTTAAATATTTAAAATATTTCATTAACTTTTGAAAAACAAATTTCAAAGCACACTTTTTTTCAATAATTACAATATTTAAATAAAAAAATATATTGTTTACTAAGTTTTAAAATGATTTTAAATATTTTGTCATTATTTATAATGTACAGCACATTCTTCTCATCACTTATACTTGGATCAAAGCAATCTTGAATACACTGTAGAAGCTATGATCGGCTGTTGACCCATTTGTGACACTCGCCCATAAATGTTATAATCAAACATTCCATATTCATGCCTAACATCTCAGAAATATTATAAAATGTTTGCTTGTCCTCGGCTTAAATGCATTTGAGCATAATGCATAACGCTGCATGAATACATAACGCTTACAAAATTCAACAAGGTTCAGGTCATGACTGAGCCCGAATTTCAAAATTAAATATGTGGACCCAGATAATAGAGACTAAGGGTTACCATGATAAGTCTATGGGGGAAAATTATTTTCGAAACTTTCTTGAGCTATGTCTTGAAATAAATCATTGTTGCCCTTTACTGCTTTGTTTGATACTTACACCATGCTTTCCAGTTAATTAAAATGATTTTAAATGCGTAAAACATGTTCCATGACATGTGCTGAAACTTATGTAATATCAATGAATTATTGAGGAACAAACGCTTTTGGTTCAGAGGCAATGTTTAATAATGCTTAATATCGAAGTATAACCGTGTAATAAAATCATCCAGCTTCGTAGGTCTATACTTTAGGATTTATGATAAAACAATCCAATTTCAATATTTTTTAAATGCTATTTTATTTTTGTAGCAATGTTCGGCAATTGTGATTATACCGTGGAGTCGAAGGGAGCTATCCATGAATTATACATTTAAAAAATTGGTACTAGTTTTGTTTTCCCTCGATGGTGTACGTATTCTCTCTGGTTCTGGTGTACGCATATAACTCTACAGATGAAAAGCCCATCTCCATGTCTGCCTGTAACGCTTGGCAATAATTGGACCACATATTTGGAGATATTGGAGACACATCTGGAAACTTTTTGGAAAACGTCGCCAAATTGACAAAAATGTTATCAAATGTAAGAGAATCTCACCCAATTTACAAAAGTTCAATATCTAGGAAAATTAAGTTGACTTGATATTGCAATAACTGACCTAATTTTATTTTCTCAAGGCCTATTGACAAACATATTAAGAAATGATCGAAATGTTATTTAATATACTTTTTATAATTTATCTGTTCACGCTTGGCAGCTGCGCTTCAGTTTAGGAGTCGGATGACTCAGCCTAGTCATTTAGAGTATTCATAATTATGTTATTTGAAGAGCCTTAGAATGAGTATATTACGAAAACGTCCCTGATTCTGTGTCAATATTACATTTATCAGTCATCACTATCATTTATAATTCAAGATTTTCTATTTATTTTTCAATAGTTTTGACTATTTTTAAAAATAATTCTTAGTAATTATATTTTTCATTATAGTTTTTATTACCGGAGTAGAGAGTAGAAATACAGCTAAATTCTAGACTCGTATATCTCAAAAACTTCTCTGGAGAAAAAATAAAAATAAATGTTTGTGTCACTTGAAAGCGCACATAAGGCATTACATTGCACATATTTCATATTTTTAAAGTCAGACGCACATGACATTATTTTTAACCCAAAAAGAAACTTTTTAAAAAAAAAATTTCAAAGACTTTTAGATTAGAGTCTGAAATTTTTGTTTTGTCATATAATAGCTTGAGTATAACAGGGAAGAAAATTATTTTTTCTCAAATATCTTCGTTATGGTTTTTAACACCAAAGGTTAAAAAGATGGAATTCTCACTATTAATTTTAAATTCAAATGGGCAAATAAATTCAAGTTATAAATTTTGAATTGTACAAAAAGTAAGAAAACAAAATATATATAACTGCTTTCCAACAAGCTTTAAATCATCTTTGAGTTGATTATAGTTAAAATTCTAGAGCTTATATATTAAAGCTCCAAATTAACAATTTTTTGGATGTCTGCACCCGAAAGAAATCTTTATATCTTAAAAACAAAATTTCTAAAAAATAAAATTTTAGCTGTTTTTCTTATTAAAAAATCTGATATGGGCAGCACATGACTTTCCTTATATAATGCAATGAATTTACTACTTTTACAGTAAAAAAAATATTTTTATAGTGGATATTTATATTCTGTCCAAGATACTGAATTTTCGTCAATGAGTCGTCATTTTTATCCATTTGGCGAGTTTTTCGTTAATTTAGCAACATTTAAAAAAGTCGCCAAGTTGGCGATATTCCACCAAATTTGTCGCCAAAATCTCTCCAAGCGTTATGGATGGAGAAATAAGTTATTCTTACAGCAGATAAATGACTATTGGCGCACAAATACAAAAGTATTACCCAAAGTATCTTTTTCCTAAATGGAACGAGCTAGATCCACGAGAATGATGTCACCCAATTTATCTCATGGCATTGCATGTGAAAAGTGAACATGTTTCTCAATAGGAAATATTTTTTTTTTATTCTTATATGACTTTTTGATAATTTTTTTGAAAAATGTGCAATATCTCGAGAACGGTTCATATTAACGTTCTAAAATTTATGTCAATCGTTTTCTAATGAAAAATTACATAAGAAATGTCTACTTGCGTAACTTTATTAGCGGTTTTGATATTTTGACGATTTTTTCAAAATTTCACTTAAAAATTTAGGGGGGGGGGGTTCTCAACATTCAATTGTGTATAAAAACAATAGGCTTCCAGTGTTTACGGATTGTGATTATTGTACCAAATTTCGTTCGAATCGGTCCATTCGTTCGTCAGTTATCGTCTCCACAGACTCACTGACACACACTCACACACAGATATCATCATAAAAATGTCTGATTCGTGTTCAGAAATGCTTGAAACTTGCTGTCCTGTCGAAAACTCGAATTCGAATTTTCGACCTCATCACAATACTTTCCTTATACATTATTGCATATAAGGAAAGTAAAAAATAGGTACTTATTGCAAATTAATTTAAAAAATGATTTTGCATGCTTACAATAATTCCCACAAAGCCATAAGGATTATCATTAAATTTTATAAAGTAATGAATGACCACTAACTTGGCGACATTTTTCAAAACATCGCCAAGTTGGCGATATTTTTCCGAAATTGTCATTAAGTGTGACATTCGAACAGACGAACCTGAAGGGAAACTTACATTTCTTATATACTACATTTGCAATTCTAAATTTCGTATTTATACAAATATGTGTACCATTTTTCAAAATTACTTAAAATCAAGTAAATACTGTTGTTCTATGCTTGGGACCATTCAAACAATACGTCTTTCCCATGTGTGAAATGATTCGTTCCAAACCAGAAAACAAATGGCTGCTAATATACAACTCAGTCTAAATTTTCATCGTCATCGAATTAATATCGTTCAATATTTCAATTTCCAGTGAGCAAAGTTTTCGAATACTCACTCGAATTGGCGACTCAGGGAATTTAATCTGAAAGCTACAAAACGACGGCGCCAGCCATTTCGATTTGCAGCCATTCCCATTCGTATAAGGATGGAACATCCTCACAATCTCATTACTTTTAATGGAAATGCAAAGCTGTGGCAAAGTGTAAAATTGCGCCATTTTGGACAGAAATAGGCTCAGTAACGAAGTGATTTAGCTGCCACTGCAATTTATGCAAAAGGGTTTTGGTATTGCCACTCTGAAAAACACCACTGCTGCGTCAGACAATTTTTTGGCGGGAGATGATTGAAAAACGCAATTTATCTAAATTCTCCTGATCTAATAAGTGTTTCTTATTTAATCAAAAGTATTTTTTTTTAATTCTAAATAAAACGGAAATCCATTTAATTTTCTTTTCGGTTTGTAGATAAATTTGATAGTTAAATTTGATTTCAAACTTACAATAGATAAATTTGATAGTAGCTTGATAGTTGATAAATTTGCTAGTTTGATAGCAGTTAAATTTAATAGTAGATAGATTTGATAGGAGATGTGATAGTTCGGTTAAATAAAATGTTGATGATTGTTAAATGTTCAATTATTTTTAAATTTTGAAAGTTGTCTCGTTTTAATAACAGTTATAGATAAGAATGATTTTTTGACAAAACTAAGATTCTGCTGAGAAAAATATATAAACCTTAAGCTATCCTCAGTTTAATAGATCTTAATCTATCCTCATTTTAATAGACCTTAATCTATCCTCATTTTAATAGACCTTAATCTATTCTTTAGTCCAGATCCAAAACTTGCCATAGATCAATATCCTTAGACCAGATCCATAGTCCTTCCAAAACTATGCTGCAAGCATCTTAAATTTAGTATAAAATTCAAATCATGAGAATTAAAAAAAAAATATTTCACATACTTTAAAGTTTTTGCATAATTTTGGATACACATGAAATTTAACAACAATGCAGGCATTATCTTTTGAGTGATAGTATTCACATTTCGTCTTCATTTTGGATATAATTCGAAATTCATAAATGTATGTCATCCTATAACTGTTAATAAATATTTTATCCCCTTGAAATAGATATCATTTTGTAGTTCAATTCTCACATCGAGGTTATTTATCTTTTGGAAATGGCAACGACTGAAATTCCATTCGAAATTTACAGATCGATGTTGGCAGTGGATTTTTCGCCCATTCGTATCCTTATTAAGATTTTAAACCCCCGCAATCTCATTGCTTTCAGCAGAATGAAAAGTACAAAATTTTTTCATATCGGAAAGAAATCCCTTTGGTAATGGAATCATTTAACTCCCATGGTAATTGGTTTTGGAAAGTTTCAGAAAATCTGTGCGCCTTAATCCCAAATTAAACGATTATTTTCTGAGATGATTGAAGCGAAAAAAAACTTAATTTAATTTAAATTTGAAGCTTATGTGAAATTGAGAGTGAAGATTGCTCGTTAGTTCGATCCAGACCGTTCGACCTACCAGAAAGTGTAAGGTATCTGTTGAGATCGAAGATTGTTTTTTTCATCCTTCCTAAAAATTAATTTATTATTATATGTCTGGCAATTTAAAGGGATTTTATAAATGGCTGTAATGGTGTAGCGGTTATAATAACTAGGTAAAACATATAAGGTAAAGAACGGACCGTTACGTGAGGTAACATTATATCTAATTTGCTACAAATCGACGAATATTTTAAGCAAAATTATGGGTTTCTTAGCAGAAATGTAAAAATTGGGTGAGGGAATTCTTGAATTTCGGGTTAAAAGACCCGTGAAAGACCTCACCCATTTCAAAAATCTAAAAACAAGTTATAAAAATAGGTATGCTTAAAAATCTTAGCTATTTTATAGGTGCCTCATGATTTAAAAACCGACGATACCATTTATAGCACGATAACATGTGTCGACCTCGATATATTTAATAAAATGGAAATAAAATAATTACACAAAATGAAAAAAAAAATAGAAAAATATAAATCACACTATTATCAAATATGTGATCCATTTGCACCAATACAGATTTTTAAAATTTTGTTTGTACAATATGAAAAAAAAGAAAAAAACCATAAGCTACTTGGTCCTGGTTACCAGTGGACTCCAGTTAATTTTATTCCGTGAATTTTTGCTTTACACAAGTCTGACTCCAGATCGTTTGGGAATTGTTTTAAATCATTCAACTGAACTTTTGCTTACTGTGAAAAAATTCGGTTACCAAGAACGAAAAAGAATGTTTTTGTGGGCAGCCTGTGACCGTTTCCATAGACTCAAATTTATGTTTATTTTCCTGGTGTTTCTAGCAGCATTCTAAGTTAACTTTTTACTTTAATTTATGTATCTTAAAAAAAGTATGATGATTGTGATTTAATTACAAGTCCAGATTTCACCGCTGGGGTCTCTAGATATCAGGAATGACTTTTTTCGGTCGATGGGCCACTTCTTAATCTCCAAAACCCTACGTTTAGAGAAAAATAAATTGAGTAGCAAGTTTAAAATACTATGTAGATGGAAATGCAGAAAAAAATTCTCGAGAAATGTATATAGTTTAGCTGTGAAAAGAGATTCTGTCAAAATCGGCAACTCTCCGTTATATCAAAATCCGCTGAAGCGATTTAGATCGCAATATGGATTATATACAGCGTATTAGATTGCGTAGATGGGGTACTACACAATATACTGTGCTGTGAATATGTCTTGGGATTGCATACAAGCCTTTTTAAAAAATGTATAGTTAGGTTCTGAGGTAGAAGTCAAATATGTTTTGAGTGAAACGTATGGAAATTGCCCCATTTCTCTACTTTCTTTCCTTATTTATACGCACTGATTTGAACTGTATCCTACAAAATGGTGAATGAAATGGATATATGAAAGAAAATCGAATTTGAGTTTTTGAAATAATTCGCTTTTTTCTTTGGTGACTTGGATTTTCAAAAATCATCCAAACTTTAATATTTGAAACATCTGGGAAAATTTTGCAGGTCTGTTGTAAGTTTTTGAAAAAAGACGGTCTAACTACGAAATTCCGTAAAAATTGGACATATCGTATATTACCTAGACTGATCACATGCATCACTGGTTCTCAACAGGCGACCTACAGGCCAACTGCAACTCATCGAGGGTGTCAAACTGGCTCCCGCGCGGCAAAAACTAAAACTAGAAATATGTATAAAATCCATATGCAGAAAGAAAAGAATGCTTATCCATATTTATGTTATAAAACAGTGCTGTATTCTGATATCGACCAAAGTGGCTTTGACTGGATTCACATTCAAAATTTAGAAGAAATGAAGAGGGAAGGGTAACTTTGGGCGAGTCGATGTGGTCATTTTTGGACTCAATTCATGACCCATTATCGAAATTGTAAAAAACACATTCTATTCTCTTAACTTTGCCTGGATCCACTTGCAAATGTCAATCAGGATTTTCTAATGAATATTTTAAATAAATAGTTACCGGAACAAGTTGACAGATATTCCTTCGAAAACGCTCTAAGATTTATAACAACCTGTAAAGAACCTTGTTGCCCCAACCGGGAATCGAACCCTGGATCTCCAACTGGCCAGCCGACGCTCTACCGTTGAGCTACGTGGACGAAATTGCAAACTCTTACCGTAGAAGTGGACTTTGCATTCTCCACCCTTTAATGTCTGATTAGCGGGCAACTGAAAATCTGACGGACCACCTCCTGCTAGTTTTCCTCAGGTTAGCGTCCTGCTACTACTATTTTTACCTAGGTCAGTATCCTGCGTAGTCATTATCCTCTCAATTTGAAATCGGTGCTCCATATCACAGAGTCCACTGAATCCGTACTAGGGTCACTTTTAGACCTCCAACATCTTTGCACTAACCTGCAGAGTTAATTCGTTTGGGCACCACTGCAAAGGCCCTTTCTGCCCCAAGCGGAAAACGAACCCTGGATCTCCGAACTACCAGCAGACGATCTACCTTTGAGTTACTGGGACAAAATTGCAAACTCTTATCTTCGAAGAAGACTTAACCTATTTTTCAAAAATTAAAGCAATATTGGAGAAGTACACCACCCCTATTATTCTCATTGATTTCTAGATGACTCAATTTTAATTTAAAATATTGTGTTTGTAATGTTAACGTTAATACAACTAACTAATTCCTGAGATATATTTTATTTTTTCCCAAAATATTAATTTCATATTTTTATTTTATCTTTAATAAATCTTAAAATAAAAATAATGTTCTTATGAGCATCAGCATGAAATGTAACTTACATTCACCAAATTAAGTGTTCACAACATGTGGCCCGGTTAAACGGAAAATAAAATCTTCGAACGCTCGACATGGTTCATTCCTGGAATTCAATCTGGAAGTTACAAAACGATGTCGTTGCCAGTCCTTTCGATTCCACCCATTCCAGTTTGCGCAAGGATGGATCATCCATGTAATCCTCATTACTTTTAATGGGACTGCAAAGATGTGGTGAAGTGTAAAGTTAGGCTTCAATCACAAAATAATTTAGCCGCCGTTGCGAATTAAGCAAAATAGTTTCGGAACTCTGGAAAATGGGTTTAACTGAGCTTCTAATGCCAAACGATGTTCATTAAGGAAATATTATTTCTTCTTTTTGACCCAGACCGTTTGACATACCCGAAGATGAAAGGCATCTGCTTGGACGGCTGGAATAGTGCCACTGATTTTAGACAAGCACCCAGTGGGGGCGGCATTCACGGGGACCATTCTGCCTTCGATTATCATCAACCCCTCGGAAGGGCTTACGCACCCACATATTTAATATGTCCGTATTTATCGTGAACACACGGACAGTTTGGGCAGAAACGGGAATCAAACTCTGTTCGTTCGAGTGCAATCCCTGTAACTTAACCGCTGGGCTGTCCCGCCCCTTTAAGATATGTTCGAAATTGCTAAACTAATTCGAATTTTAAAAAGATCTCGCTAAGGTGCATCGTATGGGTACGTAGAGAGCACCTCGGTAGAAAATTTCGCCGCTGTCCGACGCTTTGATTCTTTGCTATAGCCGACATACACCGATGCACAGACAGACATATCTTATTCTCTAAGGGATTATACTCTCTCATATCGCTCTTATATAAAAATTAATTTATTAACGGGGAAAGTTAAACTATATTCTGGACAAGCTAACTTCACAGTACTGTAAAATTGTAAACGGCTATAGTTTGTATTATTATATGTTTGTATAGTAAAATTGTAAACGGCTATGAGCTCAGTTTTCATTATCGGTGCAATGACTAGATAATGGTAGTAGATAATGGTTCCATAGTAATAGAATATCAATGTAGTACAACATTTTTTATTAAAATGTAATGTAATTTCAAAGAAAATACAATGTCGTTTTTTTCGCATTTATATAACAATATCTTTGTCCATATTTATTTATACCGCCTAAACGGGGTTTCAAAGTCAGAATCGCGTTTCTATTCAACCGTTTCTGCGAGTATGAACTTGGCCGTTGCAGCATCGATTTCAATTCTTGATTTCAATCTTTAAACAATTCGAAGCCGGTTGCGCCGTGGAACTCATTGTATCGATCTCCGTAGGTAGTTGATAAGTTTCGTAGACAATCTCCAGTAACCGGGGCACATGGAGATTTGCAGGTATAAATTATTTCATAGTAAAGGATTCACAGTACGAGCGAAACCAGTCGATGCATCATGCTGCTATCTGCAATAGGAGCGGAATCCTAATTTATCTCTGTGTCAATTAAATTTCACATCAGTTGAGTAGTTTCAGAGAAAATTTGAGTATACTCATTTACGAACAGACAGACAACCGACACGATTGGAATGCTTATAAATTTTTACAAAAATATACGCTTTATATAAAGAGCATTTTCATTTTTTACGTTCTTTATTAACACTTTACAGCAAAGTTGAAAAGTGTTTATGACTTTGTTCGTTCTGTCTGTCTGTCTGTCTGTCTGTCCGTTAGCATGATAACTGCCGTAAAAATGACTTAATCAAAATGAAATTTTAGTATGTTGTTCAAGACGGTCTGTAGGACCTATGGGATTATAAATGAATAATATCCCCCAATTAGTTTTAGATTGACCCCGGGTTTAAAAAATGAAATACATTGAGTCCTATGGGACCTAATTTTTCAAACATTTTTTAAGCGGATTTAAAATTCACAAATTGCTTCGAAAATTTTAGGTTATATTCAAATTGTTCTATAAAATATATAAAAAGAATTTCAGCGAAATATATTCAGTAGTTTTTTAAATAAAAATTAAAATAATAATTACACCTCTTATATGAAACGCTCACTTGACCATGAAATGAAAATATCACATAACCCACTTCAAAATGGTATATGGCATCCATCTTGTTTCAAAATCGTGATTTTTTAAGTTCTTTTTAATTTTAGTGTTGTATCCGTCCTAAAACTACTTTATTTTTGCTTAAATTCTGTGAATCTACATATCGAAACAACTCAATTACAATATATTTGAGTTTAAATGCTCATCCAAATTTGATTATTTCTACAACGAAGCTTATTTTTCACCTATGTAAAATGTAAACAGCAAAATATGCAGAATGAGTTGTATTAGAATTGCTGTATTTCTTTAACACAAAATCATTTAGTTCATGGAGTCTGCATAGCTGATATGAATGAAATATTCACTGATTTTACAAAGAGATGGACGATTTTTTTTCGATGAAGTTTTAAGCATTGAGTTTAATTACTTGTAGCTCCATGGTCTTAATTTTTAAATAAAATAAATTATTATAGTATTGTGATGAATGACATGAATGGGAAATTATTTATGAATGAAATGTTGCTTTTATAGAGAGAACCAGGCGTGTTATTTTTTCTATGACGTCAATTGAATAAATTTTAGTTGTTTTCGATGAAGTTTTCAAATTTAATAAATTATCGTAGTATTATGATAATTCTAAAAATATTACCGAGGAATGTATCGCATTTTAGAGATGTTTAAACCAAGCAATTTATATTTAAATGCCGTCATTTTAATAAAGTTCATTTTTTTCGATGAAGGTTTAAGTTTTCAAATATAATAAATTAATGTAGTATTGTGACAAGTTTTAAAATATTACCGAGGAATGTATTGCATTTTAGAGATGTTTAAATAAAATTGCATTGAAGTTGGAAAGTGTTTCATAATCAATGCTTTAAGCATGATTGATCTTTCTTGTTTACTTTATGGTGCAGAATAAATACTGTTTCCCTAAAAATTTTGAATTCCTGATTTTAACGAAAAAGCAAGTTTTAAGATCTCCTGATGTTATTTCAAACATTTTTAAAAGCATTTTTGTTTGTATGTGTATATGCGTATAGGTACGTATATATATATATATATATATATAACTCATAATACACTATATATATATATATATATATTAGAAAATAGAATAATAACCAATTCCGAGTAATTACGGAACATTAAACAATAAAATTACCAAAGCAGTTAAATCACGGCTATCATGCCGAAAAAAGAAATGAGCAACACTGGCTGAATTTTGAGGTTAATTAGACTAGATTCTGCAACAGGTCTGAGCATCTAACCCTAATTAACCCAAACAAATGCTTGTTTCAGATATGGCAATAGTAAGTTACTAAAAATGCCATATATAGGGTAATTCTAGGATAGATGGCCATGGAGAAGAGATGGTCAGTGTAAATATTTCCCAAAATCTTTTATAGATAGCAGTACGAACTTCGTTCATAGGAAGCAATTCAACCCGTTTATGCTTTGCGACGTGCCTTTGCGTTTTTCGATTAAAGGTAAGTGGAATTTTAATGTTTATTTAATTTAGTGGTTAAATATTTTTCTTGAATTAGGCACTTAGATGTTTCGCAATACGTATGTTACATTTTTTTTATTATAGGAACTTTTAAGGCATGTATATAATTCAATCTTTGTTCCTAAGCATAAAACAAGGACGTGCAATGGCTGAGTGATGCTTTAAATTGGATGGCCATCTATCTCTCCTTTAATTTCAGGACAGGTGGCCACATTAAATCGAGGAAAGATAACCACTTTTCATCTATATCTCAAAAATATACGGAATGAGGATTTTGCACACTATATGTAGACTGCATAGGCCTAAAAGATTGTATTTAGCAGACTGAAAAACATTTATCACGTTTTATTAATAAATTATATGATAATTAATTAGGTAATTACACAGTGAATATATATCGCATGATCACCTGACCTTTAAATCTATTTGCATCACTTCAAAAAATTCATATAACTCACAAAGTACTTAACGTTTTGGGAAAAACTTCGTAAGCCTGAAAGTATAAAATCACCAGAAAATATTGAAAACGTCGGAAATTCTCATCCCAGAAACAGAAAAAGTTGATAATTAAGCTTAAAATCGTGAAAAAGTCTAAAATAATTGCGAAAAAAACCCAAAAACACGACACTTCCAGCAGCGGTGAAGATAAAAGATTTGAAATTATCGGATACTACAGATTTAGAGGGAATTGAATTTGATGAGGATCACTGTGTTCGCTGTAGAGATGAATACATTAACACAACCAAAAAGGATGACTGGATAAGGTGCATGCATCGGCTCCATGAAATGTATACAAACTTTCAAGACATTTGCCAAAAATGTGGTAAAATTTTACTAAAAGTGAAGGATTGAAATTATACTTTAAATTTTGTTTATCAGAATGTTATTCACTCATTTTCCGTGATAGAATTGCATCTTTACAAGTTATTATAAGTTTTTCATGGTTAACTGTATAAAATGTGTTATTTTTTCCTATTTTAACGTCATTTTCTTTTATCGTATTGGATGGCCTTCCCTCCTTGACATGATGGCCACTTGTCATTTTAATTTCAAACCATGTTTTTCATTTTTTGTTCTCAATATTTAATTATTTTTTGATAAAAATATTTTGAGTATATGTATAAGAATTTAAAATATGCATAAACATATTTGCATTCTGTGAGTTTTTATTTCAATCAGTAAAAACTATGGCCATATATCCTAGAATTACCATATATATATATGTATATATATATATATATATATATATATATATATATATATATATATATATGTGTGTATATATATATATATATATATATATATATATATATATATATATATGTATATATATATATATATATGTATATATATATATATATATGTGTGTGTGTGTGTGTGTGCGCGCGTATTTACTTTTTTTAAACTGATTTCAATGCAAGTAAAAAAGAGGGTTTACCCTTCTCCCGGGTGTCCTTAAAACCAAGAAATACACTTTTGACTAATACAAGGTTTGAAAATTCTTTGAAATGAAACAAGAATCAAAGAACTCGGAAAGTAACGTTCATATTAAGAAAGCGTACAATAATTTTCCGTCTAATATTTTGCCGAGATTGAGTTGGGACAGTTCTAAAGAAATGCGCTTTTCCCTCATTCTCAAGAGACAAAAACTTTCGGAAAAAACTTTGAACACAGAAAAATTCATTTCTATGAAGGAAAAAAGCAAAGAAAGAAAGTGCAGTGGTACAGATATACACATCATGTAGAAGAATCGAACTAGAAAACTGTATTTAACAAATCCAAAAATTACTGTTTAGTTAAGAGTTATAATTCTGTAGAGGCATAGCATAAAAACTATCCCATCACAATCCTTTGCTAACAAATCATAATTATAAGTTTAAATGAAAACTGTCAGAGTACTCTGAAGTTTATTATTCTATTAGAAGAAAATAAACTAATTAATCTGGCCAGTCGCAGAAAGGTCATTCGCTTTCTCGCTGTGATTTAAGTTATTTATAAGGACGTTTAAATAACTTTCTTTCTTTCGATCCAGACGATTCGACTTACCCCAAGGAGTAAGATATCTGTTTAGATAGTCGGGGTAGTGCCCCCCCCCCCCCCAAATTTAAACTGAAACCAAGTGGGGTGACATCCACAGCGACCTTACTCTCCTTCCCTTGCCACGAACTTCTCGGAAACACTTCGGAACCACAGATTTAATACACTGATAAAATTCTCAGGTGTCATACGCAATGTAGAACTCAAGAATACTGCTCTTTTTATATAGATTTGCAATAGAAACAATTCTATTGATTTTAGTGAAACCTAGTCACAAGAAAGCTCTAATTTGTATTGTTGATTTCCCACACCATTGAAATTAGGTCGCCTGCGACCCAAGTCATGCTGGACATAAAGGGTACTTAGGAAAGTTCGTATAACTTTTAAACCGCATAGCGCTGTCATGTCGCCATTCTGTGCGTCATGAACTTTTGTGTGTTTTGAGAGAAAAGCTCTCTCTCTTCCTTCGTGCCTGTTCGGAGCTGTGCTAGGACTTGTTCGTATTGCTTTTGCATTAAAATCTCGGTTTCGTCGAGGAGAAACGTTTTTTCGAAAAGCGCTTGTCTCTGGTTGTGTGACGTGGATGTCTGGCTTGGTTGTTGCGCCTCTCTCCGCCAATGAGAGTCGGCGTTGAGGAGAGCTTGAAGTTCGCTTTTCTTTACGGGCCTCTTTGGACTTAGATCGCCGAGAGGAAGGACAAAATTTTGTCTTAAGTTAAGACAAAGGTTTAGCCGAAATAGCTTGTTTTTGACGGAAGGAATATTGGTTTCGTTAAGAAACTTTTCCAAGAAGACCCAGGAAGATGAATCTAAATTCCGGGATAATTTTATCTGCCAAATTTTAATTACTTTTATTTTATTTTAGGAAGAATTCCATGCCAGGCTTGAGAACCCTTTGTCCGAACATTATTCGAGTACTCTGCGCCATGATGACAAAAGTGTCGGAATAGAACGGTTTTTGACTTTTACTCCTTGAGTCCAGAAATAGAAAGGGATTCCCATTTTTCCTTGATGAACATTAACGCAATACAGAACTTTGGCCTGATTCTAAATTTATGGAACGGAGGTAAAATTTGGTGATTCATTTTTATCTCTGATGGAAAATGCCAGAGAAAGAATTTATTTAAAAATGGAAATGGCAGGCACGTAGTGAAATTTAAAAATTAATATTGTTGATAAATGTTAATTGAAGATTATGATATCAATAAGTGAAATTATAAGAAATTTGTGAAAATCTAAAAATATTGGTTTTGTTTTACCCTGGTGGAAATTCAGTTAATATGATAATGTTTTGTGAATGATGAATAATAACTAAGTTTAAGAATAATAATATTTAATAAATAATTTTTGGTTGATTTAAATTTGTAGATTTATTTTCATGTATTCCATCTGTGTGTATTTACTTCACGGCTACCATCTGGAATCTAATTCTTCCAGACAGAAAATCAGTTATTGCATACAACTTGAAATGTCTCAATGTACTAAACTTGAAAGCCACTAAATCCTCACAGATCGTGCTGTCTTTATTTCTTGTGCCGATCGGTTTGCTAGTTCTTTGCCACGGTGTACAGAGTCATCTTTTTCATTCTTAAAACTTAATGCTGGTGTCGCTTGACTTTGCGCGCCGTGACAGCGCAACACCTTAGAAGTAACGTGTACATATAAAAACAATACAATGCGCAGTCGATTGAGCGTGTTTGTAAAACAAAAAAAAAAAAAAAGAGAGAGAGGGGGGGGGGGAGGGAGAAAGAGAGAAGTAAAAGATGATAAAGGAGAAAGAGAGAAGTAAGAGGTGGTAAAGGAGAAAGAGAGAAGTAAGAGATGGTAAAGGAGAAAGAGAGAAGTAAGAGATGGTAAAAGAGAAAGAGAGAAGTAAGAGATGGTAAAGGAGTAAGAGAGAAGTAAGAGATGGTAAAGGAGAAAGGGAGGAGTAAGAGATGGGAAGGGAGAAAGAGAGAAGTAAGAGGTGGTAAAGGAGAAAGAGAGAAGTAAGAGATGGTAAAGGAGAAAGAGAGAAGTAAGAGATGGTAAAGGAGAAAGAGAGAAGTAAGAGATGGTAAAGGAGAAAGAGAGAAGTAAGAGATGGTAAAGGAGTAAGAGAGAAGTAAGAGATGGTAAAGGAGAAAGGGAGGAGTAAGAGATGGGAAGGGAGAATAATTTTCGGCTCCGCTTGATAATACTTTTACTAAATATTATATTAAGTAGAGTAGTTAAAGAAAAGACCGTTATGTCAAAATCAGTTGAAGTCTAAATTCCCTAGTTTCGTCTGAAATTAGAAATATTTTCTTCAGAAGCAGACATCTCAAACTCTTTCAAAAGCAGTTTCGAAGTATCTTGAAACGAAACGAAGAATGAAGGAAAGCTGGGAACATCAGTGCGAAGAAATTCTATTCTAATGGACCGTCAACTATTTCACACCAAAATTGAGTTTCCTTCCATGGTCAGTAAGTTTCTGAAATAACGCTGTTCCTTCAAAGTCTCTCATTAGAGACGGGCACATTTATAGAAGAGAAAAATAAAACATCTCAAACATAAAACAAATTCATTATTGTGAACGATAGATTCGGGAGAAATATTCTGCTAGGTAGTCCAGACTATGAAACCAGACTAGAAAATAGGAAAATTAAATATTGGCACTTGTAGTGTGGTCACAGAATCTAGATAAGTTATCTCGATATCTTTAGAAAAATATAACATGTCCAACGAAAATTCGACAGTTTTGGAAAGCCATTACATAAATTGGAGCTTTCTTCCAACTCGACGGTTATCAATCAGTTTTTAACATTTTCCAGCATAGCTGAAAAGTGTTTATGACTTTGGTCTTTCTGTCTGTCCGTTCGCACAATAACTGCCGTAAAAATGACTTTATCAAAATGAAATTTTAGTATGTTATTCAGATGGTCTGTGGGACATATGGGAATGTAAATGAATAATATCACTTATTTAGATTTGGATTGAATCCGGGTTGAAAAAATGAAATACATTGAACCGTATGTGACAGCATTTTTCAAATATTTTTTAAGCAAATTCAAAATTCACAAATTGCTTCGAAAGTTTTAGGAAATATTCAAATTATTCCATAAAAAATATGAAAAAAATTTCAACAAAATATACTCGATAGTTTGTTAAATAAAAATTAAAATATTAATGACACTCATATTATATGAAGAGATCATGTGACCCACTTCAAAGTAAAATATGACATCCATCTTTTTTTCCTAGTGACGAAATCGTGATTTCAAAAGTTCCTTTAAATTTACATTTAGTGTTGCATTTGTCGTAAAACCGCTTTAATTTTGCGTATTTTCTGTGCATCTATATTCTGTGTCAACGCAATGACACTATTTTTTAGTTTAAATGATCATTGAACTTTGATTATTTCTACAACGAAGCATAATTTTAACATATGCATAATGTAAACACATCAAGCTAAAAGATGAGTTGTATAAGAATTGCTGAATTTTTTTAACGGAAAATTATTTAGCTCTGGAGTCTGGAATACAGGTGATGTGAATTAAATATTCATTGGCATTACATAGAGAAGCAGCCGATTTTATAGTATTGCCCTTTTCGATGAAGTTTTAAGCATGGAGTTAGGAAGTACGTTTACCTCCATGGTTTTAGTTTCCAAGTAAAATAAATCATTGTAGTACTGTGATAATTCAAAAAATATCGCCGCTGAATGTATCGCATTTTAGAGATATTTAAAAAATTGCATTGTAGTTAAAAAGTGTTTCATAATCAATGCTGTATGCATGATTGATTTTCTTGTTCTTTTTCTGTTTTTATTAATGACATATAGAATGCAAAATTTCATTGCAGTTGCTCGATTCTTCCTGCTTCCTGTGGAAAGATTGCTTTTGTAATATCTCGAGAAATGCTCGAGATAACTCCTAAGCAAAGAGGTCGTGTTATTTTCAGTTAAATCACTTACAAAGCATTCATTTATTCACCACTTGATAACAGTGAACCCATACATACTCTTATGATATTTTACCAATTAAAATTAAAAGTGTACCAATACCTACAGAACGGCGAGTGTTAGATTCCTATAATAGATACGCTTTTACATGAAAATTACATGTTGAAAAGTTATTTGTTTAACTTGATTTTTAAAATGTTTTCTCGATTTAAGAAATAAATATCCGTTTAAGACTTCCCTTGATTTGATCGCTCCAAAATTCAACTCATTAGCATCTATCGATATAATCTCTCAAAATAACCAATTAGAATCTCTTAATATATCTCATTATTAGAATCTCTCAATTTGCTCGAGGGACATCTTGCCCACAAGCATACACACAGATATCCCTGAAAATGATTGTTTCGTACTCGAAGATGTTTAAAACGTGTATATCCATCCATTCTTATACGGGACTGGAATTTTCAACAAAACTCTATAGCCAGGATTCCCTCTGAAGTCCTTATGCATTCATTTAACTTTCGATTGAAGTACTTTAAAGATGCAGAAGCAGGGTCTGCTAATAGGAAAGCGGCTATGCGCTATCGATTGGGCGTTAGCAGAGCCTCTAGCGGCTAATGGAAGAAGTAAGAATTCTTATCTCGAAAAATTATCTTATCTACTCTTATCTCGAAGCAAGATAGGATAAAATTTTCAATTACAAATTTGTAGAGCGTTTTCTATTGAGTATGGGAAGAAGTGCAGTTTGCGCATAACATAATTTAGACGATAAAAAAATGAGTCGAGCGAAAATCGATCATTACGTAAATGTCTCATTTACTACTTAAACACTTCTGAAGAAATGACTATAAGTACGCTTGGAAAATAATAATCCGTATAATAAGCTAATTTTAATTTAAGGAAATTTGAGTTACATATAAAACACAAATAAAACAATAATGCAGCATTCATCTGTTTCAAGGATACACTGGATCTCCTTGTCAGTGCAAGAGAACCAACAAACCCGATGTTCAAGTTTCCCTTATCCGTGGCACAAACAATTTTGTACTTATACCATAATAATTTTATATATACATATACCATAATTAAGCGCGTTACACCACGTTTATATTACGTATACTATAATAATTTTGCACAAATCCCTTTCGTTCTCCATAATTATCCTTTTTCGTTGACCTCATTTTACATCGTCAGTGCGCATGTTATATGCAAACCGCATGTTTCTCCATTCTCAATAGAAAACGTTCTACAACTTTATAAGTGGAATAAACGTTCGCGTATCTTGCTTCGCTCTTAGAGATATAAATTCTGACTTCTGCCAGCCACCGTTAGGGCTGCTACAAACTTCCTCAAATGATAGTGCTAAGTCCATTTCCTATTGCTCTGCGTCTCTCGAGCACTTCAATCGAAAGGTAAAGGATACACAAGAACTAAAGGGGGATCCTATATACATTGTAGAAGAGTGGCGAGACTTCTGGTCAGAAAAGAAAAATCCTTTTATCTGTTCATCTGATTACAAACATTTATTTATTACTATTTGATACCGAATAGATACTATTTGATACCGGTCTTTAAAATGTATTTAAATTACTTTCACCTTAAAAAATGAAACAAATAAAAATCTGATGTGAGCAAGCAGCACATGACTTTACCTGCAGACTCAAATTCATGTTCTCTTAATTTCATTAATAATTCATTAAAGTGAGTTTTATTGCACTAAATAACACGCATGCTTATTTTAAATGACACTGAATTGACACTTTTAATACAGTTTTCATTTTCATTTCGAAACTGGACTTATTCTCAAAACCGGCATAGCAAAAATGCGAAAAAACTAAAATATCTTGAGAACGGCTAGTCCTAGGGGTTGGTCTTATTCTTTTCCTCGTCAAAAATTACGTATAAAGCAAGCATTTAATGGATACATTTGAGCATGCGTAGTCCTTCATTTGAGATTTTAACGATTTTTGTGGGCCATTTCTTAAAAAAGACAGGGTTTTTTTTCAGAATCGTACCAAAATCTAATCAGAACCGGGGTATTTCACAATTGACTTATATATCAAATTTTGTGAAATTGGGTCAATTAGACTTTTAGCTAGAGTGGATACATGAGATTTTTGCGGGCCATTTCGTAAAAAAGGCGGGTTCTTTTATCCCGAATCGTTCCGAAATCTAATCAGCATCAATGCCACACACAAGTAACAATAAAATTTTATTACTTATAAAATTTTATGAAATTTGGTCAATTAGTTTTTGAGTTAGAGTGGATACAGACACACGGACACACACACAGACGTTATGCTAAAAATAGCTTTTTCGTATTCTAGAGGTTCCAAAACGTATAGATCCGTCGAAAATTCGAGTTGCGATTTTCGGCATGATTCCAATATTTTCCCTATACATTACCGTGTATTGCAGGAAAAGTAATAGTGTCTCAATATTTGATATTAGATCTTTTTTTCCAGAGTTATCAGAAGCAAGTTCTACGGGTTTTAAAACAGATTGTCAATGCAGTGAAGCAATAGTCCATTCAAGGTAGGTCGGGCGTATTAATGCATGACCGTGGAGACACATAAGATACATGGTGACAAATATTGCGAAATATCTCCAACTTGACGACTTTCAGAAAGTTCGAAAATAGGAAGTCTTCGACTTTTCAGCAAGCTTCTGGAAATATTGGAAATATATTTTTAAGAGTATCAGGCAATTTGGTTCAATTCAATTTTGTGAGTTATTCTGAAGGTGCGAGTGTTCAGTATATTGAGAATAGTTACGATTTTGATAATGCAATTATTTTGGTTGTGGAAGCAAGTCAAAATAAATGGTGGATACGTTGATATCTTGATAATACAATCGTTTGTTTTGTGAATATAATCGTTTGTTTGTAGACTTTGATTACCGTTTATTATACCTGAAAGTTGTCTTATGATCTTTTAAGATAGGTAAAGGATGAAGAGTCCACTTCGACGATAAGAGCTTGCAATTTCATCCCAGTAGCTCAAAGGTAGAGAGTCGGCGGGCCAGAAAAAAGGTTCGTTCCCGGTTGGACCAGCAAGGCTCTTTACAACGGTTATTATCTGTATAGAGTTCCTGTTTACGGTTATGGTTGTTTTAAATAAAAGCATTAGTTATCAAGAAAATTGAATTAATCATTGCGTCCGGAGAATACACCGATGATTCTATAGGATACGTATTAATGCATGTAACAACATTATATAATCAGAGTTTCATATTTTTTCTACACTAAGTATTCCTAAACTTTGTCCCCCAAGAAAGTAATTCTTTATAAAGCTGAAAATGTTTACGACTTTGAAAATCTCTCCCCCCCCCCTCCCCCCGCCTTGAATCCAGAGTACGGAATAATGACGTCCATAAAAGCTCCCGAAACACTTCTGAAGGGAAGGGAGGCCCAATCCACGACATACCCGAAAATGAGGCTTCCGCCTCTGAGGTGTGAGGAAAGTGGCACTCGTGGAAGAGCTCAGCGTAAAATTTTACGTTTAGGCTCAACTTTTTGTTTTCCGAAATCTTTATTGGGATTTTTGCGAGTCATATTTTAAAAAGACCTTTTTATGTATTATGGCAGTCGTAAACACGACAGAAATCAATTCGTTGAGGGTCCAATGAAAAAGTGGTACGATTTATCCATCATGATATTCGGTAGAACACTCTCAGTTGAGGATGCAATATTTTGAGCCATAAAACAGTATAGTAAATACGTCAACCAATTAAAACTTTAAAATCAAAGCCAACCGAAACATAGGTTTAAAAGTTATTTATTAAAAATCTCCTTATCACTACGTAATAAGGATATTTTTAATAAATAATTTTTAAACCTATTTTTTGGTTGTCTTTGATTTAAAAGTTTTATTTTAATCTATTTTATTTCTAACTGCCAACGTTAAATACAGAGTCGCTGAAATCACAGACACGTTGTACAGGAATATGTGGCTTTTATATACGTCACAATCACCACACATACTGCCTGGTATTCGGTCATATCTATTGTGAAGTCCTTCAATAGATATGACAGAAAGCATGCTCACACCAGTTGTAGATATATTACTATTCATTAGTATTACTATACATAATTTTCAATCGTGTGTCTAAAGTGGTTTTGTCTTTACAGACCCTCCAGAAGCCCTCCGCTGACCTAAAAGGATAGATCTCTGCACACTTGCAGTACCGACCCTCGGGCAGAACATAGCGTAACCCGATTGTTGATGGACTCCGCCAGGGAGGAGAGAGGGTCTCTTACAACACTTTCGAAACTCCCATTGGAGCCATATGAAACTCAGCTACAGGGTAGATAAAAACCTAACTGTACCCATTTTCAACTGAGCAGTGACGTACTCAGGCAGGAGCAAGAGGGGGGGGGGAGGCTAAACCTCCCAAGAAGTATTCTCAGACCCCCCCCCCCCAATAAAAATATTAAATATTTAGTAGTGATATGAAATTTCATCCACCATGTCATCCAAATTTTGCATAAAAAATGTCTTTATCATACATTTTATAAATTAATTTGTTTTGAATATTACTTAATTTGGCGGAATGTGTGGTTATACTGATAATCCATTTATTTATATATTTAATTTAAAAATATTTAAATATTAAGACATTAGTGTTTGGATACTTTTGTATTATTACAGGTTCACCATTATACATTCAAGAGTCAACATCAACTGATAACTAGTTAAGAGTTAATATTAAACGTTAACTTGTATTAACTTTCAGAATTTTTTTTGACTAATTAACAGTTTTGCTACTAGTTAATGCTTATATCAAAATTAATTGTAATTGTTATATATCAATATTGATGTATAGTAGCTATATGAATTTTCCTAATCAACTCTTAGCTTACAAATATAAATATACAATTATTTGTTAATAATTTATATGGATTGCAATATATAATAGTAACTATTTAATAAATGTTAATGATTAACAGTTTTGGTGAGCCCTTTCTTCAAGATTGTTGAAAAAAGGGCTCCCCTCCCCCCTTGAATGTCACCACAGTCCCTCTTGAATTCCGTCTCTAACTACGGCCCTGCAACTGAGACAACTATTTTTGAAGCTAAGCACCTCACATCGTTAAGCAAAATAGCACTTTTAAAAAAAAAAAATAGTTGTAACTTATTTTTAAGTGGTAGTTTCCTTGTCTTTGAAAAGCTTAAATATTTCTATAATAAATAATAAAAGAATTTGTCTGTTCATTCATCTGTTGGTCGCGTAACGAAAATTCTAAGCGACCCACGGCTAAGAAATTCTGTACAGTGACAGTTCAGGTCAAGTCCCAAGATACCTCGAAGTCACATTTTTAATTCGAAATATTTGAATTGTTATTTTGAATGACTTTCACACAAATCGGTGCCTTAGCGATCAAAATATTATCAATAAAGATACTGGGGTTGTTTTCGTGTTGTCAACACGGGAATTCCGAGGGCATCAGAAGTCGCAACGGATTCCCGCTCGACACGGCAGACCGAGAAAGTATAACTTTCTCCAAATTTTACACACCCAGGTTCGACGGGCGCGGTAGCCCATTGGTTAGCGCGCTGGAGTTGCACTCGGTAGGCCCGGGTTCGATTCCAGCCACTGCCAAAACTGCCGCCGTGTTCATGCGGAGTACGATCACGTTAAACATGTGGGTCCGAAAGTCCTTCCGAGAGGTTGGTGGTAGGGGAAGGAGGGTACGGTCCCTGTGGATGCCTCCCCCACTGGGTTCCGGTCTGAATTGGGTGGCACTTCCCGACCGTCCAAACAGTTACCTTACACCTTTCTGGTAGGTCGGACGGTCTGGGTTTCAACAACAACACCCAGGTTCGACACCCAGGTTTACACACCCAGGTTACACACCCAGGTTTTCCGGCCATCCAAATGGTTTCTCTAAGTCCTCGGACGAGACGGATGGTCTGGGCTTTCGACACCCAGGTTCGAGGGCGCGGTAGCCCATTGGTTAGCGCGCTGGAGTTGCACTCGGTAGGCCCGGGTTCGATTCCAGCCACTGCCAAAACTGCCGCCGTGTTCATGCGGAGTACGATCACGTTAAACATGTGGGTCCGAAAGTCCTTCCGAGAGGTTGGTGGTAGGGGAAGGAGGGTACGGTCCCTGTGGATGCCTCCCCCACTGGGTTCCGATCTAAATTGGGTGGCACTTCCCGACCGTCCAAACAGTTACCTCACACCTTTCTGGTAGGTCGGACGGTCTGGGTTTTAACAACAACACCCAGGTTCGAAACACACCTCCCGTCAATTGGAAGAATTCCAATTGATGACCTGTGGAGAAACCCAACAAACTCCAAAAATACTAAAGAATTACCTTTACCTTCAAGATTTCACCAGAAGCTGAAAACACACAAATCAATACAATTTCAACTCAAATAAAAACTCAATTTAAATTTAAATTTATTAATTATCCAAGAAGTGGAGTTGCATAACAAATACAATTTCTGAATTAAAAACTGAAAACCACTGGACCTCTTCTACCAAGAATCATCGGCTCTTTGCCGGAATTAAAATAATCAAATCTTAATCCAATTTTACCAGAAATACATATTAATATCACATTTCAATTATTCAACACAACATGGTATGGTCAGAGAGAATACACACTCGAGGAACGCTAAGACTTCGAATAATTTAAATTACTCTAGAGTCTAGATGCATTTAATTCTTAAATTAAGGTTGGAAGCTGAAGTTAAACAATATATAATATAATTAATGAAGGCAGCTGAAATCAAAGGCGAAGCGTTCTTCAGAGTCGACGCTCAAGTCCAGACGTCTGCCAACAGCACGTCTAAATAACCAAGGCTTACCTCACAAAACTTGAAAAGGACTCATGGTAGGAAAAGCGTAGGCATCCACTGGCAGATTCCCTCGGGGCAAACATTGCCCCGCTCCAGCAGGAACGGCAGAACCGCAGTTTCCGGCAAGGTGCCGGATCAGGTACTCCAAGGAACGTCCAGTTTCATTATTTGCTTTGACTATTCCCGGTCACGGATTCATGTGAGGTTCTCAATCATCATCCACACAGCGGTCGACGGTCGGCGAGGGCAAGGCATCAGATCTCAGCAGAGGCGACGGTGGCAGCTCGAGGTGGCATCTCTCCCGACCCCCACAGCGACGGGACTCAACCTGGGGGATGAATTCCGCGCAGGTCGTGGGTTCGAAGATGTTTCCAGGGAGAGAGCCCCAAATCAAGAATCACACAGCTTATAAACATTCCAGATGGATCCAGAACTCGTCCAATTAAAATTATCAAGGGGCTCACAACTTCTCCTTTCCGCCAATCGAAAATTCCTTCCACCTCAAAAACATCCAGGGATCCGCCCCTTCCAACGGCAAAGTTTAAGGCACGTGCAGCTGCCACGTGAAGTCAAGAGCTCTTATCTCTCGGGACTTGCTGGTTAGACCTCGTGTAGTACGGACGCTCGACCAGACCTCTTAGCCATTTTGTCACAGCGATCTCTCTCTCAGATCATTGCCTTTCCTGACTCGATCATGGAGTCCGGAACCTCGTTGATCCCGACAGACAGAGTACTTCCTGACGATGTTGCTGCCATGCTTGAAAGATTTCGTTCCGGCGACTTTGCTAGATTACCTCCCGATTCCCCTGGCTCCATGCAGCAGTCTCAAGATCAAGTTATGACATACAAATTCCTGCAGAACGAATGGAGATGCATCCAAGCCGGAGATCCTGAAAGGAGCATCCAGACTCTTAGGGGTATGTGTTACTCTCTCTTGAATTTTTTTGAGCTGCACCCCACTGCAAATGAGCAAACCCCCTACGTAACTGAAATCAGGCTTTTTGCTGAGAAAGAAAGTATTCTTAGCCAGGACAAAACTCCTGCTAACCCTGCCTTACTAGGCTTAAACTTAGATATTCTCAAAGCAAATAATCGTCTCGGGGCTACTCCCCAAAATTTAAACTCTAATTTTAATGTTGTAGACTCAAATAGTGCTTGGGAAAATTCCCAAAATTTAAACTCAAACTTAACTCAATTTGATAAAGCACCTAATGCTCCTTGGGAAAACTCCCAAACTTCTAACAACAGTTTAAACTCTACTTCTACCTTGGGAAACTCCCAACTAAATGAAATTGCTACCTCAAATGCTTTAAAATCAATTGATCCTAATATTGTAATTGAAAATGACTCTCTCGAAGAACTGCAGGATTTGGAAGGATTCTCTCAACCTCCCCCTAAAAAGACTTGCCGTAAGGCCACGCTTATAACTTCCTCTGTGTCAGCCACGACTACTCGCAACGCTTTCAATGCTTTAACAAATACAGAAGACCAGGATTACGAGGAAAATGCCTCCGCCAATAGAAACTCTTCCAATATGGACACCACTCCCGCACCTGACCACACCCCTGCTGCCTCACAAAATCATGTTTCGGTAAACCCTTCAAATGAATACGTTCCCCACCCTGAACCTTTTTATGTAAACAGCCCTAATAACTGGAGGGAATTAGTCAAAACTTTAAACTCAAAAACTACAAACCCTGTAAAAGCCCAACTAGCGGGCGAATTTATCAAAATCTACCCCCTGTCAATAGAAGATTTTCGCATAGTACAAAGACACCTTGTAGAATCAAACATCGAATTTCATTCCATTAACCTAAAGGCCGATAGGCCGATTAAAATTTTATTAAAAGGTCTCCCCCCAAATTCACAAATAGAAGAAATTGCCCATGAGCTTAACTCTCTAGGTTTCAGCACCCATCGCATATCACAACTCAAAGATTACCGTACCAAAGCCCCCCTACCCATCTTTCTGACGTACCTAAACCCCATTAAGGGATGGGAAAAAATCCGAGAAATCACCACCCTCCTTGATATGACAATCAAAATAACAGACTTTCAGTCCCGCGCAGTTAAAATGTACTACCGTTGCCAGCGGTACAACCATAGTAGTGATTGCTGCCGTCTTCCCCACAGATGTGTAAAGTGTGGAGAAGGTCACCAATCTAGAGACTGTACTAAACCCATTACAACTCCCCCTAAATGCGCAAACTGCCTTGGCCCCCATACTGCAAATTACAGACTCTGCCCATCAAATCCGTACAACAAGGACGCTTACATCCCGGGACCTTATGTCCCCCCCGCAACACGCGCCCCTGCACCGCAGCCTAAAGACTTCCCACCCTTCCGACCTTCATCCCAAAAAATCATCCCCACTCAAAATGCTACTCTAAATCAGCCCACTCCCATTTCTAACGAACAAATTCCTGCCCAACAAACCACCATTACTACTACTACAACCAAAACCTTTGCTGAAATCACCTCAAACGCCACTGAAAAATCTGCTCCCACTCCGGAAAATCAAAACTCAAGACTTGCTAAATCTCTCACGAAATACACTCCTAAAAGAACTCCCCTTACCGACCCAAATAACTTACCGCTGGCAAATCTTTCCATACATTCTTATATTACCCCCCCCCTCCCCCTGTTCCTGACACCACTCCACAAAAATCATCAAACCACTCTGAAAAACCAAAATCAAATCTTTCATCACATTTTACTGAGATCTTAAACATTTTCACCGAAATCAAAAATATATTTCAAAGCTTTGACATCGATATGACGAAAATTAAAAAATTCATTGCCCAAATCCGCACTAGCTTCAATGAAAACTCAAACCCCCTAAATAAACTTTTTGCGATCCTCACTGCTCTTGAAGAAGTCTTCTGTCCTGTTTCTAACACCCATGATGAATAGTACACCGCATACCCTTAGGATCCTCTTCTGGAACGCAAATGGACTTACTGGCAAAATCACGGAATTCCGCGACTTCATAAATTCGAACCCCTTTGAAATCCTCCTAGTACAAGAAATTAAACCTGGCCGTCATCCTCCCTCCCTTAAAATTCCAAATTATAAACTCTACTCTGCCTACAGATATCAAAATGCCACCTCCCCCTCCCCATATGGAGGAGTCTCCATCTACGTCAAAAACAATATCCCCCACTATGAACTGTCTTCCATCAATTCCAACCTAATTGAAAACAAACTTATAAAAGTCACCCTTCCAAACCACCCGCCAATTGTTATTGGTTCTGTCTACGTCAAACACAGTGGCTCTGTCGACATTATCCCCGACCTTCAAAACATCCTAAATTCAAATCTCAGAACTATCCTAGCAGGCGATTTCAATGCCCACCACCCTTCTTGGAACTGCCGCCGCAGAACTCTTTTTGGCACTCAAATTCATAACTTCACCTCGACCAATAATATCCATATTGCCGTACCTACTAGCCCCACCCACTACTCTCTCTCGGCTGCCCCCTCCACCATTGATTTTGCCCTTTTAAAGAATATTCACTACCCTCACACCACGGACACCCTAAATGAACTAAGCTCCGACCACCTCCCTGTCCTTCTTTCCCTAAATTTAAATACCCTCCTCCCTGTTTCCAATCTCCCAACCTTCACCAACTGGAAAAACTTCAAAAAATCACTTAAAATGTCCACCCTTCTAAATCCTCAAATTAAAAGCCCGGCTGACCTTGATTCAGCTGTAAGTAACGTAACTCTTGAAATTCAACGGGCCCTTTCGGATGCTACATCCACCCGCCCTGCCCCCCGCTACAACACACTTCCACCCCACATTATTAGCCAAATTAAAACAAGAAACTTCACTCGCAGGCTATGGCAATCTACCAGAAACACCCAAATTAAAACCCACCTAAATTCATTAAACCGCAAACTTAGAGCGGACATCAAAATTTTCAAACAGCAAAGCTGGAAACATTTCATTGAATCCCTTTCCCCCGAAGACAGAACCATATGGAGAGAAATAAAGCGTGTTAAGAAACCTTTTGGCTAGATTCCCCCCCTCCGCTCCGCCACAGGAATGGCATTCTCAAACCTTCAAAAAGCCGACATACTTGCTAAAACCTACAAAAATCAGTTCAAACCCAATAATTCTACTAATAACACCCATTTTCAGGCCCAGATTACCCGCCAAGTTGAAAATTTCATGAGCCCCCCCCCCCCCCCACACTTTTGGACCGCATCACCCCTACCACCCCGTCTGAACTTTTCGATATCATTAAAAGCTTTAAAAACAAAAAAACACCCGGACTAGACAGAATCTTCTTAAATAATAAAAGGCAATGTCTGTGTGTGTGTGTGTGTGTGTGTGTCTGTCTGTCTGTCTGTCTGTCTGTCTGTCTGTCTGTCTTATACACTATACGTTTCGCGACCGCGCGTCGGAGAGCTACGAAATTTGGCAATCGGAGACCCGGGGGGGAGGGAAGGGGACACGTGAAAACCGATTTTCAAAATTCTAATTATTTTTTTATTTATTTAATGTTTTATGCGATTTCGACCTTTTTTTGCCCTTTTTGCCCTTTTTTCTCCACGATCCAGACGTCGTAGAAAAAAACAACTCACACCATCGGAAAGAGCAGACAATTGCGAGTAAAAATATATCAATTTCAAATCTGAATTTCGATTTCTAATATTTTTTAAAGATTTTAAAACAAAAGTCACTTTTTGCTCAAGAAAACGATTTTTGGTTTTTAAATTCTCGCATCGTGAAAAGTACTCATAATTTCGACTAATAATTTACATTTTCAGAAAGGTCAAACATCTGGCATTCTTACAAGTCCAATCTGGTCAGGAAATATTGCGTATTGCCCACAGGATCGGGATTTTAAAAGTTTCCGAATTTCGATTTCTCGGCGTTCCGGTCGGCGTGCCGCTTCATTTCTCCACCGCTGAAGCAGGGAAGGTGGTGGGTGGGGACGTCAAGGTGGAGGTGACGTCACGGTTCTGTATATGCATAGCGATGGGTGGGACAATAAGAAACCGAATTAGTTTTTACTTTCCGTTTCCCGCGCTTCCGATTTTAAATGAAATAAGAGCTTAACATATGCACTGTAGAAATTATTATATTTATATTTTAAATGATGGAACGATATGGATTTTTTAAATGGATATTTTAATTTTATGGATATTTTAAATGATGGAACGATGGATATTTTAATTTTATGGATATTTTAAATGATGGAACGATAGATATTTAAATTTTATGGATATTTTAAATGATGGAACAATGGAATGAGGATGATGGAATTAAGAGCTTAGAGAGCATATGGTCATTTTAAATTGTAAATTAGCGCGCGGGAAGTTAGCGGTAGGCCCGGGTACGATTCCCGCCACTGCCAAAACTGCCGAAGTGTTCACGCGGAATACGATCACGTTAAACATGTGGGCCCGTAAGTCCTTCCGAGAGGTTGGTGGTAGGGGAAGGAGGGTACGGCCTAAATTGGGTGAATAAAAAGAAAGTTATGGAGATTGTCGCGGAGGGCGAAGTAGCCCAGTGGTTAGCGCGCGGGAATTGCACGCGGTAGGCCCGGGTTCGATTTCCAAAATTGCCGCCGTGTTCACGCGGAGTACGATCACGCGGAATAAACATGTGTGTCTGTAAGTCCTTTCGAGAGGTTGGTGGTTGGGGAAGGAGGGTACGGTCCCCGTGTGTGCCTCTCCCACTGGGTTCCGGTCTAAATTCGGTGAATAAAAAGAAAGTTATGGAAAATGTCGCGGAGGGCGAAGTACACCAGTGGTTAACGCGCGGGAATTTCACTGGGTAGGCCCGGGTTCGATTCCCGCCACTGCCAAAACTGCAGCCGCGTTCACGCGGAGTACAATCACGTTAAGCATGCGGGATCGTAAGTCCTTCCGAAAGGTTGGTGGTAGGGGAAGGAGGGTACGGTCCCTGTGGATGTCTCCCCCACTGAGTTCCGGTCTAAATTGGGTGGCACTTCCTGGCCGTCCAAACAGTTACCTTACACCTTCTGGTAAGGTCGCGCCAGCGAGTGTGCCACGGTTACAATTTGCCACGGTCAGAATTTTCAACCACCCACCAGCTGTTGCGTGTTGTGGAATTTGTCTCTGACGCCTTCCACAACAAACAATCAGCTGGAGCCATTCTTCTCGACGTTGAGAAAGCCTTTGACCGTACGTGGCATAAAGGACTCATCTATAAACTCATCAAAATAAATGCCCCCCCTCCCCTTATTCAAATCATAAACTCATACCTCCAGCACCGTAATTTCCACGTACGGATCCTAAACACCCTTTCTTCTAAAAATCCTATCAAAGCAGGTGTCCCTCAAGGCTCTATTCTTGCCCCCCTTCTTTTTAATATTTTCGTTAATGATACCCCCCGCGCACCCCACTCCACCCTCTGTATGTGCGCAGATGATACATGTATCATCTCCGCACATCGGAACGTTAATTATCTACATGCTAACCTCCAAAATCATATAGACCTACTTGAGACCTACTACAACCAATGGAAGATAAAAATTAACCCCGTCAAATCGCAGGCCATCTTTTTCTCTTGGAAAAGATTCCCACCCCCTCCAATTGAAATCCACGATCAGCCAGTCTGCTTCGGCCGTTCTGCAAAATATTTAGGAGTGCACCTTGACAGCCGCCTCACCTTTAATGATCACATCAGCCATGTCACCAAAAAAGCCAAAAAACTTGCCGGCGCCATGAACCACCTCCTCTATTCAAAACATTTAGACCTCAAAAATAAAATCCTTCTTTTTAAAACAATTATCATCCTCCTCCTACTCTACGCATGCCCTGTCTGGGGCTTTGCCAGTAAGTGCAGTCTGAACAATATCCAAATTGAACAAAACCGCATACTTAGAACCATCAGAAGAGCTCCAAGGTATCTGCGAAACGACGTAATAAGAAATGACTTTAATATTCCAACAATCAAACAAACCATCAAGAATATCTCTTCAAACTTTTTTCAAAACGTTCCTACCATCCAAAATGAGTTACTATTTACAATAACTGATTACGACCCTCGTCGGCAAAGAAAGCGTCCGCGAGCTGTCCTCTTCGAACCCCCTTAGGCCTTATAATTCCTTATGCCTTCCATTTCCTGCCCCTTAGTGTATCTGAACCTTTTAAAATTAAAAAAAAATTTTTTTTATTAATTTTAAATATTTATTAAACGGGAGCTTTAAATCTAGCACTGTATCTTAATCCTTGTTCGCTCCTGCTCTCTTCCCCTTTTTCTTGCCGCCACTCTCACATAGTTGGCAGCACTAGCTTTGCTCCTCTTTGCATTTTTCTCATACCTGTGCAGCTCATGAATTTCAAGAATATCATACAAGAGTATACCATGCCGGAGGTTTAGGTCTTATCGACTCGGTACTCCACTCAACAACCCACATTGCGTACGGTGAAGTCAAGAAGAACGAAGACACTTGTCTCCGCCAGCAAACAGGTGCGACCCAGACTAACGGACGCCGTTCCCCGAGTGTGCGAGAATTATTATGGAATAAAAATGGCCACAATTTAATACAGATTTTGATACGTTTAAATATGCTAAAATATATACAATGACATGAGGGTTCCAGGACACAGATTAATTAAATAAAAGTTTAAAAAGTACAGAAATTATGCAATTTACAAAGGAGTGACAAATTCCGTCACGACAGTGTTTACTTGTTTTCGATTATACTTGTTTTCAGATCATTTTACCTGTTTTCTTGACACGTTTCGTTAATAAAGTCAGATTTTCTTATAAAGTTCTCCCAGAATGCTCTTTAGTGGTATGGACAATACTACGATCCTATTAAATACATGTGCTTTTCTCGGACTTCTGCTATTATAGGTCATGCCACTGTCAGCAGTTAAACAAGTTTGAGAGAAATACGCCGATGGTGCAAAAGATACGTTCAAGGGGCTTTGAGAAGTAACGTTAATTCTCCCTAACTTTCTATTGAAGTCCAGAAACTCCACATACTTTGTAACAGAATGTACACTCAACAACATTCAATTAAAACCAATTCAAAACAAACATTCAACGATTTTTACCAGTTTCAAGGATAAAAACGAGTCATCTGGACGAATTCACAAACTGAAAGATAGGAAAATGCTTTGCCTTTAGAAGACATTTCGGCAAGGACAGGAAAACGTCCTTCCATAGAAAAATGCACGCGTGACTCAGAAACACAAATCTTTTCAAATACGAAATCAAATAAAAAACAATAATAAAGCCAAAGAAATGAGAAATGGAGTTAAATGCTTAGTATTCTGAGTCATGCGATAATTTTTTTAATGGAGTGGTATTTTCCTGTCTTTGCCAAAGCAAACTCGATTCGCTAGCAACTACGGCACTGGAAATATAGAGTTCAGTCTTGGTCAAAGTAATTGTTCTATCTTATGGATCTGGAAGAAAGATGATTTTTGTTACCTCCGAAACATATATATTTGCCTTACGCTATTACTGACAAAATATTTGGATTTTCTTACTATTTAAGCGAACAGTTTTACTATTTAAGTATTTAAGGGAACTTTCTATTGTAAGCCGTCATTACGAATTTATGATGCATTTTATATATAACTGCGTCCTCTATCGGGCTTTATGCTTGTACATTTGATTGTAAATAAATTGGTTTAAATTCTAATCTTAAACTAAGTGACACATTTGAGAATCTTACTATTAAAAAAGCTCAAGAAAGTTATTTTATTCTCTTAGACGTCGTAAGATGAACATGTATCCAGTTTCTTTAAGTATTTCACTTTTTCAACCCGGGTTCAACCCAAAACTAATTGGGTGATATCATTCATTTCCATTCCCATAAGTCCCACAGATCATCTCAACAACATACTAAAATCTCATTTTGATAAAGTTATTTTTACGGCAGTTATCGTGCAAACGAACAGACAGAATGAACAAAGTCATAAACGCTTTTCAACCATGTTGGAAAGTGTTAATAAAAATGGATGGCACTTACCTATAATTATATAATGCCCAAAATAATTTTAAAAGCTCATGTCTGAATATAGGAAACACATTCCTTAAAATGGCGTGTGCTAAATTAGAACGCGCAGTTCCCAAACACTCTCGATTAAGTAACATGAAACAATTTTTTTTACTTGCCTTGCTTCAAAACACATGAATGAATAAAATACGAGGTTGCGACACAGAATATAATGTAATGACCCTCCTGTTTGGAAGTCTCAGAAAGAAAATCCCCATTATTAAAACATAACCATAAAGAAATAAAACATCTTAAAGTGGCAACATGAATCCATTTTTTTTTTTGCTGTTGTTGTGTGGAAAGTAACATCTATTTTTGAAGTAAAGCTTTTCATAAAATTCACTGTTTCTCAGAATATTCGCTAAAAACAAAAGAAAGAAACATTCCACCCCCATAAACAAAGCACCTCCGTAATGGGGTTCGCGTGTATCTTAGTTCGACGTCACTTCCAGAGCCAATGAGCGTCTTAAAACAGATGTTGCCATGGGGAAAGTATATAGTTTGGAAGATAATAAAAAAATAACTATATACGTTACTTGATTCATGACTAGCAGTATACCCGCTCTTCGTACGGAATATACATTACAAAAAATCTAAAAATCCACAATCATATGCAATTTTCTATAATATTTATTCTAAATGACACTGTTATTCAAAATATTATATTAAAATATTTAAATGAAGCCTGCTAAAAAGAAGTTTAAGAATCTATGTTCTCGCTGTACAAAATGATCTTCACAGGCAGATCTGAAGAATAAAATATCCTGGTCCTTTGTAAACAAATTAAAATATATATATATGAAATTGAATTGATATAATCTAAATTGAAAGGCTAAAATTGTATGGGAATATATATATATATATATATATATATACCCGTACGATTTATATTCTCATAGATTACAATATATACCCGTGCGATCGTAGAAGATTACCTAGGCGAGTTGATATACGAGTTTTAAAAATGTTTGCCAAAATAAAACATATGGTGTAATCAATTGAAAATATCAACAATCCCCGTAATCTTTAAACCTGAAGGCTTTAATGGATGTAATCCAGTAAAAAAAGCAGTTTCGATAAAATTTATTTTATATACATTTATTTATTATTTAAATCGAAAAATGTTTAATAAAAATCGTCTGCTGCATTAACACATTGGCTTTAAATCCGTTGCTAAGCGGCATATTGTTTTTTTAAAATAAATTTGCAGAAAAATAGCGTCTGCTATGTCTATGGAAGGTTTAACTGCGCAGGGATTTTATTCATATCTCGAGAACCCCTGGTCCTATAAACTCAAAACATAGACTCCATTTCAAGCGGGACCCTTTCAAGGCTACCTACAAAACTTAATAACATTCGGTGTAGCCGTTCTTCCGTGATGATGACACAAACACACATAGAGAGATTTTCAATTTTATTTATATAGATTGAATAGAAATACACAAATAATTATTTCCGAATTGTGCTAAATTATATGATATATTTACAAAAAAAAGTATTGAATTTGCAAAATAATAAACAAAGCAACAATAATATTTTTACTTTCCCTAAAATAGGCAATAAACTTACAGAGAACATATTTCAGTGGATTGAAAATTCAAGTTAGAATTTTTCATAAACATGAAAACAGTAATCTACAAACTTCTGAGATGCGGAGAAATGCAAACTTCTGAGAAATTGTAAGAACAAATTGTATTCAATTTGTTCACTTTGTTAACACTTTACAACATAGTTGAAAAGTGTTTATGACTTTGTTCATTCTGTTTGTCTGTCTGTCCGTTAGCACGATAACTGCTGTAAAAATGACTTTATCAAAATGAAATTTTATTATCTTTTTCAAACGGCTGTGGGACCTATGGGAATATAAATGAATAATATCACCCAAGTAGTTTTGGATTGATTCCGGGTTGAAAAAATGAAATACAATGAACCCTATGGGACCTAATTTTTCAAACATTTTTTAAGCGAATTTAAAATTCACAAATTGCTTCGAAAATTTTAGAAAATATTCAAATTATCTCATAAAATATATAAAAAAAATTTCAGTAAAATATGTTAAGTAGTTTTTTAAATAAAAATTGTTTAATATAGGGAGAAAAACAAATTCAATTAAATTCTGATTCTTACTATATCCTCCAGAAAGAAAAAAGAGATATATTATATAATAAATATCTTTCCAACAGTTGAATTATTTATATGTAAGAAAGGTTTCACATTTTAAAATAAATATGATAGATAACAATTTTTCAAATTTTAAAATAAAATAAATTATTATAGTATTGTGATGAATGAAACGATTGGAAAAATGTTTATGAATGAAATGCTGCTTTTATAGAGAGGCGATTTATATTTAGATGACGTCATTTGAATAAAGTTCATTTGTTTTCGATGAAGTTTTCAAATATAATAAATTATTGTAGTATTATGATAATTTTAAAAATATTACCGTGGAATGTATCGCATTTTAGAGATGTTTAAAACAGGCAATTTATATTTCAATGCCGTCATTTGAATGAAGTTCATTTTCTTCGATGAAGTTTTCTAATATAATAAATTAATGTAGTATTGTGATAATTTTAAAGATATTACCGAGGAATATATCTCATTTCAGAGATGTTTATATAAAATTGCATTGAAGTTGGAAAGTGTTTCATAATCAATGCTTTATGCATGATTAATCTTTCTTGTTTTAAAAGCTAGCGCGTTCCAAGCAGAAAAAAAATTAATTTTCTAATATCTCCGAAACGATTCGTGATAATTCATACATATTGGTATTTATTCATTTCGGGATAAAAGTAGTGATAAATAAAGTAGTAATAAATAAAGCTTTCACTTATTTGATAGTAATTTATTTTAATTTTTATCAGTTTTCTATTTTAGATCAAAAACATGTATCTCGAGAATGCAGCATTTTAGCATCTTATAAATGATATCATTCGCTTTCAAATTAAAAAATGCTTTTTTGCTACATTCTTTTTATTACCTCCTTATGTTTTGTTTTTCGGAAATAAAACATAAGGAGATTGAGTTGTTTTCCTTTGTTCACCGTGATAATGAATATCCTCTGACGTTCTGCGATTGAAATGACCCTACTCAATTTTGTTCGATTTTATCCATTTGCTCGGAAGATATCCTGCAAACAGACAATCCCACAAATATCATTAAAGAATGGGTAGATTCGTATTCAGGGATACTTAAATCGTGTAGTTTCAACAAAATCCGAGAGTCTGATTTTTGAGATCAGGGCCTTATTTTTCCTTTACATTACTGTGCATGGCACAGAAAACAATAAATAAAATAGTGGTAAAATTCTGTCAAGTGCGTAACAGTAAACATCGCCAAGTATATACTCAGCGTCCATTACGAGACCTATAATATGTTTTTCGTTGCTGGTTTTAAAAGACACGCGGTAAAGTAAAATACTTTGTATGTCAAAAGAAAATAATTCCCCCCATAACGTAGACTAAACGAGAAAAGAAAACTTCCTTTCTTTCAAAGCAAAACGAAAAAATAAATAAAGAAACTTTTAAGTGGAAGCATTCAATCTTTTATGTGTGGAAAAGAACACCATTTCAATTTCCGAAGCTTAAAGCTTTTAATAAAAATTACTCTTGCTCAGAAATTTTCGCAAAATAAATGAACAATTTTTCCATCCAGTAAACAAAACACCTTCATAATGGGTTTTGCTTGTACAGCACTTGAAGATGATTTCTGGAGGCAGAACTTATTCTCCAAACAGCTTTATTTATGAAAATATTTAGCAGTCATTTAGGAAAATAATAAACAAAATGTACGTCATCATTATCGAAAGTTGTGAAAAAAAAAATGGTGAGGAATATTAGAATTATGACGTGGAGGTTGGAATAGGGAATTTTTATAAAATAGTTATTTACTATTCTCTTTTTATACTAGAAAATACTGTACCCCGGCATTATCCGGAATTTAAAGCAAGGAATAACAGAATTCATTCATTCAATTTTTAAAATGATGTCCTCGTGTTCCGTCCGCTTTTTAGCAACCACTATTTAAACAAAACATTGTGATTCCGCGTTATGCAAGTTCTCTCTAAACTATTTCTAAAAAAAAAAAAGTCGCAATATCAAGTTTTAAAAAAGAAACATATATCTAAAAAAATAAGCTACAAAGTACTTATCATTATCCGATCATGATTCACTAATAAAAATTTCTTCAAAAAAGAGAAAAGTTCATTTACCTTGAGGAATAAAAAAATAATATTTTATGTGCTAGTTTCAAACGTTTATGACCGCTTTGAGGTAAATTTTCAGAACACAATTATCATATTGAGATAATTTTATATTATAAAAATTGACAATTTACCTTTAAAATCTCCGAAATTAAACACCGTGAACTGTATTGCATTGAAGTTCCAAATCAAAAGCCTGAGGCATCGTTTGCAGAACACCTTGCTTTCGTATCTTTTGCATTCTGAAATCATTTGTTAGAGCCAATTTCATTTTGAAACCTAAATTTCAACGGATTTTCCACTTCAAATGTTTATAACTTTTAAACTTATTCAAATTATAAAAGGAAAAAAAATGAACGTGGTCTATCGTCCCGGGAGTTCAGTTCAGCAGTAGCTCTTTATTATAGTCTGCGCTTTTTTAATATAGTCTGCACTTAGACTAAAGATTTTTTTTTTGTATCCACCCAATCCATATATATGAAGTAAATATATTTTGATAAGATCACACAAAAATCAGACTTTAAGTTTGGATATATTGACATGTTTTGAGCATCCCTGAAGTGAAACTTCGAGATGTTTTAACATATACAGGGGAAACTGGTTAAAGTGACCGCCCTTGGGACTAAAAAACATTTATGGGTCACTAATGGTTAACTTTACGAAAATGGTGATAGTCACTGTATGAAAATGTATTGGTTATTTTTGGAAATATGGTCACATTAGCCAGGTGGTCAATATACTAAGGTGGTCATTTTTCCAGGCTTCACTGTATTTTAAAGTATTTTATTATATAGCAGTTTAACGATATTTCAATAAATACCACAATTCTTCCTATACACCGAAGTTTAACCATTTTTTATGTTTGTGCTAACTAGGGAAGAGTTTAAAATATGTCAGTTTCACATTTTTTGTCCCCTTTTGGCGTATAATATACTCAGCGAACTGTGTGGAAGTAAATATCAATTTGCGTTCGAAAATTAAAAATTCGTTAAAACGCTGTTTTAAAACCACTCCATCTCTCTTTCTGAAAGAAAAAAAAAACGAGTCAACGCTTCAATTTTGCAAAGCAGCGCCGCTTGGAGCAAACTTCAAAATTATTTTTTTTTCTCGGTAGGAAGTGTGCAAAATGTATTGTCTAGAGAGAATAATGAGTCCATCCAGAGCAGATTTGCGAAAACAACCGCATTTTTCATAAATAATGAATAGAAAATAACGAACTCAATTTCCGAGAAAAATTTCAATTTTTCTGTTCGGGACGAATCAATCTTCTCAATTCGGAAGCAACACTTTTAGTCAAATCATTCACTTACGAGAGAGCGAGCCTGCTGAAGGATTTATTCAGGGGAAAAAACCATTTTACACAGAAAAATAGCTTTAGGGTATAGCAATCCAAAATAATTTAACCGAGTGTGAAAAATTATTAATAATGATAATGTTTTGCATCATTTTGAAGTTAAAAATCTGAAGAGGGCAACCCATAACTTTTGCTGCAGATTCTCAAATTGCTTTTCTTCTTCGTTATGGGTGGCAAACATTTTGCAAAACCATTGTTTTTACAAAAATAATTATTTGAAGCATCTATTTCTCAAAATCTGTTATAGATTGAACTTAGATGATGACTATACGGTTTCATCACTAAATGTCAAAGGATGTTAGCGGAGGATTTGATAAAAAATTTTACGATAGATTCTTTTTACATTTCCGATTACGAAAATTTCTTTTCCTTAAAACATATATTTTTCAAAATTGCCGATAAATAGATCTGAAATAATAACTGATGCAGATTTAACATCAAATTTTGGAGGGGATAGGGTGGTTTGATAAGAATTTCCACATTTGGTTCTTTCCTAACATCCGGTTCAAAATAATTTCCTTAAAATATATATTTCTTATAATTAGCTATAAATAAAGCTTATATAATGACTGATATGGAATCAGCATTAAATTTTGGGGGGAGTAAAAGATCTCACCAAGGATTTCTACTTTTAATTCTGGAGATGTCACATACTATTCGTTTGCAACATCAATATTTCAGGATCAAATATGGATAGAACTTAAACGACAACTAATATGGATTCAGTATCGAGTTCTTGAGGGGGTAAGGGATTCACAAAAACTTCGACTTTCGGTTCTTTTCCATTTCGGTGCAAACATTTTAATTGAACAACCCTATTTTTTTCCAAAAACGGCTATAGATAGAGATTATATGACAGCTGATATAGATTCAGCATTAAATTTTGACGAGTTTAAGTGTCTCACTAAAGATTTCCACTTCCAGTTCTAGAGTTTCGATTAAACAGAATTACATTTGCTTTGCAGCATCTATTTCTCAGGATCGGCAAAAGATAGAGCTTAGTTATGGATCGATATGGATTCAGCATCGAATTTTGGAGGTGTTACAGGATTTACTAAGGATTTCTGGTTCTGGAGATGTCACTTCCGCTTTTGCCGAAAATTCGTATGACTGTACAAAAGAAATTGTACAAAAATGTATAAAAATTCTGAATAATTCCGTCTAAAATGAAGTGTGTAATACCATTTGCTACCCCACGGAGGTGTCTTCACAAATTTCTTATTCATCTCTTCGTTTGAAACATTTCACCGTTGAAATTAGATATATTTGCACTATAGCGCAAAAAATATAATGACGAGAATATTAATGGGTTATATGCACGCGATGTCACAGCACGTTATTCCGGTTAAAATTAAGGCTCCTAAATATATACGTTAAATACCAACGCCTGTGGCGAACTATGTATTGGTTTACGCCACTACGAGGAGGGCGGCAAGGTGATATATCCGCCACCCAACGAGACCACGACCGGATGAGCAAGAGTCGGCGGAACCATTCACCGGGCAGGGCGAAGGTTTCCCATGAAGTCAAGACCCCAGTCGCTTACGAGTCTGGAAACAGGTCATAGAGAGTCTGCTGCTCCTCTCTGCCACCTGGAAGGGTCTGCTTCAAGGACACAGATTTATTTCCCCACAGGTAAGGAGGACCACGGCTATCAGGAAGCCAAGTTCCATACACCGCCATCTTGTGACGGGCCCCCTGTGGGGTAAATCCTAAATAAACAGGCTGACGCAACCGCCATTTCGACTCCAACCGGTCCAGTGAGTTATCGTCTGCCTGTGCTATTTGAATGGTGTGCGCATATTGCATGACTGATATTTGATACGCAATTTAACTACAAAATATGTGCTTCTCATCTCAAAACATTGTACCAATCATTTAAGAAAATAATCTAAAATGTTTTGATCATCTCCATATCCCGATAAAAGAAGGAAAAGTACGCCATATATAGCCATTACTTCAACTGGGAGTCAAGATGCGCCAACATGTATAGGAGCGTTTCTAAATGAATGACATGTTTGTGACGCCACAGCACGTGATTTCGTTCGAACAAGAGAACAAACACTATTGACTATTTTTGAGTGACGTCTGTGTGCGTGTTTGTGAAATCTGCCTGTTTTGCAATGTATGTATCCACTATAGCCTCAAAACTAATTGACCCAATTTCGCAAAATGTGGTAGATAAATCCCTTGTGAGTTACCCTAGTTCTGATTAAATTTTGGTACGATTCGGAAAAAAAGAATCTGCCTTTATTTTGCGAAATGGCCCACAAATGTCGTCCAAAATCTAAAAATACTACATATGCTTCAATGCATTCGTTAAAGGCTTACTTTATACGTCATTTCTGACGATAAAAAGAATAAGACGAACCCCGTCATTCTAAAACCAACCGTTCACAATATATTTTTGCATTTTTAAAAAGTCGCCTTTGAAAATACGAAAGACAAGAAAATTGAATTAAAACTACAAATTCAGCATCCTTTCAAATAATGATCCGTGTTATTTTGTGCTACGAAATTCGATTTAATGAACTACGAAATAAATAAAGAAAAAATGAATTTGAGTCTGTAGGGAAAGTCACGCGCTGCCCACGGTTTTTTTTTTGGGTTTTTTTAAGTTGTAAATTGCCGACAGCTGTATCGTTTTGAAGTGCTAGTATGTTTGACAATTTGTCTGTAAATATAACTGATATGAAATAAGATGCAATAAACCATTGAATTCACTTATAGAGAGCAAGTCATTAAAAATACAATTATTTAAATATTTATCATAAAAACATTCTCTTAAAAACATTCCGTATAATGCATATACATAAAAAAAGCCCAGCCATTTAAATTTAATGGTCTCGGAATCTTTCAAGCGTTTGTTTAATGTTTCTAATGAAGAACACAAGACGTCTGAGGCATCTCAGTTAAGTCCCGAGGAGGACTTCAGGAAGAGAGATGCAAACAAGGGTAATCTAGTTACTCTTAGAAGACAACCGTTCACACGCATGCGAGAGGTTCTTAATTATGGGAAATTGCAGAGCGTGGGTATAAAACAATTATGATTATTTGGAGTGTAATGCATTATGTATATATTCTAAAAAACGCATGGCTTGTAATATGCACAAGGAAATATATAAATCTGATGTGGGCAGCACATGACTTTCCCTACAGACTTCAATTCATTTTCTCTTATTCTCCTCAATAAATCATTAAATTGAGTTTTATTGCTCGAAATTATAATCGTGCTGAATGACACTGAGTTTGCACTTTCAATTCACTTTCAGTTTTTATTGGGTAAATGGACGTCTTTTCAAAGGCGGCGCAGCAGAATATCTCGCGAATGGCCAATTTTAGAGTCATGGGGTGGGTCTTACTCTCTTTTTATCATCAAAAATTGCGTATAAAACAAGCTTTTAATGGATATATTTGAGAATACGTAGTCTTTTATTTCAGATTTTGATGATTATTGCGGGCCATTTTGAAAAAAAAAGAGGCAGATTCTGTTTTCCCGAATCGTACCAAAATCTAATCAGCACCAGGGTCATTTGCAAGTGACTTATCTACCCAATTTTGTGAAATGGGATCAACGAGTTTTTAAACTAGAGTGGACACATACGATTTTTGTGAACCATTTCACAAAAAAAAGGAGATTATTTTATTCCAAATCATACCAAAATATATATAATCAGCACCAAAGTCACCCACAAGAGACTTTGTAAAGAACTTTGCTGCCCCAACCGAGAATCGAACCCTGGATCTCAGAACTGGCCAGCCGACTCTACCGTTGATCTATTGGGACGAAATGGCAAGCTCTTATCGTTGAAGTGAACTCTGCATTCTCCACCCTCTAATGTCTGATTGGCGATCAACTAACAATCTGACAGACCACCTCATGCTATTTGTACCTCAGGTTAGCCCCCTGCTATTACTACTTTTACCCAGGTTAGTATCCTGCGTGGTCGTTATCTTCTCAATTTGAAATCGATGCTCCATCTTCCAGAGTCCACTGGATCCATAATAGTCGTACTAGGGCCACTTTTAGACCTCCGACATCTTTGCACTAAGCTACAGGGTTGATTTGTTCGGACGCCATTGTAAAGAACTTTGTTGCCCTAACCGAGAATCGAACCCTGGATCTCCGAGCCTGGATCGTCGAGTTTAGTATCCTGCGTGGTCGTTGTCCTCTTAATTTGAAATCGACGCTCAATATCCCAGAATCCACTGAATCCGTACTAGTCATACTAGGGCCACTTTCAGACCTCCGACATCTTTGCACTAACCTACAGGGTTGATTTGTTCGGGCGCCATTGTAAAGAACTTTGCTGCTCCAACCGGGAATCGAACCCTGGATTTCTGAATTGGCTCTACCGTTAAGCTACTGGGACGAAATGGCAAGCTCTTACCGTCGAAGTGGACTCGGCAACTTACCTATAAAATTTTATGAAATGGGGTCCATTAGTTTTTGAGTTATGGTTATTGGATATTAATAAATCTAGAGAGAAAGTAAAAAGCGTTTAATCACTGGAATGCATACCATAAACAAATTCTATTTTACAATCTTCTTACTGTAGTAAGAATATTTAGTTTTTTTTGTGTGTTTTTTTCGTGAATTTTGATGTTTTAGTTTATAAAACGTGCAATGTTTCAGGAACTTGGAATATTAACAATATAAATTACCTCATCTGGTATTTTAAATGCAACTTCGCCTGAAACGAATGCAGTTATTTATCCACCAGGCTCTAGCAAAACGTTCTAAAGTTATTCCTGTTTTTGAGGAGTAATTTTGTAAACACATTTCAAAATACTCCTCTGAAAGACAGGAATGACTCAGGGACGTATTGTTAAAATGTGGTGGAAAAAAATGCATTCATTTCAAGCAAAATTTGTATTTAAAAAAACCGAATTAAATAATTTACATTGCTAATACATGAGGAGTTAACATCACTCCAAACGCAGGACCCATTGCATAAAATTCAATATTAATAAATAAAATGATGATTCGCTGTCCTTTGAAATGTTGCAGATTTTATATATTATTTTATTCAATAAAAATAATAAAACTCGTTTTAATGTTCGATACATTCACTTAGTAAGGTAAATAAAGTACAAGGTAAAATGAAAAGTTATAAGAAATAGAGCTCAATTTTCGTAAGTGATATAATAGTGCATGCGATTCCTAAACCTTATCTGTCTTCATTTAGAAAAAAATGGCTCATTGAGGATATTAATAATTATTGTGAATGATATTAATCATTATTGTGAAGAACACACACACAAAAAATATCACCTTCTCCTCTTCAATATCACCTTCTCCCAGGTTTTCATTAGATGATGCAGGTCGGAAGAATTTTGGATATGGGTTCTTTTGGCCGAACATGAATGGAAACCTGAATGCCCCCCCCCCCCCTAACCATTCTTTTAGGGGGAAGGGCTTCGGATTCAGAGCTTTGTGCACTGGCACTGATGATGGGAATCCAGTTGATGAATCCGTACATATACTTATTTATCTTAATTCGTGCTGCATTTTAGGTCGTACACCGGTTCATTATTAGCTGCATTTAATTTAATATATTAATTTAATTATCAACCAGTTCCACGAAGTTGACTGCATCACCGACAAAATGAACGGAACGTTTGTTGCATTATTTTTAATGTCTATCTTGCTTCCATGGCGTTATAGAAATTTCAGTTGTCAATTTTTATCTACAATCCATTCGGAATAATCCAATTACTGCCAGTAAAACAGCTGATCAGAAGTTTATCTGCAGAGCTTCCCGAATGTCGTTTTTTCTTTCATGACACATTCCAGCATTAAACCAAAATAAGTACTTCAGCTAATTTTCGAAGCTAATGGCAAGCGAAATTAGATGTATGGTTAATTAAATCGAGAGGTGAAGAAATCATCTGGTGCCAAATCGTCCTTCCATCCATGACTTGACGTTGAGAAATCCCTCTAACTCGATTATGAGTCTGCTACCAGAGGTCCCTGGAGTGCTTAAGATGGCACGAACTAGAGAAATGAACTCATGATCACCGAGTGAAGGGATTAAATGTAATCATTGGAATTATGGTTCGTTTCAGCTAGCTTTGGTTTATGAATTTTTCGGCGATACATCTCATTTATTTACTCAAAATAGAAAACAATAAATAGTGTATAACCATAGGCGGTGCTAGGGGTGCTTCAACACCTCCATTACAAATTGCGCAAACACTTTTTTTTACTTAACAACTGCCTCTTATTCCAACAATTTTCAATCTCTCTCTCTTTCTCTTTTTTTTAAGTCGTTAATTTTTTTAATTTTTTATTTTTGCGAATTTATAAATCTGAAATCAGATATTTTTAGGATTTCTGGCTAAATCCAGTTCCAAATAACTGCACATGCGCAAGGCTTCAATTAAGAAATCTGTCGTGCACTCTCGCCTATCGCAGTTCGTATAGAGTTTTGCAGAACATTGTCAATATTCCATTGGTGTCTGTGCCAGCGTGTTCATAGTTTTTAAATTTCTTTTCATTTAGTACTTTTCACGAATTGCTACCATGGCTATATCATGCAGAAATCGGTGGACAAAATATAATGAATTAAAATTCCACACGTAAATTATTTGTTATTTTTAAACTATACATGCTTCTCATGAACACCGCCAATTGTGAGCAATGCACAGCATCGCTCAGTGTGACGCCGCCTATGTATATAACTATTTCCGGAGGGGAAGGGGGTGAAACTATATACCAAGGAGAATAGGTAATTACGGAATAATGTTCATTAATTGTGTCATTCCTGTTGTAAGATGCAGTACAAAATGGGATGACTTTTTGTTCTCGCAGTGGGAAATAGATCTATACTATAATCACTTAGTAAGAATTTTAAACTAATATCAATCCTACAAAATTATGACAAAATACGAAAAGATCAAAATCAAAGTATTCAATTTCAGTCTTTTGGTGACATATGCCTCTCAAAATAGGCAGGAGCGATTAAGCGACTGACAACATAAAATGAATGGCTTCAAAAATTTCCGTCAGGAGTCAATGGAACACTGCAACTTGTGAAAATGAGCAAAATTTGTATATGAAACAACTTTTGCTGGAAAATTTAAAAATGTATAAATCTAGGGACGTTTAAATGCGATTTTTGCATCTAGGAAGAGCAGGATAGCTCCTACATACTAGAAAATGCTCTACTTGAGAATCTGTTCAATAAAACAATAGCACACTCAGAAAATAAATAAAATTTGTTAATCGCATCTAGGTTTAAATGTTTGGTTCTTTTACCTCAAAAATGACTCACTCTTGTGATTACTCATTTCCAACACGTTTTACCATCTTCAGCTCCAAATTTACCTTATGGGTGGATTTTTAAACTATCCATTTAATGAATTCTGGTTGTATTTGGATTGCTAAATATCTTTAGACGATATTGAAAATGGGCGCTTTAAATACAAACATGTGATGCTTTTACTCTATGTATAGTCATGACTATTGACAGAAATTTAGATAAGCTGTATATCGTTGTACTGTATACTGCGTTGTATTGTGCATTGTACTCAAAATTCGTAACTTCTCTTTCAATTTCGTATATACAGAAACTACAATTTTGCTCATTAGTTTAGACATTACATATTCACGTTACACTAGACTTAACTTCAGTTTGACTTGCTTCTATTGAGTTATCTTTCGTTTAATTTGGTGCAAACCGGATAAAAATACAGAGCAAATACTGAATTGAAAAACACTCATACGCGTACTGCAAACACATGCGATTTCTCAGGCAAGTTAAGACGCTATGCGTATTTAGGCAAAACTGGTATGCATACTGACACAACACTGATAAATAAAAATGTATGACGCTATTTTCACGTTTTTATAACATCTTATACACCAGTTTTAGTTTCTATGAGTCAAGTCGTTCCGAAATAAATCTGAATACATATATTTCATATTACAAATTGCGCATGCCTTTCCTGCACGCAACGCAGGCAAAATAAAAAAAAATCTGATGTGGCCAGCACATGACTTTCCTTATATAATGCAAATGATTTACTACTTTTACAGTAAAAAAAAATAGATTATTTTTATAGTAGATATTTATTTTCTTTCCAAGATATTGAATTTTCGTCAATGAGTCGTCATTTTCATTAATTTAGCGTCATTTTTATCCATTTGGCGAGTTTTTCGTTAATTTAGCAACATTTATAAAGTCGCCAAGTTGGCGACATTTCACCAAATTTGTCGCCAAAATCTCGCCAAGCGTTATGGAGGGAGAAATTAGTTATTCTTACAGCAGATAAATGACTACTGGCGTTCAAATAAGAAAGTATTACTCAAAGTATTTTTTCATGAATAGAACGAGCTAGATTCACGAGAATGATGTCACCCAATTTCTCACATGGTATTACATATGAAAAGTGAACATGTTTCTCAATAGGAAATATTCTTTTATTATTTTATATGATTTTTTGATAATTCTTTTGAAAAATGTGCAATATCTCGAGAACGGTTCATGTTAGCGTTCTAAAATTTATGTCAATCGTTTTCTAATGAAATATTACATAAGAAATGTCTAATTACGTAACTTTATTACTTCTGATTTTTTGACGATTTTTTCAAAATTTCACTCGAAAATTTAAGTGGATTCTGAACATTCGATTGCGTATAAAAACAATAGGCTTCTTGTGTTTATGGATTGCAATTTTTGTACCAAATTTCGTTCGAATTGGGCCATTCGTTCGCCAGTTATCGTCTCCACAGACTCACTGACACACACACACATACTTTGACACACACACACATACTTTGACACACACACAGACATCACCTCAATCGACTGATACTGAAATCTGTTTTCAACATAATCAATACCTCAAAAATGTGTAGGTTTTAAATTTGCCAAAAAACGTTTGCAATATGTAAAATTTTTGTTTTTGCAAGATAAGAAATTTTGTTTACAATTCCTAAAAGTGTGATTATTTTGAGAAGTAAGAAGCATATACACATTAAATATAGATGAGGGAACTCGTTACAGTTTTAGCTAGACAATGCTCTACAATCAAACAGTATGGAAACGCGTTTAAAAATATTAAAATGTAATTACAGTAAACACTACATTTTCAGTAAAAAGTTTTTAATAATCCATCATTTAAGATAATTTAAATGGCCTTTTTGTTCGTCTTAAAGAGGGGAAGGTTATTAAAGACTTTTTACTGAAAAAGTAGTCTTTACGGTAATTATATTTTAACGATCTACAGCTTTGTAATCGATATTCTTCGTCTATCTCGTTTTGTTGCAGAGTCAGGTATCGTAACTTTTTAGATTCTTCGCGAAGAGGGGGGGGGGGGTGCAATCACTTTTATTTGACTCTGTATTGTTATTTCACTGTAGTTAGACCGAACGTGTTCACTCATGGAACCCTTCTTTACAAAGTTATTGGTGTGCTGAGAGACTTTTTCAGGAACAATGTGTGTCTGAAATTGTACAAAGTTAAATAGAGCACCACACTTCAACTATTATTTTCCCTGCAATACATGGTAATGTATAGGGAAAGTATTGAAATCATGTCGAAAATCGTAACTCGAGTTTTTGACGGATCTACACGCTTTGGGAACTCTAGAACACGAAAAAACCATTTTTAGAGTAACGTCTGTGTATGTGTCTGTGAAATGTATGTATCTATTCTAACTTAAAACTAATGAACCCAATTTCATAAAATTTGGTAGGTAAGTCACTTGTGTGTGACCCTGGTGCTGATTAGATTTTGGTACGATTCGGAAAAAAATAGCCTGCCATTTTTCGCGAAATGGCCAGCAAAAATCTTCAAAATCTAAGATAAAGAACTACGTATTCTCAAATGTATCCATTAAATGCTTGTTTTATACGTAATGTTTAACGATGAATAGAATAAGACCAACTCCATTACACCAGGACTAGCCGTTCTCGAGATTTTCGTATTTTCGCTACGCCACATACGAATATAAGTCCAGTTACCAACTGCGAATGAAAATTGAATTAAAAGTGCCAATTCAGTTTCATTTTAAATAATTATGTGTGCTATTTTGTGCCATTAAACTCAATATCATGAATTATTGAAGAAATAAAGAGAACGTGAATATTAATATGCAGAGAAAGTCATGTGCTGCCCACATCAGATTGTTTTCTACCGAAAACAGCTCGTGGCAAATGCAGCTGTCATTCCTAACTCACGAAATCGAGTGCATGTAATCATCCGTTTCCAAATCGGGCTCCAATTTATTGTTTCGCGAAGAGAAATTGCACTAACTGGATTATGAGTGCGCTTCTCGAAGTCTCTGGAGAGCCAGAAATGATCCGAAATGAGAAAGTGAAGCCTTCGGTGTGCATCCATCGATGTTAATTGCGGATTAAATGTAATAATGGGTATTAACGTTATCATCACCCGCTTCGTTCGGAGAAATCCCATTGATTGATCCCAAATCAAACGAGAGAGTCACTGAACTTATTGCTTCACGGAAAAACATTCATTTCTCCAAGGCGACAAATATTTATGTCCTCCAATTGACGGGGATTATCAAAGAAATTGAATTTCATTTCCCAAAATATTGAATTTTCATTGATTTGATGTAATTTTCATTAATTACGTCAAATTATTGGCGATAATTCGCCAAAATAGTCCACAAGGTCGCTGAATGTATCGCCAAGCGTTGGTTACAGACAGACAGACGAAGAGAAGGATTTTTCCTTCCCTGGATGTACCCAATGATTTGCTTCTACAAAACTACAAATTTAGAATTTTCTCTCTATATTAAAAAAAAGTAGTTGACGCCGCCGCAGTTTAATAAATTTCTCGTTTCTCGAGATTTTTTGCTTCGTATCGTAAAAACTATGGCATATAAAAATATGAAATTGGGTACACTTATATAAAAAGCTTTGGGGGAAATGCTGAAATAAACCGTGTTTTTATATGTATAGTTTAAGAAATATTTAATGTCAAATTCAAAGACAAAATATTTGAGCTGCGAGTTCGCGTCCTGGATAGATTAAAGATAGCAAGACCACGAATTTTTGCAGGCAGGTACCTACATGGGTGAATTTTTGTAGGACGGAGCCCCGTTTTTAATTTCGATGTAGTTTTTAAGATATTTTACTTTTTATGCACTTCTGAAGTGAACTTTTTTTTTTCGTATCGACACGTCTAGCGATTTCTCTGTCTCGTACCGTAAAAACTATAGCATACAAAAATATAAAATTGGGAACATTTATAGAGAAATAATAGGGTTACGATGAAATAAACAATTTATCGATGTAAACTTTAATTTGGCATGAAATAGCTCATAAAGCTAGCTCGTGATCAAGGAATTCAGGTTTTGGATTCCCTGGGTTAAGAAAAATCCCTGCTTTTCCCTCCTAAGGAAAATAGGCAGGAATAGAAAAGAGATTTTTGAAAGTAGAGTTTTTGGGAAATTGGAAAATATAGATATGAAGCGAGCGCAGCGAGTAGGAGACAAAGCCTCCTGAAGGGGGTTGCGTGAGCGGAGCGAGCAGGAGACACAGCCCCTAGTTTTTAGATAAAAAATAGAGTGAATTAGAATTGTATGATGATGGAATAATATTAAAATGTTTAAGATTCTTACACTAGCAAATTAAAATGCTCGCATAAATCTCACTCCCTTGTTAGTGGGGATTTTTTTACAATGATTATATCTCGAGAAAGGCTAGTGATAGCTCCTATACTGTTGTTTCATGAATTTATGGTAGAAAGAAATGTAAAATGTCTGTTTACTCACGTGATAATAAAAAAAATGTATTTTGTTTTATTATTGATGTTTTAGCCGAAACAACTTATGATATCTCGAGAGCATTAACCCAGTGAACCCATAAACACATTTGATTTAATTCCGTTGCTTATCAGCATATCATTTTCTTCAAATAAATATTGCGAAAAAAATATCGACTGAATAATGCCATTTCTATGGAAGGTGCGTTTTTTATTAATATATCGACAACTCCTGGTCCTAGAAACTCGAAACACAGACTCAATTTTAGGTGGTGCTATTCCAAGGTTATCCACAAAATTTTATGAAATTCGGGGCAGCTGTTCTCCCGTGATGATGCTGTCTCATCTTACAAACACACAAATGATTAAATCGGGCGAATGAAAGGAGTATTTATGGATTAGATTGTTGAAAAAAAATTTAAAAAATCTAAAGAGACTTCTGTCAGAATTTGAATTGTAAATGAGTAGAAATCCACTCATATAAGAAACATTTTTGTAATAAAAAGCCTCTAACGATAAACAGTTTTTGATTTTTGTTTATAAACATTTTTTCAGCTACCTCGATGGTTTGAACAATCGAGGTTTTGAACAGCTCATGCTACTTCCGCATCCGGTTTGTTGCCTTCTTTATTACTCACTGAAAAAGTGCTTTGAATCTTCTGTTAAACATCCACTTTCCTCTTTAGTATTTTACTGTTCATTCACAAAACCCTACTACTCGTTCGCTTTATGGTTTTAACTCATTTTTTCTCTCCCGGCCGTTGACAATATCTTTTTCTTACTGCATTCTCATACCGTGTCTCATACAGAGCCGCATAAGCAGTTTGTAAAAAGACTGTCAGTAACTTGGTAACTTGTAAAATAGGAGGTAGTAAGAAGATCGTGCATTTGATGCATAGGGGGCGAAAAATTATAGCAGCACTGGTCGCGCATGCTGTTCTAACCTTCTTACAGCAGTTGCCGAGCTCGTTTTAATGAGTTAAGGCTGCTTTACTCACTTTTTTTGACTAAGAAGACTATTTTTTGCCTTCGAAAATAGTCGATACTGTTAATTTTGTGTTGGATGTAGATTTAAACAAAGTTTTATTAGTTCTGTTGAAAAACAAATAATAAAGTTTCTTAGCACTTTCAATGTTTCACTTATAACAGACTAAGATCAAATTGTTGTATATATAAAATATATTGCATACAGCTCTGTATTCATTATGCTAAAAACGTCAAAATGTAATTAAAAAAAATGACGGCCGTTATGTCACTTAATACAAACAGACATTCTGGAGCTATACAAAATGTTGTTATAGTTATTGCTTATGCATATCGAGTCGTCCTTGTTTCAGAAGAACGTTCGAACATTTCAAGCTACCCTTATTTATTCTTGAATGTTTACAGGAGTACATTATTTTTATACTTTAACTACAAAAATATCGGACAAGAAGAAAAATAAGTTTACACCGTTTTCTTCCGGTTTGAGGATTTGTCACTACCCTTATACTCTTCCCAAACGTCAAGGTTTTAAAATTATATATCCGATTCCGATAATTGTGTATCGTTGCCAATAACAAATTAAGTCCAATGTCAAATTTTTCAATAATATTCTTTTAGACAAAAAAGAGCGATATCTTGAAACCAAACACTGTTTTGGGGATATAATTTTGCAGAATATCTGAATCCAATGAACAGTTTTAGTACTTTGGTGAAAAATTGAGTTTGGGTTGGCATTTTTTCAAAATTCAGGAAATGTATGATAATTTTTTAGATGGAGAAAACTTTAGTCTATAACCATTACTGAAAGTATTTCTTCAAGAAATCCTGATTGACCCTAGAACGACGGAAGCGGTCATTTTGACCGCATAACTACTTTGAGAAACGATTCCTCCAAACCAGCTAATCCCAGCCCATTGAAATTTTATGACTTTTCTTATTTTCTTAAAGTTATTGAAAACACAGAAGAAAATTATTCTAGGTTTTATAATAAGAGACCAAATCAACGATCTTCCTAGAACGACGAAGTTCAAAATATCCGTCGTTCTAGTGTTAAGGAAGTTCATGAAAAAGAAAGAAGGTTTTTGAAATAGAAGTTCAAGTTCTATTCAAAAATTTGTGATCCCCAAAAGCATGGACTCCCATAGAACATTTTCCAGGGGTGGGGGCACTGATGCCAATAGGGAAAAATTCAAGGATAAGATATACAACATCCACTAGCTTGACGCTCACCTTTGTAACTTCGAACGTCCAGGGGGGGGGGGGGTTAACCTCCTGTCCTCCTCTATGGGCGCCCATGCCCAAAAGGTTGATAATCATTGATTTAGTACATTAGATTTTAACAAGACGTTCGAGAGGTCGTATGCAGTTTTGTCTACAAAATATTTTCAAACTACAACCTCTTGATCTAAAGACAATTTCCCTACTAGTTTAGTTATCTGAGAGAAACCTCAAACAGTCAACCTCAGAACGTAATACTCTTAGTCATAATTACAAACCCATCAGCGTTTCAAATAACTTACAATCATGCTCATACTGTAACAACCAACATCGGTGGATCTATTCATCTCTCGCTCACCAGCAGCAAAAAGTTGTTAACTGCAGCGATAGCAAGAAAATTTCATTTATGTCCCACTTTTACAAGTTTCTGAGACGATCACGAATTTATAAAAACAAACTCAATGGATAGCAAACCGGACTATGTAGAAGACCCAGACCGTCCGACTCGTCCAGGGGACTAAGAGCAGCTATTTGGACGGCCGGGGGAAAAAAAAAAAAAAAAAAAAAAAAAAAACCGGACTATGTGTTGTCCCAAATAGTAGGCGTAGAAGCAGACGAAAAATCGCAATTAGACGTCATAAATCGCTTATACTGTAACGTTGCATCGTTGTATGTTGAAGACCCAGACCGTCCAACTCATCCTAAGGACTAGAGCAACCGCTTGGACGGCCGGGCATCGTTGTATGTGTGTTAATTTTAAAGCTGCAATTCTGGCGTTCATTTTGAAACCGTTATCTTCTAAGATTTACCTGCAGTTTTATTATGTTGCTTTTGGCTTTAGAAATAAACAAATAAGTCGAAATAGAAAGAGTGTTTGGTGAAATACCCAGAACAAAATATTCAAAATATTCATTGGAATGGGATAAAAAAGGAAAAAAGGGAAAAAAAATTGTCTCTTAAATTTTTTAATTTATAATTTTGAAAAAAATATAATACAAACTATTGTAACAGGATTTTTCATTTAACTAATAAGAGCATATTTTCGATTTTTAAGGGCACATTTTTATTTTTAAAGGCCATTTTTTATCTTTTAAAGAACATTTTTTAGGAAATGTTAGTTCGTCAACATCCGAGACCTAGTGATTATGATGTAGATGCACCTAAATAAACGAAAAACAAGCCATCGATGTCTGTCTAATTATTCGATTTAGATACGGCTTGCTTGCCGTCATTCAATATTAATGCATTTTAATCCCGATCATTACCATTAGGCATCGCGTCAGCACCCCTTTCATCCATCGGATTTTTATTTTATGATCTCTCAGCAATTCTGAGCAGTGAAAGAGAAATCAGCCAAATCTCTATCAACGACGACATTTAAACAGTCGCAATGGAACCTTGTTAAAAGGAAAATGGATTGAAATTCATTTCCAATAAATATGACATTTTTATTCTTCGTTGAAACCAAAGACACACAGACATTATATATATATATATATATATATATATATATATATATATATATATATATATATATATACACACATACATATATATATATACATATATATATACACCCTTTTGCAAAAAAGCAAAAAACGAAGCACACTTAAAAAATAATCCTATCATCTCAATATTTCGCATGCAAATTCCTTTATACCAAGTATAGAAATGATTAAATTTGCAAGGTCAATGAGTGTTAACTTCGGTCATAGCACGCGTTTCTACTGCGCAACTAGCATCCTATAAAACAGGTTAAAAATGTGGACGGTTTATCTGTGCTCGTTATCGGCGTTGCAGTTCCGTGAAGATACAACTTATAATGCCGTTACGACATTGCCGAAGATCTTATAAGAAATTAGACGAGTTCGAACCTGGTCGTATAGTCGGGATGTGTGAAGCTTACTAGTCATACCGAGCAATAGGCTACCATCTGCACAGAACGAACACTGCTGTGAAAAGGTGCTGACAGCTATGGTTGCTGAAAGGAACTAACTCATCGGCGGAATGAAGACTCTGGAAGGCCAAGGTGCACGAATGCGAGGCAAGATCGGATGATTAGGCGACAGGCCCGAACTGGCCCAACAGCATCATTGTCCGCCATCTAACGTGCCACAGCCTCTTCCATACCACGCGTGGTACCTGTCACCATCTCATGGCGCTTGGCTGAGGTGGGGTTACGCTCACGGCGGCCTTTAAGACGTCTGCCCATAACCCCACAACATCGATAGAGTCGTTTGGAGTGATGTTGTAGCCGAGCCTCATGGCTGCCAGTATACTGGAATCGCATCGTGTTCAGCAAGGAATCACGCTTTAGTCTTTCAGCAGATGACCATCGGGTACGTGTGTGAAGGCGCCAAGGACAGCGGTCCCAATCAGCCTTTGTTTTACACAGGCACACAGCCATTATCCCTAGTGTGATGGTGTGGGGTGCTATCTCTTACGACAGCAGGCCGCCCCTAGTCATCATGCGTACAACTTCAACAGCTCAACGATGTGTTTATGAAATTCTGCGGCCGTTTGCGTTACCCTTCATGGCACGTCATTAGAGGGTCATTTTCCACCAAGATAATGCCCCGCCACATACGGCTCGCATATCTGTGGACTGTCTCAGTGCTGTTGATACTGTACCTTGGCCGGCAAGATTGGCCAAACCTTTCGCCAATCAAGCATGTATGGGACATTCTAGGCCTCCAGGAAATGTAACAGTTCTGGAGCAATAATTGAGGAATGCCTAACAGAATGTATCGCAGGATGACATTAGTAAACATTATCACTCCTTACCTAGACGTATACAAGCATGCATTGCCGCGAAGGGGGGTTTCACCAATTACTGATTTGAAAATTCAATGTGCAATTGCCAACCATTAATGGGTCCTGCGGCCTTGATTTTATAATCATTTCGTTACCTGTGTATGAGCTGTACGCATATTTAATTTCAGTAAAAACAGTCAGTTTCTTCATGATGCTTCGTTTTTTTTTTTTTTTTTTTTTTTTTTTTTTTTTGCATAAGAGTTCATATCTATATTTAACCTTGTTTAAAACATTATCTTATCATCTATACTAGAGTTGGGTTATTAGTTATATATATATATATATATATATAAATCCTGGAATTTGTATAATAAATAAAATATCAATTAATGTATTAAAATATCAATTATAAATGTAAAATATCAATTACAACAAGAATTTATCTTAACAGGATCTAAATCCAAGGATAATCAACCACATATTGATAAAAAAATGTAAAATTAAATAAAAAATTAAGATAATCCAGGAAAATTAATTAGCATAGCAATCACATATACTCCAGCTCATACTTCATAAAAAAATAATAGACAAAGCAAAAAAAACTTGCTATAAGCCACAATTTTCGCGACTTCTATGGGAACCGGCAATTTAAGTCCTTCCATGTGGCCAACATAAAATTCGTTTAAAAGTTAGCGTTTAAAAGTACCTCACGATGCTGCAAGGGCAAAGTTTATAAAATACAAAATCCGCATATAAACAGCGTTCATGGAGGACACTTCCATTTCAGATACCAACGTCCGGTTTCGCGTTCGTCAGCATGGAATAGCCGACATCTGCAATGACGGGTTCGAAGCGACCAACTACAGTTTACGCTTTGGAAAGGGAGCCAAAATAAGTTCAAATTTCCATTCCAACAAGGACACGGTCAGAGTAAGGGGGTCCGCAAAATCATTCACCGGAAGAGGTCCGAAGAGGGTCCCGCCGAGTCTAGCAAGCAGTCGTCGACGGGATTAGGCAAGTAGAATGTCCAACAGACGCTCTCCGAATTAATGTACCCCCTCAGAAGAGGTGGGTCAAATGTTACAGAGCCAGCACCCCTCCGCCCTTAAAAGGACGCCCACAGGATGATAAATCTGTAATGGCAGCAAGAATCTGTGATAGCCACAATTTTTGCGAGCAGTTCTGTCACTCTTCCAAATATCTTACTGCCATTGCAGGTATCGGCTATTCCATGCTGACGAGCACATAATAAGTGCGAAACCGGTCCATGGATACGGGTATCAGCAATGGAAGTGTCTTCCATATTTTGGGAAACGTCCATTATAGGCGGGTTTTGTGTTTTATTATACAATCTAGTTCTTTAATTTTCCCTTTCCTTTGAATTTATATAGATTTTGATCATAAATATTAATTTCCCAAACGGATCTGCACAGCTCGATGAATAAATAGATCACTGACGTCAGACTGCCATGCGATTAAAACACTGCATCATTTCCTGCTGATGCATTTTAATCCCACTCATGACTCAGGCATCGCATCAAGTCTAGTCTGTTACCGGTTTATTTATTTTATTCTCCACAACAATGAACATGACGAGAACGGGGCGCAATATCGTCTACTCCGGGAGAAATGTCATTTAATAAGTCGAAAGTGAGCCGAGTTGGAATGAGAACCGATTAAAATTAATTTTCGATAAATATCGCATATGGCCTAAGGACATTATCCATCCCATATGTCGAAACATATACGACGAATAATGTTCTTAGGATTGAGAATTAACAACGAAAGGACTGTCATATAAGCAAAGTAGGAAATGATTCCTATATTTTCAATTTTAATAGATGGTTTCATAGGACGTCACGTTTGACGTACCGTTATACTAATTATAAAGGTATATCTACAATACGTCCTTCGGCGACATACATGGGTCTCTTGAAATTTCTAAAGAATAGTAGGGTTACAAAATGATGCAATTTTTTTCCTTTCGCGTGTTTATTGAATAGACGTAGTTTTGCTTCAAATATTTTATGGCTGAAAATATATCAGCTATAAATTTATATTTTCCTTTGCAGTTTAACATTATGTTCTTTTGGGTAAGAAGTCATAGCTACCATAAATGTAAAAGACATGATCCACTTTTCATCCGATAATTGAGGCAATGTGCTATACACCTTTTCTGCCATAAAAATGCCTATTTCTTCTCGTAAGCAAAAAATTTTGTCAGCACTGCTCTTCTACTTGGTCATCTCACGTTTCAGAAATATAAAACGCCGCCAAATTTTAAATCTAAAGTTCAGAAATTGTTGGAATGGACGGTGCTCTAATGCATTACGTCAAATATAGCTAATTATTGATACAAATGTGTCTATAATATAAAAGATTAAGGACACAACTTTAGACAAAATGTATTTTATTAAAACTTCTTATAAGACGTTCAAAGTAAAACGTTTACTTTGTACGTCTTATAAAAAATTTTAATAAAAGACCTTCTGTCTAAAGTTGTGTCCTTAAATCTTTTTTGGTTGAAATCAGACTTGATACCAACTTATTTATTTAGTGTCTATAATATTTTTCATAGTAGAAAAAAGTTTACAGCAGAGTGCTTCTTGATGAATAATACAGTAAAATATCATTGATTTATCACTTCCTATCTTTTGAATTTTGGAACAAATGTTTCCTATAAAATCAGTCTTGAAACCACATATATTCTTGCCACCATCTGCTGTTAGTCTTACTATTTTATCTCAGCCCGATCCCAAAACAGTAAGGGTGTTTTTAACTTTCAAGAATATATTTTATCTTGCTACAGTACTTTTTAAACTACACGTATTAGCCAACTCTTCAGTAACATCAAATTCATAAATAATTCGTCGAATAAATATTAATAATTGTGCAGTGTCTGTAATGTCATTACTTTCATTATAATTCCAAAGCACGATAATTATATGACTTTGCTACACATTTAAGTTGCTCAAATAGTTTTTTCCCCAATTCTTCTACACACCTTGTGCAAGTTTGAACAGAAAGACTGACGTCTGTAAATATTGATATTTTTTTCTGGGATACAACGTTTAGGAAATTTGGCATCTACAAACTGCCAACTTTCTTTTGCAACTAATTCTACAAAACTAGCACGACCGACAGATTCCTGTCGCATATGCTTTTAAATGCCCTTTCTTGCAGTGGTATAACCAGAGGAAAATAAGGCTGGAGTTGTAACAAAAAATGTTTCTCATTTCTTCAGATATCATTTCTTCGAACTTCAATGTATTTCCATGGGTTCTGGGAAGGGTTATAATTTCCACATACATCCCTTGGTGACAACAGTGCTTTGTTGAACAATTAAATTAGTGGTCAGTTCCTTTAATTTATTTGACCTGCTTTCTTATTTTAAATCTTTATGTACATTTATATTCATGCTCATAATATAATTCAATATTTCATTCTCTCATAACTGCTATCGACTTGTGACAGATGAAACAAGTGGGCTCACCCTCATTTTGTGTAACGAAGTATTTTGTGCTATACTCATTAAATAATATAACTTCATCTTCAATTTTACGTCATCTTCAATTTCACATTGTCAGATTATACACTTAAATATAGAAATTAATTTACAGAAATTAGAAATAGATATTCAATATACATATATATCAGATGATCAAAAGATTTGAAGCGTTGACATAAATTAGACAAAAGGTGTAAAACGAACTGGTGCTCGTTTTATGCAAGAAAAAAATAACATAGCTTTAAAATAAAATTATAACGTCTGCATTATTCTGATTGGATATAAAAACACAACAATTATCAGTTTCTTTGTCTGACGAACTCAGAAAGAAGACTAAACAAAAAGTCATTGCGTTGCAATTGAATAAACATACAAAATTCTCTCAAATAGATCTGCAAACGAAAAAGATAGAAGTATTGCTTTTATTTTTATAAATCCAATTTGATAGGACAATTATCAAAACGCATTTTAAATTCTAGAGAAAAAAAATATTTTAAAACTGAATTTTTTTTTTTTTGTTGAGGTTTGGGCCACAAGTAATGTAAAAATGGGGCGAAGTCGCTGGTCGTCGACTCCTAGTCTAACACTGGTTAAGCTACTGCTCGTCACCTATTATTGTATGCATTTTAATTCCAGTCTTCCCTAGATGGACATCCCATCTGCTTCCGCCTTCACCAGTTTATTATTTTATGCTCCCTCCCAGCACGTGAAATCCTCAAATCCTGATCCAAATCAAAGGACGGGCTGATTAAAATTCATTTCCGATGTCGTATTCGGGATAGCTGTCAAAACAGGAAGCTCTGCCGAATTAACAACGAAGAGAAATTACCAGAAGCGTGATATCTAGTCATTAAATATAGGAATTGGGTTATAAATTAATTTTGAAAAGGGAAAGATGATTTTAAAACATTTGATGGTAGATTTCAATATTATTTATACATATATATAATCCAAAAGGAAATTTCCAAATCGGAAAATCAAAAGCGAAATATCAAAAATGAAACATATAACTAAATCAAGAAAAAGAAAAGTACCAAAAATGGCCGAGGGAATGGGGTGTGTGTGTGACCCCCTCACCCCGGTTCAGCATGCTTTGCGCCATGGCCGCACTCCCGGATGTCGGTACCATTTCGTATCTAGGTTATTATACCTAAGAAAATCTGTTTGGAACGAAAAAACCAAGATCGTTGAAACTAAACTCAACACAGGAATTCGTACATTCAAGACCCCAAGATACTCCCTAAATAAAATATATGCTTATGCATATATATATATATATATATATATATATATATATATATATATATATATATATATATACAGGGTGCCCAGTGCTATCGGTGGCCAATGGCTATTTCTTCAACCGTTAGTCACAGAGATATACTTCCAATTGCAAAAACGTTTTAAATTTTAAAATTCATTATCATAGAAACAGTTTAAATCAATAAAATGCATTTCTGAAAGAAATGCGAAATATAAACTTTTACACGGTCCCCCGGTCCTACCAGTTATATTTAGGAAAATCATCATCATATAATGTCAGGCAAAATCATCCTTTTACGACCAAAATTCACAGAGTTATGAAGCATTAAACTTTATGACTTAAGTCGCTTTTCCACGCATAAAAATGCGACATTTCAGTCAACCTTTAAGAGACCATATAAATATTGAAATTCCGTATTCAAAGTATGATGTTTCGATTGCATTTGCTGACATAATGTCGAGAATGAAGCAAAGCTTTTAATCGAATAGTAAATTCGTTTAGAAGACTATTATAGTCAGGGCTCGACTAAGATCTGTATTGTATATGAGTAACACATTATCGTAAAAGTCGTTTAAGTCGATAAATGCATTTCTGCAAAAATTACGAAATTTAAATTTTTGTAAGGCAATAGACAAGTAATGAAACCAGTTGCAGCGTACATGTAGACGAAGCTAAAAAATTACGCACATTAAATCTAAAATAATAAAGGCATATAACACCTAAAAAGTAACAGATTTGTAGAGCGTATTTGAAAATGCTGAAATGAAGTATCATGTCTGTTATAAAATGCTCAGCAGGCGATAAATATTTAATTTTTTGATATTTTTTTTTATGTGTTGCAAATAATTATAACTTTAATATTATTTAGTGTAATGTATAATGCTGCAAAAAATAATGAAATTGCTGCGAAATATTTATCTCTCGAATTATTTTGTGTATAACCCCCATTTCTCAGCACAAAAAGTGCTCCAACTTTAAGCAGCTATAAATCGGTCAATTTTGGTCATACAACAATGAAATTTTTTTTATTTTGCATGAAATTGTATGAGAATATATAGATATCCAAATAGAAAAATGCAAAACAATACAAATTGAAAAGTAAAGTACTACAAATTAGCTGGGGGGTGTTTTTCTTATTGTGACACCTACTCCTCGTTTAAGCTTGCTTTACGCCGCGGCAACACTTCCTATAGCCGGTAATTTACCCAATAATGATATAAAATCATAAAACTAACATCAAAATACAAGACCTCACAATAAGAAAAATTATAAAAATACAAGATCTCACAATAAGAAAAATTATAAAAATACAAGACCTCACAATAAGAAAAATTATAAAAATACAAGACCTCACAATAAGAAAAATTATAAAAATACAAGACCTCACAATAAGAAAAATTATAAAAATACAAGACCTCACAATAAGAAAAATTATAAAAATACAAGACCTCACTATTAGAAAAATAAGACTCACTCTCTGTAAGAAATGTATACTGCAATTAGACACTACATTAAACTACTTAAAGACTAGTACTATAAACACGCACCCTTCGGGAACTAAATACGCTGAACGAGGTGTTTTTCACACAGTTTTACTTTTATATTACTGTTTTTTGAAATAATTGTAGTTACTTTCAGTTATCGTTATATTAAAAAAACTACTTGTAACTTTACATAAAAATCTTAGAGGATCCCTTGTTTTATTGTAAAATACATCCTGATATTATTATCTCTATCTATTGAATTTGAATTTAATTTTTGACTTCTTATTAAGTAACTAGCAGCATACCCGTTCTTCGTACGGAGTATATAATATAAAGAAACTTATAATTCACAATCATGTGCAAATTATGTTAAAATATTAAATTAATGCTCCTAAAGAGAAGTTCAAGAATACCTGTTCTCACAATGCAAAATTATCTTCACGGGCAGATCTGAAGAATAAAACATCCTGGCCCCTTTTGAAAGCAAATATACAAAAAATATGAAATTGAATCAATATAACAGGCACGAATATCATAACAGGCACGAAACCGATCAGATGACCTATGCATTATCTGCAATGGGAATGCGTTCCTAACTTTGCGAAAATTCTCTTTAGGTGGGTTTAGCGAGTACGAATTGAGCCGTTGTAGCTTCGTTCAGCATGAGCTCAATTTTAAAGAAATTTGAAGCCTTCTTCGTGGTAGAATTCGTTGGTTTCCATGGAAATTCTCCACATGTCATGTTACTTTGACAGTCATTCCAGGCGTCGCCTATCCCACACTGACGAGCACGACGCTAGTTCATGGATGATGTTAACTGCAATGGAAGAGTGATCTTTAGAAATGACCTAGGTGGGTTGCGCAAGTATGAATGATTAGCAAAAAACCGGGTTTTGCATGCAGTCGCGCATGTGGAGTATACGAGCTGTGAAAGGTGAGACCAGGAGGCAATTTATGCACTTTTGCTATTTACGACTATTTACGACAAAACAAAGCGTTAAAAATGTGAAATTTAATGTGGTGTTTTAATCATTGATTATATTTTAGGAACTCATGCAAAAAGGTAATGGTGGGTTATTCCGGCTACTATAAGAATGTACGAAATACATGATTCACGATTACTTCAATCAGGATCAATAATTTAATCCACAAAATATAATTATATTTATAAAAAAAATAAGCTCCAACTTAATGTATCTTTTTGCTCACCACCAAAGGGTTTTAAATTAAAACTTAATTCGACAAATAATTGTGGAATTAGAAGAGTAAAAATTTAATTTCAATATCTGAGAATCCTAATACAAAAGAGCCAGAAAAAACTAAATAATAAATTAAACAAATTAGAATACATGAAAGCAATGGAATCAAAAATATAATATTATACCCTTAAATATAATATTTTACTTGACCACCCTAATAAACAAAATACTAAAACTAAATTATTTCCCCAAAGAATGGAAGGAAGCGATAATTATAGCGATCCATAAGCCTGGTGAGGATGCCACAATTCCAGCCAACTACAGACCAATCAGCTTACTACCGACACTTAGTAAAATAACTGAGAAAATAATTCTTAATAGACTGAACACGCACCTTAGTGAGAATGATATTATCATTCCGGAGCAATTTGGATTTCGGCCAAAACACTCCACCACTTATCAATTGCTGAGAGTGGTAGAGTACATATCTTCTGGACTTAATAGTAAGACACCCACAGCTGCGATTTTTCTTAACATACAAAAAGCATTTGATAAAGTGTGGCACTGTGGATTAGCATACAAATTGATCACTCTAAATGTCCCTGACGCACTTGTCAAACTTTTAATCTCATACCTAAATAACAGACACTTCCAAGTTAGAGTAAAAGATAACTTGTCTACACCCAAGCTCATTAAAAGTAGTGTACCGCAAGGATCCATCCTGGGCCCGACACTCTTTAACATATATCTAAATGACATCCCCAGGACCCTAGACACGGAGCTGGCACTCTATGCAGACGACAGTGCGATACTTGCAAAACATCCTTACGTCTCAGTAATGCGCAGACAGCTACAACAACACTTAGACATACTCCAAACATGGCTGGAAAAATGGCGAATAAAATTAAACCCCAATAAATGTCATTGGATTTATTTCTCTAGAAAACGTAAACCTCCGCCGCCTCTGTACATAAACAACCATGCCCTAAAAGCGGAAAAATCTACTAAATACCTAGGTGTAACGATAGATTCCCACCTAACCTGGAAACAGCACGTAACGAACTTAATCAAAAAAGCGTATATGGCCACAGGAGCCTTATACCCAATGATAGGAAACGGAAATCTAAGTTATCAAAATAAACTCCTAATTTATAAATCGGTCATCCGCCCGGGAATGCTGTATGCAGCACCCGTATGGGGATATGCCTGTAAAACTACTATAGACTTACTAGAGACAAAACAAAACAAAGCCCTAAGGATTATAAGGAAAGCTCCTAGATACTTAAGAAACTCGGTAATTAGGAAAGACTTCAAAATAAAAACTGTTAGAGCCCAAATTAAAAAGCTAGCGCTTAAATTCTATAAAAATCTGCCATCTGTTCCAAATGAACTACTATTCAATCTGCATGACTATGATCATCGCAAAGCCAAATCACGTAAGAGACCCCGCGCGGTACTTAATATTGAAAATCGGAATTAGATAAGTCCCAACTTAAATAGTTGATATCAAATTAAAACTCGATCAATGTTTTTTAAAAAATGTTCTTAAACCTTAAACTGCCAAATTGATAGGAAATCCTTAGAACTGCATCAACTCCCCAAAATTACTCAAACTCTAAATGTGCAACAAACTGCCACACTAGGAGCTAAGTCAAATAATAAAAACAGTAAATCAAAACCTCGAACCTCCAACTATGGGCAAATGAAATAATGTCACAGTATGAAGATAAGAACCACACCTAGAGATTGGAGATTAAAGGCGCTTCGCGCCTGGTGCTCTTTTCTGGACGAAACCCAAGAATGGAATCAAAGTAACCCATTTCCATTGCAAAAACGTACTTAATATACAGGAGCACGTTTAAATCACAATACATGCAAGTGCATACGCTTTGATGTGTTTAAAAATTATTGTTGTGAAGTTTAACAGTATGCATTTCACCCTGCTACAATTCGTTTTAATGATTGAAATTGTAATTCTGCACCTCTGTGTACAAATTTTCATCTTCCTACCTATTGTAGTTTTCCAGAAAAAGGGATCGCAAAATTCAGGTAAATACTGATTTTGCTTCGTTAATAATAGAAAATGGACTTCGCTTCGCTCGTCCATAATAATTACGACAAAAACATTAAAACAAATAATCGAGTATGTGTATTTTTAATTTCCTTATATACATAATATATAAGGAAAGTATTGTGACGGGGGTCGAAAATTCGAATTCGAATTTTCGACGGGAGAGCACATTTCAAACATCGTTGATCACGAATCGAACATTTTTGAAGTGATGTGTGTGTGTGTGTGTGTGTGAAAGTATGTGTGTGTGTGTGTGTGTGTGTGTGTGAAAGTATGTGTGTGTGTGTGTGTGTGAGTGTGTGTGTGTCAGTGAGTCTGTGGAGACAATAACTGACGAACGAATGGACCGATTCGAGCGAAATTTGGTACAAAAATCACAATCTGTAAACACTGGAAGCCTATTGTTTTTATACGCAATCGAATGCTCAGAACCCCCTAAATTTTCGAGTAAAATTTTGAAAAAATCGTCATAAAATCAAAACCGCTAATAAAGTTACGGAAATAGATATTTCTTATGTAATTTTTCATTAGAAAACGATTGGCATAAATTTTAGAACGCTAACATGAACCGTTCTCGAGGTATTGCACATTTTTCAAAAAATTATCAAAAAGTCATATAAAATAAGAAAAAAAAAAATTTCCTATTGTGAAACATGTTCACTTTTCATATATAATACCATGCGATAAATTGGGTGACATCATTCTCGTGGGTCTAGCTCGTTCCATTCATGAAAAAATATACTTTGAGTAATACTTTTGCATTTGAACGCCAATAGTACGAAAACCTTATTTCTCCGTCCATAACGCTTGGCGAGATTTTGGCGACTAATTTGGCGGAATATCGCCAACTTGGCGATATTTTGAGAAAAATCTCGCCAAATGGATAAAAATGACGCTAAATCAATGAAAATGACGACTAATTGAAGAAAATTCAATATCTTAGAAAGAATATAAGTATCTACTCTAAGAATAACATTTTTTTTAACTGTAAAAGTGGTAAATTCATTGCATTATATAAGGAAAGTCATGTGTTGCCCACATCAGACTTTTTTTAAAGTGTTGATGATTTGACGTGTATTCCATACAATTTTACTAAATCATTTTACGTAAGATGGAAGATGGAAATTTTCTGACTTGGTATAATGAATGAAATTAAAAATGCCTTGATATTCGAGCATTGTTAAAAAATGTCATTGTTTCTTAATATAACTCATAATTGATTTAGAAATTAACATTTTCAATCAAATGATTACCAATATTTTTTATGAATTTAACAACAAGTTTATATATAATAGGAATGTTTAATATAGATTGAGCTTGGATTGTAGAAGCAAATGCTTGTATGAAAATTTCTTGTCGGGCCCAGCAACTATTCCAGGATTAGATAGTGTCCACGCCAACAAATTCCTGAATATTATATTAGAAAATATTCAAAGGGCCCATAGGAAGAGCCACAGCTTCTTTCTTGGAAGCCACTAGATGGCACCAGTTGAGCCTAGCTCTGTCTAATCATAACTTAGGTGATGGAATTAGCAAGGGCTTTTCATGCGACATTGGTGACTACAGAAAGGGCTCCTATTTGTATATGCAATCCTAACTAAATGTGGATCTCAGCGAGCGCCAGAAAATTCGGGGGAAGCGAGTTTTGGGGACTGGCGAGCATCAGCGTACAAAGGGGCTGAGTCTTCTAGTATTGCATATGTAAGTAAGCAATGCATCACATTTACATATAATGCTCATATCATCATATGTAAAGGATGCATTGTGTTTTGCGAAGCAAAAGATAATTTTATAACATGGAAAGATTGCCAGATAATAATATATTTATATCTCGATATTATTGAAGAGTTGATACATATTCCATTTTTACTTTCCTTATATACATAGTATAATGTATAAGGAAGTATTGTGACGGGATTGAATATTCAAATTCAAGTTTTAGACGGGAGAGCATATTTCAAGCATTCCTGAATACGAATAAAACGTTTTTGTCGCCAACTTGGCGACTTTTTTAAATATTTTCAAATTCACGAAAATGTCGCCAAACTGATAAATATGACGCTAAATCAATGAAAATGACTACCAGTTGACGGAAATTCAATATCTTGGAAAGAATATAAGAATCTACGAGTACTATAAGAATAACCTATTTATCCGTCCGTAAAGATTAGGTAAAATGTTGGTGAAGAATGTTTCGGATTTGGATCTTGTAAATTATTTTTTGACTGTAAAAAGACTAAATTTATTGCATTATATAAGGAAAGTCATGTGTTGTCCACAACAGAATTTTTTTTTACTGTAAAAGTAGTAAGTTCATTGCATTATATAAGGAAAGTCATATGCTGCCCATATGAGATTTTTTAACACTTTACAACAAAGTTGAAAAGTGTTTATGACTTTGTTCATTCTGTCTGTCTGTCTGTCTGTCTGTCTGTCTGTCTGTCTGTCTGTCCGTTAGCACGATAACTGCCGTAAAAATGACTTAATCAAAATGAAATTTTAGTATGTTGTTCAGACGGTCTGTAGGACCTATGGGAATATAAATGAATAATATCACCCATTTAGTTTTGGATTGAACCCGGGTCGAAAAAATGAAATACATTGAGCCCTATGGGAGCTAATTTTTCTAACATTTTTTAAGCGGATTTAAAATTCACAAATTGCTTCGAAAATTTTAGGTAATAGTTAAATTGTTCCATAAAATATATTAAAAAAAATTCAGCTAAATATATTCAGTAGTTTTTTAAATAAAAATTAAAATAATAATTACACATCTTATATGAAACGATCACGTGACTATGATATGAAACGATCACATGACCCACTTCAAAATGATATATGGCATCCATCTTGTTTCAAATTCGTGATTTTTTAAAGTTCTTTTTAATTCATATTGAGTGTTGTATCCATCCTAAAACTACTTTATTTCTGCTTAAATTCTGTGCATCTACATAGTAAAACAACACAATGACAATATATTTGAGTTTAAATTCTCTTTCAAATTTGATTATTTCTATAACTAAGCCTATTTTTCACCTATGTAAAATGTAAACAGCAAAATATGTAGAATGAGTTGTATTAGAATTACTGTATTTCTTTAACACAAAATAATTCAGTCCATGGAGTCTGCATGGCTGATATGAATGAAATATTAATTGATTTTATAAACAGAAGGACGATTTTTTTCGATGAAGTTTTAAGCATAAAATTTATGAATTGTAGCTCCATGGTCTTAATTTTTAAATAAAATAAATTATTATAGTATTGTGATGAATGAAATGGAGAAAGTTATGAATGAAATCCTGCTTTTATAGAGAGATCCAGGCGTGTTATTTTTTCTATGACGTCATTTGAATTAATTTCAGTTGTTTTCGATGAAGTTTTCAAATATAATAAATTATCGTAGTATTATGATAGATTTAAAAATATTACCGTGGAATGTATTGCATTTTAGAGATATTTAAACCACGCAATTTATATTTCAATGCCGTCATTTGAATGAAGTTCATTTTTTTCAATGAAGGTTTAAGTTTTCAAATATAATAAATCAATGTAGTATTGGGATAAGTTTTAAAATATTACCGTGGAATGTATTGCATTTTCGACTTTTTTAAATAAAATTGCATTGAAGTTGGAAAGTGTTTCATAATCAATGCTTTAAGCATGATTGATCTTTCTTGTTTATTTTTAAAATCGAATGTAATGATTTTTGAGATGCTAACAAGTATCGCTCACTATATATTGCACAACTTTAATATGGAGTGAAAAACAAAATTAAATAGGATCATTATTTTTAAATGTTTGATATATTGTACGTAGGTAATTTGTAAGTTTTAACCAACAATGAATTGAAATTATTGACCATAGTTATCACTAGCCGTTATTGATATATTAGTAATTTATTTTATCCACTGGAAGTGTGATGTCTCTAGAAAGAACGAAGTGATCTTTATGAAATGGGGTATACTTCTTTTAATAGCTAACGAAAAATAAGCATATACTTAGTGAGGTCAAGCGAAAAGATGATTTTTTATTTATTTATTTATTTTTGTTGTTAATTTTGAAATTTGTTGAAAAGTAATGAGCTGAACACCGGAGTTTTAATTTTTTTCAAGATGCTACTCAATTCTTGTACAAAAGAAGCAATTCTGCTGTACAAAAATAAGCAATTTTCGACAGTTGTGCGACGCATGTTTTACCTGCAATGAGGGAGGAGGACGAGAACTTTTTTTGTATGTGTGAAATGAATCTTTCTTTCTTTTTTTTACCTACCCATCCATCATCTTAAATTGTTCGATATAAATTATCTGCAAAAGAAAGATGGAAAGGATGAGAAAAAAGAAACCCAACATTTCCGTAACGTCAGCCTGATGGAGTCATCATATCGAGGATAAAATATTCATTAAACGACAAAATTCTTTTACGCTCAGCTGGGAAAAGGTGTGTGTGTGATGGTGGTGGGGGGGATGTTCCGACAAATATTTCTTGATAAATATAAAGAATGTGTCAGGAAAGATTGATAGAAAATTTATTTATTTATTTATGAATTCTTATTCCATTTCTTTTACTTTCCCGTGCTGTATAGTTTTCTCCCACGAAAACTATTTTCAACTTAATTAAAAATCTAAACGTTTTAAGGGATGAAGATTACGAAGGAAACAAAATAGCATTTTACAATTTTGGTCCGTGTCGATACACAGACCAAAATTGTAAAATGCTATTTTTAGTCTGTATATTGTTAGGAACATGTTAAATGATCTCACCCCTATAGACAACCTTAACTATGACGTGAATCTAGGGTTGCCAGATGTTCGGAAAAGGTTACCATATTTGGTAATTTATCGCCAATTTGGTGACTTTCGAAGGTTCGAGAAACACCTAGAAATTACGAATATTCTACGAGATATAAAAAATTTCTAGAAGTTTCTTTGGAGAGTTTATAAAGGGAGTCATCACTCAGTTGGAGAGCAGTTGACGAGATACAAGCTACACTAAACTGTGATTTTTGTCAATGTTTTGAGAATAGTAGCTGCTGTTTTGTGAAATGACTTACATAAATGTTTTGAGAATAGTATCCGTTATTTTGTGAAATAAATGGAATATTTAAGTGCAGTTTTACTGTATATTCTTCCTGTTTAAACTGTGGTGAATAAATGTGTTAGTTATCCAGAAATGTGGACTCATTCTTGTATCTGGAGCGCACACCCACGATTCCAGAGTATACGTTGCAACAATATATCTGAAAATTTTCATATCAAAATTTTTTTCCTTAAAATCCAGCAGGTTGACAAACGAATTGAAATACAGAAGTAGTATGTTGCATGAATATAAAGCAAAGTGCCGAATTTTTAACACTTTACAATAAAGTTGAAAAGTATTTATGATTTTGTTCATTCTGTCTGTCTGTCTGTCCGTTAGCACGAAAACTGCCGTAAAAATGACTTAATCAAAATGAAATTTTAGTATGTTGCTCAGAGGGTCTGTAGGACCTATGGGAATATAAATGAATAATACCACCCAATTAGTTTTCAAATGAATTCGGGTTGAAAAAATGAAATACATTGAACCCTATGGGACCTAATTTTTTAAACATTTTTTAAGTGGATTTAAAATTCACGAATTGCTTCGAAAATTTTAGGTAATATTCAAATTGTTCCATAAAATATATAAAAAGAAATTCAGCGAAATATATTCAGTAGTTTTTTAAATAAAAATTAAAATAATAATTACACATCTTATATGAAGCGATCACGTGACCATGATATGAAACGATCACGTGACCCACTTCAAAATGATATATGGCATCCATCTTGTCTCAAAATCGTTATTTTTAAAGTTATTTTTAATTCATATTGAGTGTTGTATCCGTCCTAAAACCACTATATTTTTGCTTACATTCTGTGCATCTACATACTGAAACAACGCAATTACAATATATTTGAGTTTAAGTGCTCATCCAAATTTGATTATTTCTACAACGAAGCCTTTTTTTCACATATGTAAAATGTAAACAACAAAATATGTAGAATGAGTTGCATTAGAATTGCTGTATTTTCTTTAACACAATATTATTTAGCTCATGGAGTCTGTATAGCTGATATGAATGAAATATTCATTGATTTTACAAAGAGAAGGAGGATTTTTTTCGACGAAGTTTTAAGCATAGAGTTTAATTACTTGTAGCTCCATGGTCTTAATTTTGAAATAAAATAAATTATTATAGTATTGTGATGAATGAAATGAATGGGAAATTGTTTATGACTGAAATGCTGCTTTTGTAGAGAGAGCCAGGCGTGTTATTTTTCTATGACGTCATTTGAATGAATTTCAGTTGTTTTCGATGAAGTTTTCAAATATAATAAATTATCGTAGTATTATGATAATTCTAAAATTATTACCGGGGAATGTATCGCATTTTAGAGATGTTTAAACTAGGCAATTTATATTTCAACGCCATCATTTGAATGATTCATTTTTTTTATGAAGGTTTTAAGAGAGTTTTCAAATATAAATTCATGTAGTATTGTGATAAGTTTTAAAATATTACCGAGGAATGTATTGCATTTTAGACATGTTTAAATAAACTTGCATTGAAGTTGGAAAGTGTTTCATAATCAATGCTTTAAGCATGATTGATCTTTCTTGTTGTTTTAGTTCTTGTATTCATACACAATGCACGCAGTACACGCATGCGCACTCCACAATCCTATAGTAATTTTGGTTTATTTTTAATAGATTTCTATCCAATTAAACATAAAAATGTACGAAATATTGTTCAAATTGCTGTCGAAATTATTCTACAGTAAAACACTTAATAACAGCATAAAATCTGGCAGTACATGGCATTTCGCCTACAGCCTCAAACTCATTTTCCCTTTCATTCTTCCGTAATGCATTAAATTGAGTTAAATTACACAAGAAAACACATCCTTTTTTTTAAATGACACATAATTTGCAGTTTTAATTTTATTTTTATTTTAATTTGACGATTAGATGTATTTTCAAACGGCGACGTCGCAAAAATGCTCGAGAAAGGTTAATCCTTGAGTAATAAAACTGATTTTATTAATTTTTCGTGTTGAAAATTAATCATGAAATAAGCAGTCCATTAATAAACTTCAGCATATTTAGTTATTTATCACAGATTTTGGCGAATTTTGCTGTATATTTCTAAAATGAAGGCATTTTGGGACTAGAGTACCTATATATACATTACACAGACCCAAGCACATTCACACAAACACACGTAGATATCACGGTAAAAATGGGGGATTCGTATTCTAGAGTGCTAATGATTTATCGTATATCTCTCTGTTGTCAAATAAACTTTGTTGCAAAAGTATACGATATAAGAAAAGTCCTTCTCTCTGTCTATATGTCAGTTTGTCCCATTTAGTTAGAAATTCGTAAAAATTTAGAGAGATACTTAGCATAATGTTACCAAACTGATAAAAATGTCGCCAAATTGACTGAAATATGGCCAAATCGATGAAAATATTCTATATCTCGGAAAAGTACATTCAATTTCTTTAATAAAACTTGAAGAATTACTAATTTAATATTCTTGCTTCGAAATAGTGAGCTTTATACTGTTCATAGGACATGTACGTTTTCTTAAGGGGTCCAGGGTTCCGTAAATGAATTGCGTTTTGTAAGGGGTTGATATAGTAATCATGCTTCGCTAAGGATCGTACAAAACTTAACTAAACAATTATGACTCTATAATTTGTCTTTCTATGTGCATGCCTATTTGTTATTGTGAGAGCTTGATTTCATATGAAAACTATATGCAATAGTATGAGAAAGTGACAAAAGCAACTGCATGAGATGTTTTATTTAAAACATGCCATGCAATTATTGTATAAACTGCAGTGTTTCGAGCCTTGCGTGAAGCATATTGCATCTAAGGGTTAAAGAGAGGGGGAAGGCAACACCCTTCTGTTTTTTTGCTCACCCATCCATCATCTTAAATTATTAGATATAAATTACGTGGAAAAAAAGAAATGAAAAAAGAAACCGAAACCTTTTCGTAACATCAGCCTGATGGAATCATCCTATCGTGGATAAAATATTCATTAAAAGACGAAATTTTTTTTCTACGCCAAGCAGGGAAGAGGGGGGAAAAGTTCTGTCAAATGCGCTTCATACTGAATAAAATAAAATAATATACCAGGAAGATGGATATAAATTTATGTATAGAATTATTTTTCAGTTTTTTTTAAATTTTTTTTATTTAAATCGATAGAAATTAAATTGCTATATGATGTATATGATGGAATAATGTATACAAAAAATTGACAGCTCCGGTTTTAATCTGGACATGCACAGAAAGAGTTACTGAAGATAAGAGCTCAGAAAAATTGGTTTCTTTTTACTTTTCATGCAATATATAAGGAAAGTATCATGATGGAGGCAAACATTCAATTCAGGTAGAGTTACAAAATGAACAATAATAAACTGGTTTACAACGTAAAATGCAGCGCAAATCAAGATAAATAATCACACGTACGTTTCGGAATTTAACTGGATTTCCTTTTTCAGTGCGAAAAATGTTTGGACTTGAATACCCAAATAAGCGCTTTCCGCTTCTTTTGGTAATAATAGTATAATTAAATAATAGTCAATAATAAAGTCAATAATATAATAGTCAATAAAATATTAGCATAAAATAATATAGTTACTAATATATTAGTCAATATATTAGGAACAAATAATATAGTCAATAATATATTAGTATCAAATAATATAGTCAATAATATATTAGTATCAAATAATATAGTCAATAATATATTAGATATAGTCAACTGTAAGTCATATCAAACCGAAAAAAAATGTTATAAAAATTAACCTGTTATCACTTTCACAGAAAATTAACATTTGATGATCTGTGGGGAAGGTTGTGTGTTGGACACATCAGTTTCCTTTGAATCGTCCTTCCGAGTCTCTTTATCCGATCATTAAACGTTTAATTCCTTGCCGCCCTACGGCCTAGCAGATAAAAAACTGGAATTTAATTAAATATTTATATGGAAACTTCTTGGTCATTGTAAGCGCTTCGAGAAAAATGTCAGAAATGAAACAATATATATAATCCGTGTAGCCTCCTTTATGTCCGGCCAGAAGAGCCAATATCCGATATTCCTCCGGAAATAAGACTTCCGACCTGCATACTGTAGAGAATGCCCTGGGCTTAAGGGAAAAGGGAATATTGAAGACCCTGTGCTTATATCCCTTTATTATTTCCATTTTCTTTTGTGAGATTGCGTGCTCTTTATAATGATGCTTAGTGTCTTTAATGAACACAATTATTTCTAAAGGGAGGCGCTTAAGTGTCGAAAATCATAAGTTTTAAGTGCGATAATGGCCTCTTACTAGAGACACACAACCCTTTTTCTTAATGGATTTTCTTATATTGTATTTTGTTTACCTTTCATAAGCGATTATCATAAAATAGGGCATACTTACGTACATATCAACTTTCTTCCAATGTAATAAAACTAAAATAATTGCGTTAAGAGCAACATACAATGAAAAATAATACTGTTGACCGGTTTCGAACAGTATTCGTCGTCAGGACATACAAGAAAAGTAACCTTCACTCGTGACAGCTCAATCGGACAACTCAATCCAACAATCTACAAGGATATATAATTTAATTTTGGATCGAGTTTAATTTGAAATAGAGTAGTTATAATTTCGATTTTTTAATATTTTGAAATGTTTTGGAAAGGTGGTTCTAATTTCGATATTTTAATATTTTAAACCATTTTGAAATATCTATTCATGCAGAACCACTTCGGTTCCAGCGAACTGGACTCACTGCCGATTTTTACTAGTAGGTGCCGATTTTTACTAGTAGGTAACAATACAGTAATAGTTAAAGTAGTTTTATTTTGTTGATATGTATTCACACACACGCAATTTTAATACCATTAGCACCCACACCGGAACCTAAACCATCCGTTACTATCATCATTGTTTTGAAAGTAATCTTGTTTCACTGCAAGAAACAATGCTATAAAAATCATAGTTCAAAAATAATTTTATTTAGTTCTAGTCTTTTTTTTTTTTTTTTTACACAAGTCTCACATAAATTTTAACCACGATATTCATTCTCGACGGATGGTAACCACAACATCTTACAAACGCATGCACAAGTACTCACAGGCATATTTCCAAAAGTGTTCGAAATATGTTGATGTCTGCCTTTTTGTCGAAATATCGAATTAATTTTTTTAAGAAAACAATACTTCTGCACACAATAATATGAATGAGAAAGTATAAGTAATGCATAAATAAGAACATTAAAATTTTTCCACTGAAAAAAAAAATTACACTCGCAAACATTTTTAACACCGTTGAAAATAAAATATACATAAATACTTAATCGTAATTTTTTTCACGTCGCGTGCGAGACTATATTTTTCGTTAATGTGTTTTGTCCGAAAATTATTCCGCTCTGACAAAAGTACGAAAAATGAGAAAAGTGTGTGATCATGCACTCAGCTCTTGAAAATTGTCTCAAAGCTTATTTTTTATAACAAATATTAAAACTTTAAAACAAAGTTTACTTATAGCTAGGACGTTTAAAACAAAACATTTTCGCAGTAACGCTTTTGACGTATGTACGCCCTTCATTAGAGGCATATGATGACTTACAGTACAATGTATATATATATATATATATATATATATATATATTATGAACATGAGAAATGCTTCCACTGTAAGCTCCTTTAAGAGCCAGAAAGGAAAAACACCGCATAGGCAGCTTTTCCTAAGCCGTAAATCTAGGGTTTCTATTTCAGAACTGTTAGTTCAGGGTTGCCAGATTTGGCGCTTTATAACCAATTTGGCGATTTTTGCTGACATTTCGAATGTTTCAGAACATTCTCAAGATAATGAATATGCTACGCGAGTTCGCGTCCTGGACAGACTAGCAATAGGAAGACCTCCAATTTTTGTTGACATGTATCTACATAGTTGAATTTTTGTAGGACGGAGCCCTTCTTTTAAATTTCGGTTTAGTTAATGAGTTATTCAATTTTTTATGCACTTTTGAAGTGAAATTTTCCCTTCTCAACGGGCGAAGATTTAACGGGTCCAGACGATTGATAGCTTCTTTCTGAGTGGTTTCTAGCACAAACGTTACAAAATGGGCGAAGACCGAGTTATTGAAGCATTAAAAATTTTAACAGTATAGATATTAGTTCCTAAACATGACTACAACGTTAGTAGTGCACTTTGGAAAGTATGAAATGTTGACAATCATATGACTTATCGTTTATTCTGACAAACAAACAGAGCGTTTCGGAACTATTGTTGTCATGAATATCAGGATTTCATTGTAATATTGAACAACAATTGAATATTTTATTGTTGAAAATATCTCTATGCTGAAAGCGTAACACGTATTATGAAACTGTATTACGAGCAAGCAGCAAAGTCTACAGTTATGAAATTTTGCCCTTTCAAATGCAGTAAGCTATCGTTCTTAGCAGCAGGGGGCACGAAAGGATTTGCGATGCTGTCGTAGCGAGAGCTAGGAAACAGAAGACTAAGCTTGGTGACATTGTTTGCGAAGTTAAGGGAGTTGGTGAGCATCAGCTAATAATGAGACGAAGCCCCCACGAGGACATCACGCCTGCGGTGAGCTGCGATTAAAGTGGCAATAAATGGAGGGCGGAGTTCAGGGGTTTTGCGAGCTTCAGCGAGTATGGGACACGTAGGCGATCGTGTGCACCATTCGAATTGAAAGAGCTCGCGAAGCGAGCTCTAGGGTTGCTGAATGTAAGTTAACAAGAAACGCTCCCCAACAGATGCATTACGCCTGCGTAGCAGGTGGCACAAAAATACTGGAGAAGCGAGGTAGGAAACGAAGCCTTCCGATTTATGAATCCAGTTACGGGGGTGTATCAGCGGTAGCCAATGGATGGCGGAGCCCCGGGGTTCTGCAAGCGTCAGCGATTAGGAGGCAGAGTCTCTCGACTCGTGAATCGAGTTAAGGGGGTTAATGAGCGGCAGCCAATGAAGAGCGGCAGCCCCGAGATTTTGCGAGCGTCAAGGAGCATGTGACACGTAGGCGATCGTATGCTCCCTCCAGACTGGAAGAACTAGCGAGTGAGTTCTAGGACTGATGAATGTCAGTTAACAAGGACGGTACCCATTTGAGTATTACGCCTGCTTAGCAGGCGGCACGAAAGTGCTTGCGAAGCGAGTTATAGGGGTTGGAGACTGTAAGGGGCGGAGCCACTCGTATATATATATATGTATATAGGCTACAATAATCCAGGGAAGGGACATTTCACGTTATCAAAATCTACATTATATGACAATGGAACATATATAATTATATAGGTTGGCCGAGCTCCAGCAACCAGTTCTCTCTGTTAAGAAATCTCAATGCCGTCTGCACAGTTTTTCACAAGTACAAATTACATTTACATTGGAAGGGGAGGGATATGAAGCATGGGACACATGCTGCCTTCGTGTTCTTTAGAAATGTGATGGCGAAGCAGTTTCATATGAGAAAGTCTACGCAGAGGTTAAGATTAGTAACCCTATATGGTATGGTCGAGGAAAAGAGGAAGTGCTGGCAGACTTTGCTAATTATAATGGCGTGGGATATAATTCAATATAGCTACAATACGTGCTGGATATGAAATAGGAATTTGGAATACTAATTATGAAAAAGAAAAGGGCGAATATATATATATATATATATATATATATATATATATATATATATATATATATATATATATATATATATATATATATATATATATAACTCAGATCAAAAATTTGAATAATATCACTTGCCTTACTGCCATAGATACACAGTGATTAAAAATGCGAAGGTGAGCAGTGTCGTATCGCATGTATGTTCGATTCGACAGTTTGTGAAACGCGGCTTGGAAATCTCTCCTTTTCAACGCCTGCATTGTGCTAAGCCTCGTTTAGATTGATTTACATGCAAAAGTCTAGTTTCGTTTGAGAATGTGGATTTAATGTCTCTACTGTTTTTTTTTTTGCGCGGCGCCTGGCCTGTCTGTGAGAAGTTCGAAAAGCGAAATTTCGCCTCTCCTCGGCAGCCCATGGGAGAGCTTCTTGGCTGTTGTTGGGAGCTGGCGGGCCTTCTGCGGGGGCTTTTGGAGTGTTAACTTTGTGAAGTTCGGATGTAGAGATCCGGAGGAGAAAAAGGAACAAAGAGAGTAGGGCCGGTGGCCCCATACTGCTGTGGATTATTGATTTTCCCAAAATCTAATCCGGGAAGATGCCCGAGGAAGAATTATACCGGGATCTGCATTTATTCCAAATTTTAATACTTTATTTTTCTGTTTTAGGTTGTGTTTTTGACCGTAGTCCGACGAATCCGGGCGTGGTCCCTTGATCGGTTGAACTCTGAGTTCTGACGACGATATACTTCATTTCGGATATATTTTGCGGAACTTTCCTTCTGCCATGTTTATAAAGTTAAGCTCGGAGGTACTGGAAATTAAGTGGATTTGTTTATTACAGAACTGTGAGGTAAAATTATAAAAATTTAATCCGAGAACAGTGGAGTTTTAAATTGCCATTCCAAACACTGGAATAAATATAAGGCATATAAAATTAATGTATCTTGATTGAAATAATTATATAATGAATATATATTGATAATTGACCATAAGAAAATTAATTTGATAAGGATTCTTAAGAGTGTGATTGTGATAATGTTAACTGAATGGTTAAATTACTTCATATATTGTTCTCTAGTGATAAAGAGATTGAAATAATCACTGAAAGTATTAATGTGAAATAGTTATTGAATATACAATTGTTGGAAAATATATATCAATTTTAAATGGTTTATATATGAATAAATATGAATATTAAATTTTATGAGTAAGATTATTTGAACACCCTGAATTTGTCTTTATTCTTCTACCCATCTGTGGACTGATGTCTCCAAACCGTAAGTACTCCTGGGTTATGTGTGGAATGTGTATTTGCAATGTACTTATTTTATCTGCCTTCGATCTTCGATGCATATCGGTTGTGTGATCGGTTTCGGTTTCACTTTCGTTCGACTCCCCGCCGACTTGTCTCTGGAGCCGATCCACCGCCGATGTGACATTGGTGCCGCGATTTGTGCGCCGATGCGACAGCAGCAAGTATTTAAATGGATTAAGAAGTTTTATGTATTTAAGTAAGTAGATAACGGTTTGATTGATTCTCGTGGAATCGAGAATGAAAGGCCAAGAAAAATCCAGTCATGTTCTGGAAAGGAACTCAAAATTTAGTGTTCACCAATCTTAAAGCTGAGTTGGAAACACAGAAATCTACCCTTGCAATACAACACAGACAGTCTGAAATAGAAGATCTTAAAAAGCGAGATCCGGGTGTATTTAGCAATTGAAATTGTTTACCGGACACTTATATTCAGTTGGAAGCATACGCATTTGGACTTCTATCGATTTTCGGATCGACCTATTTCTGTGAGCAAATATTTTTTATGAATTCCATTAAAAGTAAGCTGAGAAATCATCTCAACACTGTGATTCTTTCATCATACTTGATAATGAATATGACAGTGTATTCACCAAATATTGACAAACTCTCTGAAGAAATTCAACAGCAAAAGTCGCAGTAAAATGATATTTTAAATTGTAAATATCTACTGGAGAAATGTGTTATTTGTTTTGTACAAATGCTTTGCGATTATAGTCGGAAAAACTTTATTGTTTAGTATTTAGAAAATATGCAATTTCGTGTGACATGTCATGCCCCGTGTTTCACGAGTAGAATAGCATGTTGCTGTGAAAAGAGTGAATAAATAATTTAATTAAAATATTTGTTTTAATGTAATTTCTAAATTTAAAGTATCAGAAGTAAAATATTACGCTAGGTGTCATGTGCACATTCACTCCAAATGTGTCCGGTTCTCAAGTATTTTCTGATGTAATTTATCAGATGCAATTTCAAAAATGGCTCTTCACTCAAAGTTTCTCAATCCCTTTTCTGGAATAAATCGCCCTCAAGGTATTTAAAAGTTTTGGAATTTTGGCAAGCTGACGATGTTATAAAATCCGGTAAGTCGCCAAGTAATAATAAATTGTTTTAATATTGCAAATTGGATTCAATCTCAAATAAGAATCCATTTTGTGCATGCTATTTTGTGCAACAAAACTTAAATGAATACATTACCGAATATAGGGGGAGGATTAATTTGAGTCTGTAGGGAAAGTCAGATGTTAGCCACATCGATTTTTTTTTAAATGGAGAAAGATATATATATATCTAACTCATATTTGGATTAATAATGGATGAAAATAGTTCAAAACATTTCATGCAGGTAACCTAAGATTTTTGATACAAAATTTCGTGAATATTACATGTAATAAGGAAAATTTGAGTAATGTATAAACGCACAAATAACAGCAATAATGCAGCATATAGCTATTTCAAGGATACGCTGTATCCTCTTCGTTGTTCTGCAAGAGAACCAACAAACCCGAAGTCAAAAAGAGGAAGTTATTTGAATATATATATAAGAATATTCCTCTTTTGAACTTCAGGTTTGTTGGTTCTCTTGTACTGACGTAGAGTATCTTCGGAACAGCTCTATGCTGCATTACTGTTGTTATTTGTGCTTTTATACGTTGCTCAAATTTTCCTTATTCTTCGCACAAAGTGCATTGTACTTATTGATAGTATATGTAATATTGAAGATTTCTATTAAATATAAATTAAATCGATGCTTGCATTAGTTCACAAGACCCATTTAAAAAATGCCTATATAAAAAAAATCGTCTGCTACTTTTCTCACCAGATATGTTTATTTGAATTTAGAGTTGGAAACTACACGTAAACAAATAAAACCGCAATTAGCACGTTCTGTAAATCATTTCAATTAATCTTACCCGGTGCGTGCGCAAACGAGTTCCTCCTTGATTAAGTTATTAAGTTCCGTGTGCGTGAGTTTTCGAACCACAGAAGCTAGTAAGAACGTGAGCAAGTTCGTGTAGTTTGTTCGTCGTTTTAAGCGCTTAATATCTTGCGGAATATGAGTCACATAAAAAAGTTTATTTAAAATTCTGTGCAGAATTCATTTTTATTTCGATCTTAAACTGCCGAATATATATTTTCATTTGTTTAAAACTTTATCTTTTTTTTTTTTTGCAGATAACAAAAATATGTCTATAACTGGTATTTTACGAAGAGTGTTCGAAAAGAGAGATAGGGTCAGATTGGTTTATCGCCTTCCCATCTTATACCGTTCAGTATAGTTTACGGAAATATCTTTTTGTGCCTAATACCCTTGTAAAATCGAGACTCTAGTTCGAGCGCTTAGTATAAAAAACTACCCCTTTTTGCCTGTTCCATATATAAGTTAAGGAATGGAATAAGAATTACATGTGGTAATGATATATATACATAATCATATACATAATATATATATATAAGACCTTAGTCTTGGTCTATAGTTACTCATTTGTAACAGATATGCTAGAGATGGGTTTCTTTGTACATACAGTAGTTTATGCATAGTTTTCGATTAAAACCTTTCATTATATATATATATATATATATATATATATATATATATATATATATACACTGGGTTATCCTGATCCTTCCTTTGTATTTAGCTATTGTTTTGAAGAATATTCCTATATAATTTCAGTCCACTAATATATTATGGGAGAAATCCCGTTTTAGTATTTAACTACGACCCATGCAGAATATATCTAAAATTTTATATCTATCTAAAATTTAAGATTTTTAGCTCGAGGACATGGAAGAGTACAACGATCACGCCACTCGGTGATATCACCCTACTCTTTCTCATCTCTTTAGAGTTACAGAAATTTTTTTTCTTACTGTTTCTTATGACTCATGAAAAACATTTCTGAAAATGTTCATGTTTCGAACTCCAGGAGTTTATGAGATAATGGGTTAATATATTTAAGTCAAAAGACGTCAACATTTTTTCACCCCTTTAATAACATCTCTGTAAAATTTCTAGTTGACGGGTGTAGAGATGATCATGTCCCTCGTTCATTTCAGCCCTTCTCACCCCCATTAGGAGTGGATTATTGAAATAGTCGTTCTCATAATTTACAAATCTCCCAGGATGAACTTGCCTGTAAAAAAATCAGATTCCTATTTTAAAAAGTTAAAGAAATACGAGGATGAGTCGATGAGGATTTTGCATTATGTAAAAAGTGAATGAGATTTTAAGAATTGAATGATATATTTTCTGATAAAATTAGAATAGTTTATATTTAAACAACAGCTAGCAAACATTAATGAAGTAAATTTGATCCAAGTATTTCTCTAATCCTAGATAAAGATTTTACTTAAAATAAAGATGTTTCATATAATAGAAAATATTCATCAACAAATTAACACTTTTCCATATTTTATTTTATTTAATCACAATCAAAGAATATTAACATTTTTATTTTCACAATTGAACGTAGCGATTATTTTTTATATTCTCTCCCGAATTTGTAGCGACGATGAAAATAGTACAATCCAGTTAATTATTTAATAAACGCTACTGCAAACGACAGCAAAAAGGTGACTTTGATCTCATGATTCAATGCTTTCTAATCGAGAAGAAATGAAAAATTGTTATTCAGCCAATTTCTTTCATATATTACCGATTTCTTTTTGAATTACATTCATTAATGAACTCTTGAGATTTTAAAAAAAAAATAAGTAAATAAATTTAAAATCTCACGCTATTTAGCGTGCGAGAATAAAAACATAAATTTGCATTTTTAATGTTTAATCTCGCGATGTTTTATGCATTTGTTATGAAAGCACACTTAGAGATTAGAATTGAAGCTAATTATGTGGAAGCAGTAAACTAAGAGAACAGGATTGTTATTTTCACCATTTTATTGCCCAATTAAGTGCCTCGACTAAAATTGTTTTGAACCCAAAACCAAAAAAGATTTCGAACATTATTTCCGGAGGTTCACAAGAGATATAATTTCATTGTTCTGGTTAATTCCATTCATCTCATATGACACGTGCAAAAAAAAAATGTTTTTTAATACTTTAAAAATATTGTTTTAATGGGACAAAACCTTTATAAACTCTTTTCCTAGTGGTGAATTGAACGACCAATGTCTGACGTGTTCAACTAATAGTTTACTCCACTAATTAACCTATTTGTATTATGTTCCCCATGCGGCTCGTAAGAGGACAGTCATAACTAAGGCTCCTATATATATACAGGCTGACGCAACCGCCATTTTGACTCCAACCGGTCGAGTCAGTTATCGTCTGCCTGTGTCATTTCAATGACGCGCGCATGCGCTACATGGCTGATATTTGATACTCAATTTAGCTGTAAAATAGGCGCTTTTTCTTTCCAAAATTGTGCCAATCATTTAAAAAAGTAGTTTAAAATGTTTGGATTTTTTCGAGATCCTGAGAAAAGGACGAAAAAGTAACCCCCTTTTCGACATGTATAGCCATCGGTTCACTTGGAAGTAAAGATGGCCGCTGTTGCGCCAGCCTGTATATTTAGGATCCTTAGTCATAACCGAAGAGCCTCCTCGAAGGTCACAACTCGTAGATAGATAACCTATTATATTCTTTAGGATATCTACTTCACAACTCGAGTGGGGGAAGGGGACACGGGGGGGATTCAGCTACCCAAATACTTTTAGAAAGGAGGGGAAAGTGGGATTATAAACAAATGTCTTTCAAACAACTATATAGCTACTTGATTTTCAAGGAAGTATAAGAAAGTTATATATAGAACCAGGTTTCGTTTCTGAAAACTTCCCGACAAAACGAACTCGATTAGACTGGCTTTTCATGACTCCATTATTTTTTATTAGTGTAAAACATCTGAAATTTGAGATTAAATGCAACTGTTAATGGCGTGAGCCATTAAATGTCAATAGTAATAGATAATAATCTAGCTAGATCAAATATTGCCCAACTGTGATGCCGAACAATTTAGAATTTATTTCGAACCTTTTACATCACAGAATTTACTTTGCACTATTCACGCCTGTTAAAATAGTTTTTCAGTACAAAGTGTCGAACAGCGGGGAAACTTAAAAACAAAGGACTTACCAGGCATTTATTTAAACTGCAAAAATCTTTAAGTATCATGCGGTGTTCAGCAATAGAAAAGTGTGTAGGGTAATGGAGATATTTCAAAAGACGATTTTCCATGACCTCTGTTGACCATAGAGGGGGTGCTACACCGGAGAAAAATGAAAAGACAGCCGAAGAAACTCGCTGATAGGAGAAGATATGTAACGAGAAAGATCAATTATGCATTAAGCATTGATTATGAAACACTTTCCAACTGAAATGCAATGTTATTTAAACATCTCTAAAATGCGATACATTCAGCGCTGATATTTTTAAATTATTACAGTACAATAATTTATTTTACTTAGCAAACTTCATCAAAAAAGGTAACACTATAAAATCATCTGCTTCTTTATTTAAAGTCGATGAATATTTCATTCATATCACTTTCATTCCAGACTCCAGAGCTAAATAATTTTGCGTGAAAAAAATTCAGCAATACTTATACAACTCATCTTACAATCACATGTTTGCATTCTGCATCTATTAAAAGTAGGCTTCGTTGGAGAAATAAAGTTTGATGATTATTTAAACTCAAAAGTGTTGTAATTGCGTTGGCGCAGAATATAGGTGCACAGAAAATACCCAAAATAAAGCGGTTTTAGGACGGATACAACACTAAAATTTAAAAGAACTTTAAAAATCTCGATTTTGACACTGGGGAAAAAGTATGGATGCCCTATTTTATTTTGAAGTGTGTCACGTGATCTCTTCATATAATATAGGTGTCATTATTATTTTAATTCTTATTTAAAAAAACTACTTAACACATTTTGCTGAAAAATATGTTTATATTTTTTATGGAATAATTTGAATATTTCCTAAAACTTTCGAAGCAATTTGTGAATTTTATATTCGCTTAAAAAATGTTCGAAAAATGAGGTCCCATAGGGTTCAATGTATTTCATTTTTTGAACCCGGGTTCAATCCAAAACTAATTCGGTGATATTGTTCCTTTACATTCCCATATATCCCATAGGCCATCTCAACAACATGCTGAAATTTCATTCTGATAAAGTCATTTTTACTGGCAGTTATCGTACAAACGGCAGACAGACAGAATCAGCAAAGTGATAAACACTTTTCAACTATGTTGGAAAGTGTTAAAAAGTAACGCAATTATCCATGAAATAAATGTTTTTGTTCCCATCTTGTGAAAGTTTGATTTTCGTGCCTAATAAAAGGTCATAAAATGGACGTCCAACTTCACATCTCGAACGTACGCTAATCTGGATCGTTTGCGCAAACTTTGCGACTCCCAAAACATCTGCTCCCTGCAGTAAGATGGGTGTATGTTTACTGTCCAACATAACGTAGTTTGTATTCTGCAATCTTTGCGGATATTATTGGTTAAATTGTTTTCGAAAATGCATTGCTTGCGTCCATCCTGGAAGATTATAATTTTGTGTTCTTATGTCTTAAAGTACGTAATTAAATAAATAGCTTATTCTGGAGCTGTTAAAGTGCATAATTAAAGCAGTAGCCTGTGTTCCTATGGTCTTGAAGTATATAACTGAAGAAAAAATTTGTATTCCTGTGTTTTTAAAATATATTTGATGAAGAAATTGAACTGAAAAAATAATTTTGTGAACTGCGTTGAATTAAAAAAATAAATCTGATGTGGGCAACACATGACTTTCCTTATATAATGTAATGAATTTACTACTTTTACAGTAAAAAAATAGGTTTTTCTTATAGAAATACTAATATTCTTTCCAAGATATTGAATTTTCGACAATGAGTCGTCATTTTCATTGATTTAGCGTCATTTTTATCCATTTGGCGAGATTTTCGTTAATTTGGCAACATTTCAAAAAGTCGCCAGGTTGGCGACATTCCACTAAATTCGTCGCCAAAATCTCGCCAAGCGTTATTATGGATGAAGAAATAAGTTATTCTTACAGCAGACAAATGACTATTGGCGTTCAAATACAAAAGTATTACTCAAAGTATCTTTTTCCATGAATGGAACGAGCTACATCCACGAGAATGAAGTCACCCAATTTATCGTATGGTATTACATATGAAAAGTGAACATGTTTCTCAATAGGAAATATATATTTTTTATTTTATGACTTTTTGATAATTTTTTTAAAAAATGTGCAATATCTCGAGAACGGTTTGCGTTAGCGTTCTAAAATGTATGCCAATCGTTTTCTAATGAAAAATTACATAAGAAATGTCTATTTGCGTAACTTTACTAGTGGTTTTGATTTTTTGACGATTTTTTCAAAATTTTATTCGAAAATTTAGGAGGGTTCTGAACATTCGATTGCGTATAAAAACAATAGGTTTCCAGTGTTTAAGGATTGTGATTTTTGTACCAAATTTGGTTTGAATCGGTCCATTCGTTCGTCAGTTATCGTCTCCACACACACACACACACACACACACACAGACATCACTTCAAAAATGTTTGATTAGTAATCAGGGATGCTTGAAACGGACTGTGATTACATTTGCGTATTAGATTAACGTAATGAGTAAATTGAGTAAAGCACGCCAATGTGTTTTGCAGGATGTTTTAGAGGAATTGGAGGGGGGGGGATGTCCAACCAAAAATAATAGATTTAAAAAATGCGTTTCTTAAAAGCAAAGATTATGAGGATGAATTCGCCAAGCAAATAAGACACCTTTGGAAACGAAAGAATTGAGAAAGAAAGGGAACTTGAAAAAGAAAAGGCTTTGAATTGGAAAAATTAAAATTTGGAAAAAAAAAAAAGTAAATGCTCTAAGAAATTATGAAACTTTAAAAACCAGGAAATTTGAAAACCAACCATAGTGAATTTCAGAAATTAATGCGTAAATACCATTTAAAGGAAAAAGGTATTACTTTATATCTAGCACTTTTGGGGGAACAAGTTCGCAGGGCAAACATCTCAAAAAAAGGTTGAGGGTCTTCTCTATTGAGATTATCACCTTATGAAATTACTCGATTGATCGTTCGTGAGTCCGAAGTTAAACAAGTAAAAGAGTTGGCGAAATAAAATCAGGATAAAATCGAAATATGGAGATCAATCGGAAAGTGTTTCTTTTTTACACGGAATAAAAAGTGAATATCAGCCCTTAACATTTGACAACTATCTATCTATTCTGGAATTTTTCAAACTAGTAATCAGTCATCAAATAGTTTTTTTTTTTCTTAGAATCGTCTGCAGGTTTCTTAGAATCGTCTTCATGTACCAGATGGCGCGATAAAGAGTTGTCATCTCAGGAGATAAATTCCGTTAGAAATCCGGTTACATTGCGAGCAAAGATAATTAATTTTACTTTCGATGAGGGAATAGGGGATCAGTCACAAAGACAACCGATTAACGCTAAACTTTAATATCTAAAAGAATTTTACAGCAGGGTTTTTTATGGGTATTTTTACTGTTAGAATAATGCTTTGTTTTCTGTTAACTCTTGCAAAGTTTTTGTCAAGTACTTGCAATTTAATAAAAGTTTATAATAATATATTTGATGGGTAGTATATTTGTTGGCGCAATGATAGTTGCGCTTATCTATGTCTAAATATATTTCTGGCGTATGTTGATTGGATTCCGTGACGGGTGCACCGTTTTCTGTGACCATACATACAATTTAATAAAAGATAAAAAAAATTCAGTGTGCAATTATAATACTACTTATAAAAGATGTGCAAATTCAAAAAGAATTCATCCACGTCGAATTTGATGCGCGCACGACAGGAATTGGATGTTTCGTTATTCACACTTATACTATACTAGACGGTGGCATACATAAGCAGCAAGACCAGGTATGTTCTGAACTCAAATCCTGGTTGGCTTTCAACTAGTATTTTATGACCCGAAACGATAAATACGTCTTGTCACACGGATGCTTTCAAACGAAACAGTGATTTACATAAAAATTTAATTTATTTTATTTCTACTAACTACTAACAGCGGTCTATGTTAGGAGAAATAAGCTAAAGTTAATTACTACAAAATGTTAATTAACCTTTTGCTTACGCGTGGGACAGCGTCCATCCCTAACGAAGAACCTCCCATAAAAACAGGTATTTAACATACCCTATTCCAAACAGTTCGATCTCTCTTTTCAGGCATTGGCCTCCATGGACGCCAATATCTGCAAAGGGGGATCGAACTGTTTAGGATAAGGTATGTCAAATACCTGTCTTTTTTAGAGGTTCTTTGTTTGGGATGGACGTTTTCCCATCCGTAAGCAAAAGGTTAAGTACCAGAATTAAAAGAATAAAAGCTTGACAATTTGATTATACCTTGGTAATTTTTATCTTATCTCGCGGTCGGACGCATTCCTTTTTCGAACGCGTCACCCCGATGAGTCACCCTTCATAACACAAATACATCCTCTGCCTAACAGCTGATACCACTGCCGTCCCCTTCCGCCTATTGCACGCCGAGCTACAATCTTTCGAAATCTGACCATTTTTCGTCACATCCGATCTACCGACATGGCCCTCATGCCAGGGGTGGACAAAGGCATTATTCTACGTCAAAATTAAATAAGATTATTTTTATTCAGTGTTACAGCAATTCATTTCTCGTAGGAGAATTTTAGTGATTACACAGACTTGCAACTTATAAGGCGTATCGTTAGTTACATGTATCTATAAATAAAATTGAAAATCCATCTGTATGTCTGTCTTTGTGAGGTCCCACTTAAAGTTGAGGCTTCTATACGTCCTCCTATCTGTCTGCCTTCATGTTTTCTGGCCTAATGGTAATATAAGCCTACAAACAAATGACAACTAATCGCTATTGCAGTCTCCAAACTAACGTAACTCAATTATTTTTCAGTCTCTCTACCATAAATAACATTTAAAATCCGCTAATGTGACCCGATCGTTGTCTGCACCTCTATCTCTCAGATTATGGAAGCTTTATAAATGAACGAAACAAAAAAAAATCATTTTAGTCTCAAGAATTCATCCATGAAAGTCCTCTCTTTATTTCTGACCCTAACAAGCAGACCATAAACGGGGTCTACAAAGGTGTTATTGTTTATTTGTAAAATTGTGTTATAATCTATATAAATAAAATTGTAAAGTTTTTTACGTCTGTTTATTATTTCCGCACTCACTTCTTTATTCTTTTGACAATCATTATAAAATTTAAAAAAGAAGGACTCCACATATTAAAGGTTCACCGCAAATTGTTAATAAGTTTCTTTGTTGTTAAAGCAAAGTTCCTATTAAAGGTTAAGCAAATTGTTAATAACTTTCTATATTCCTTACGAAGAACGGGTTACAGCTGATAAAATATATTAATATCCGGGCTCAAAACTTAACCCAGTCTCATCATTTAATGAGGGGATCAATCCATCTTTCTATTATTTAATACAGGATTGAATCATGTTCGCCGTAAGATTCGTTCATTATATGAATATCGTCGCTCACATAGATAATGTTTTGGTTTCTGTTACGTTATTATTTTACTTACTCCTAGCTCAGATGGATCCCCCAAATGTTGCTTTTTGAAATCCAATGTATAGTTTGTAGAAAAATAGGGAAGAAAGCTGAAAAGCTCAAGTACTCACTTTGGAATCTTTTATGGAAGTTTTGAAAATGTTCGTGATGGATGAGGAGCCTAAAATGCTGAGCAGACGCTTCAGAAAAGTCAGAGAAAGCTTATTCAGATTTAGGTTTTTTTTATGCATGAAACATGCTTTTTTGTGAAATGACGCGCATTTCTTTGGACTCTAAATCACTCAATGTCATTTCATAATTATTCAACTTAAAAATATCCAACGCATGACCTTAATCACACATATTAATTGCCTTAAAAAACAATAACAAGCATCTGAAATGTGCTATCCCACTCGCTTGTTTCATACATATATATATACAGGGTGATTCAAAACGATAGGGCCAAACTTTAAGGGATGATAGAACAAACCAAAACAAGCACTTTTCGTCATTCAATGCATGGTCGTAACGCACGCGATTAAGCGTCAGAGGGCGCTGAAAATTTTGCTCCATCATTTTTGTATCGCCCTGTATATATTATATACAGTTGATATTTCCCAAAAAACAATTTGTTTCTGTGGGAATCACCTGGTCCAGCATGTCATTAACTTAATAAACCGAAAAGATCGAATTTTTAACATCATTACAAACACGACTAACTGGAAAATGGCCGTTAAACTAAAATTTCGAACTTAAAAATGTATTACACACATTTTCTTTAATCTGCATTTAAAAAATAAATAATTTAATTTCCACTCATCATTAACTTTCATTTGAATTTCTACATTTTTAATGACAGTAAAAACAAGATATATAGAAGAGGCATCCAGAAACGGTTTTTATTCTACGTCTAAGAGTGCAAGATATATTTCAGAGAAGTTTTGAAGACACATTTTAAAGTAAATTTAATTACTTTTTTTTTAAAGTAGGTGGAATATTTTGATACATGCATAGTTAAAGGACGATTTGAAGATAAATTATTTTCGTAAAGTTAAAGAAATTTATTTATTTTTTTCAATTGAACTATTTCATTGAAGAAGAATATTCTCTTTCATACATCTAAACGCTATTGAAATAGTTTGCACTCATTAAATGGTTTTATTGATGCAAAGCCTTTAAGGTAATCGCCGATTTCTTATGCAGCTGCTTGTATAGAAGGTTTCCAACTTAGAAGATAACGAATGAAAAACCATAAAGAATGAGTCAGAGAGGATTTGCTATTCCGAAGCAAAATAGTTTAGATAGTCCTCAAAGACATCTTATTAAAAAAACCGTTTTTAAATTAACTGGAGTGCCACGCTACTCGACTTTCTCATATCAGAATCCATTTTTTTAAGTAGTTTGTGGAATGTGTTTTCTTTCTCAAATTTTACAAGAAAAATTTATAAAAATCTCTATCGTGGATCCAAATAATTACAATTTCAGCATTTTACCCTTCACTTTAAAGGTCTTGAAAAAATCTCCCGATTGACACCATACTTGACAATGTACCTCCGGGGAATAGCTTGCCCCCCCCCCCCACACACACACACACAAGAACGATTTTTATGTTCGTGACGTCATTAGCTCCCCCCCCCCAAGGGGAGCTAATGACGTCACGAACACAAAAATCAAATCGAGGCTAAGTTCACAACAATGGCCAAAACTATTATGTTTCGTGATCACGGCGCGATAAATAATCCTTTTTATGTATAATTATGTCAAATTTTGTCCCACGCGGCCATGTTAAAAAATATATATAATTTAAAAACTATTTAACAGTTTTCGCTCGAATTTAAAAAAAAATAAATTCTATCTAGTTCTGGATTTTTTGATAACAAAGTGGACTATAAAGTTTCGTGATAGTATTTGCGACAGCTACCGTGCGCACAAGAAATCGACCAGTCACACAGACGGACAGGCATCACTTCAAAAATAGTTAAAACGTGTTCAGGAGTTCCTACAACACGCATTCGCATCAAAATCCTGAATTCAAAATTTTTTGTGAAAGCAATACGTTATACTATGTTACCATAATATGAGAAAAGAAAAATAAATTCATCGTACACACCTATAATAAAAGCGTTTTAATTTGATACACGGTTTGTATTTTCCTGTCATGGATTAACCGAAATCAAGTAAATAATTAAATCACTTAATAATAATAAATAAATGATAAATTCTATGCGCAGTTGTAATTGAAGAATGGAGGGGTATATTTTTAGTGAAAGCAAATAATATAAATTTCGTTAACTTTCTCTAGATTATTAGACTGTTAAAGAAGCAAATGCAGCACAGTATATATAAGGAAAGTCATGTGCTGTGCATAGTAGATCATTAGACATTTTTACTTTCCTTATATACATAGTATAATGTATAAGGAAAGTATTGTGACGGGGTCGAGAATTGGAATTTGAATTTTCGAAGGGAGAGCACGTTTCAAGCATCGCTGATCACGAATCGAATATTTTTGAGGTGGTGTGTGTGTGTGTGTGGAGACGATATCTCACGAACGAATAGAGCGATTCTGATGAATTTTGGTACAAAAATTACAATCTATGAATACTGGAAGCCTTGTTTTTAAACGCAATCGAATGTTTAGAATCTCCCTACATTTTCGAGTGAAATTTTAAAAAAATCACAAAAAATCAAAACCTTTAATAAAGTTACGCAAATAGACATTTCTTATGTAACTTTTCTTTAGAAAACGATTGACAAACTTTAGAACGCTAGCATGAACAGTTCGCGAGATATTGCACATTTTTCAAATAAATTTATCAAAAAATCCCATAAATAAAAAAATATATATATTATCTGTTGAGAAACATGTTCACTTATCGTTATAATATCATGCGATAAATTGGGTGGCATATTTTCGTGGATCTAGCTCGTTCCATTCATGAGAAAAGATACTTTGGAGTAATACTTTAGTATTTGAACGCCTTTAGGCATTTATATGCTATAAGAATAACTTATTTCTCAGTCCATAACGCTTGGCCAGATTTTGGCGACGAATTTGGCAGAATGTCGCCAACTTGGCGACGTTTTTAAATGTTGCCAAATTGAAGAAAATCTCGCCCAATGAATGAAAATGACGCTAAATCAGTGAAAATGACGACTCATTGACGAAAATTCAATATCTTGGAAAGAATATAAGTATCTACTATAAGAGTAACCTATTTTTTTTTACTGTAAAAGGAATAAATTCATTGCATTATATAAGGAAAGTCATTGACTTTCCACATCAGATTTTATACGTATAATCACGTTTTGTAAAACATTATGAATTCTTCATCATTTATGCTACACTTCTTGTCTCTTAATCACCAAGGAATGAGATATTATACAGTCAATTCACTCATGTATCTATAGATTTTTGACTTTCATTAATTTGCGTACTCTCGAGATTTGAAAAATCCAAGTTTAAAAGTATTTAATGCAAAGAATCCTGAGGAAAATAATATATTTGCATTTTTAACGGGTCTTATTGAGTTTGTTTTGGCCCTTGAGTAGTTTTAAAGATTAGATTTGAAGATAATTATAGAGAAAGAATAAACGAAAAATGCAAAAATCTTGACATTTTATGAGATGTTTCGACACTATTAACTATCATATTAACTGTCAAGAATATTTAACTACATTTTTTTATAGTGTAAGTAAATATTATATGCTGGTCAGACCCGCTGGCATTCTGTCCTAAAAGTAATAAGCTAAAAACACGATAGATAATATTTCCTACTTTTATTGGAAGAAGCTTGAACTATTCTGAATGTTAAACCAAGGCTTAACTGTATCCCACGTTTCGTTGATAAGCGAACACAGGACGCGGGATACAATTAGCATGTTAACGAAATGAGAGTGACACTCTGAGTTGCGTGGTATCTCAAATAAAAATATATAAAATGATACGAAATAAAATAACACCAGAGTCTCACTTTCAGTATCTGAAGTCATACGCTACGTAAAGCTTCATGTTTACATCATAATTTCGCTATGAAAGAAGTATAGTCATTGCATTATGTATGGAACGGACTACCATATCATGGCCTCACTTTCAGTATCTGATGTCATACGGTACGCAAAGCTCCATAGTTATGTCATAATTTCGCTGTGGAAGGAGTATAGTCACTGCATTACGTAAGAAGCAGGTCGCCCACATCATGGCCTCACTTTCAGTATATAATGTTATATACAACCTAAATCTCCATAGCTGTATCATAAAAATTGAAATGTGTATCCGTGATTGAACATTTTGTAGCAGCGTTACCCGGAGATAGATAAACAGACAGATAAATCAAGATGTTTATATTATTAACTAGAATGTATGTCCGTCATATGACGAAATTAAAAATTTGCAAAGCATTGTCTCCTATTTAGCGTCATTTTTATCAATTTGGCGACATTTTCGTCTATCTGGCAATATTTAAAACGTAGCCAAGTTTGTGATATGCTGCCAAAATGTGTCGCTAGAGTTTTGCCAAGCGTTGCGGCCGGAGAAATAGGTTATTCGTATAGTAGATTCTTACATTATTTCCAAGATATTGAATTTTCATCAATTTGTCGTCATATTTATTGTTTTAGCGTTATTTCTATCACTTTGGTGACATTTTCAAAGCCGCGGGCATTATGCCCTAAAAGTTATAAACTAAAAACACACAAGAATAATATCTCCTAGTTTTGTTGGAGGAAGCTTGAACTATTTTGAATGTTAAACCAAGACTTAACTGTATCCTGCGTTCCGTTGATAAGCGAAAGCAGGACGCAGGGTACAGTTAAGCCTTGGTTAAACATGTTAACGAAATAAGCGTGACACTCTGAGTTGTGTGGTATCTTAAATAAAAAAATATAAAATGACAAGAAATAAAATAGCATCAGGCTCTCACTTTCAATATCTGATGTCATACGCTATGTAATGCTTCATGGTTACATCATGATTTCGCCGTGAAAGAAGTATAGTCATTGCATTATATAGGAAACGAGCTGTCCATATCATGGCCTCACTTTCAGTATCTGATGTCATACGCTACGCAAAGCTCCATGGTTATATCATAATTTCGCCGAGAAAGAAGTGTAGTCACTGCATTACGTATGAAACAGGTCGTCCACAGTATATGATGTCATAACACTACGTAAAGCTCGATGGTTATATCATAAAAATTAAAATGTTTATCCGTGATTGAAACTCATGTGGCTACATTTTGTACAGAGTTACCCGGGATGGATAGATAGATAGACAGATAAATTAGGTGTTTATATTATTAATATTTTATTGTTACTATTTACAGTTTAGGGGAGACGGGTGAATTGCGGGAAACATAATTTGAAACGGTACAAAATAACTACCCATATATTAATTTATCGAAGAGATAAAGAGCTCGACTTAGCATAATATAAATGTGTAATTCACACATTCTTTATAAAAGAATAAATTTCCATAAATGTTGTAACTAATATTATAAGTATATATGAACGCTATAGTTCAATCCTTTCAGATACAGGTTCCACTTTGACATTCAGACACAATCGCAATTACATTGACAATGCACAGCTACAAGCGTCCACCTCAACACTACTACATTAATATTGAAATCCTAAAATATCGTTATATATTCTGCTTCCAATGTTTCTAAATGACCTTAACAAATCCATTTTGTGAAATTCCATTACAAAAGTTAATTTATTGAATAAATATATATTGGAAGCTATGAATTTGAAAAACTGTGCGAGTTATTACAACGTGCATAAAACTAGTCTATACAGGTGCTGGTATCTGAAATAGTAGCTTTAGGAACTACAGCTGGGTTCTGTGACTACGCACTTCACCAGTGAACCCCAGCTCTATCTTTATGAAATTTGATATGGGCCGCTGGAAATGGGGGCATATTATGTAATCATTTTCTTTCCGCCGTTGCAGTTATCGGGCATAAAGTGCTCAAAATCTCGAAAGAGAACAAAACCGGCTTACGAATGCTAGTATTTGCACTGAGAGCGCTATTTCTGAATACCACAATGTTGAAAAAGTATAATCGTGTGCTAACCGAGAATTTTGATACTCTAGATCATAGTGTCTATTTTGATACTCTAGACCAGTGTCTCTTGTTACTCTAGACCAGTGTTTCTTTTGTTACTCTAGACCAGAGTTTCTTTTGATACTCTAGACCAGTATCTCTTGATACTCTGTATCAGTGTATCTTTTGATACTCTATATCAGTGTCTCTTGATATTCTAGACCAGTGACTTTTTGATACTCTAGACCAGTATCTCATACTTTAGACCAGCATCTCGATACTCTTGATCAGTGTCCCTTTGATACTCTAGGCTAGATCAATGTCTCTTTCACTACTCTAGACCCCTTGGTCACGACCCTACTTTATATCGCTTAGTAAAGGGTCGCCAAAATTTTGTTGAATGGATGACAAAGAATAGACGCAAAAGAGTGCTTATTTTTCGTTTCACTATATAGATTTAAGCTCAAAATTCACAATAGTCATATCTGTCAAACATATCGCATATCTTTTTTTAATTAATAGTCTTTTCTTGTTTCAGTAATGTCCTACATGCTATTTCTTGTTAGGTGACACATCGTGTAATTTTGAATTAATTTAACTAATATTGACAATTTAGAAATAAATACCTTTGTAAAAATGTACGTTTAATTATAATTTTTACCCCCCTTATTTTACTCAAAGGGTGGCATGGGGAGGTGTCTTAAATAATAGAATACCTTAGTGGGGTCGCATAAGCAAAAACATTGTGCTCATCTACTTTGAACGGCTAACATTCACAACACAAGTACATTGAAATTCCGGGGTCGAGCCTATTTTATTTCAATTGCAGCTTGTGTCTAAAAAAGGTACTGCTTCAAAGGCAAAAGGAGCACGATGAAATGACATAAAATTTTCAGTATGAGTCCACATGCAATTTCAAAATGAACACAAACATAAAAATAGAAAATCACGAGAACCCTCCAGAAAGGGGCATTCCGTCAAATCAAAGACACTCCCATTGCAGATAACAGAATCCATGGGCCGGTTTCGAGCTTATTATGACTTCACCAGCATAGAGTAACCGTTAATTGCATTGCAGCAAGAAAACTTGCTATTTACAGCAATGTTGTAAACTCGTGGGAATTGACTTTATGTGAATTTTATGGGAACTGACAATTTCAGTCCTTCCACGTAGCCAGATGTCACATGGAAAGTCTGAAATTGTCAGTTGCCATATAAAAGTTCGCAAAACTGCTGCAAATAGTATGTTTTCGTGCTGCCATTACAGTTAAAGGTTATTTCATGCTGATGAGAGCATAGTTTTAAGCGTATTTCAAGCATTTAATTTTTAAATTTCGCCTTTATAGGACACTTTGTAAACCTTTATAAAAATGTCGAAATCTGGTGTATAGATGTATATGATAAAACAACAACATTTTAATAATGATCCTTGTCCCAAGTGGTGTGACATGGTCTGATTTTTTTTCTTTTATTTTTTATTAATATCTTAGAAAACTCACTATAAAAGCACGAAAAAAATATGAAAAATAAAATCAGTAGCTAAAATATTCCATGTATTTAGTGTTGTCTTCAATAAAAACATATACACTAAAAACAGGTTATATATATGTGTGTGTGCGTGTGTATACCATAAAAACAACATTTAACGTACACCATTTATAAAGCTTTTCAAATAGGTTTCAAAGAGCCAGGTCAGGGGCGTGTCTCATCGGTTGACCACGCCCCCGACAGGAGACGCGTTGCTCTGCGTTTTGGGCTGATATATATATTTCGGTTTCTATCAGTTGTGTGTGTTATATTCTCTAGAAGCCCGCAGCGTATCGTTAATAACATATTTTTTTATTATTTCTTGGTATTTTCTGTTGCAGGGCCTCTTTGTCAACATTGCCATATCCCAGGAACCCACTTCCCACAACGATGGCTTCCAGAGAAACTGTGGCATATTTGTTTTTTAGGATCTCTGCAAGTGGGACCACCTATTTATTTTATGAGAGCATATTTATCTGATGTGAGAATAAGAGCGAAACCGGTCCATGGATACTATTATCTGCAATGGTAGTCTCTTCTTTGTAACAATGCAACTCTGCTGAACAAATCATTCGCGTCATTCAGCCGCGAATTTTCATCCGTTTCTGCAGCTATGAATAGCACTTAAAATAGCACTTAAATGATAATAGCACTTAAATGAGTGCTCTTGAATAGCACTTAAAAGAGTTCATTACCTGTCTAATTTGCGTCCAAATCCATGATAATAATGCGTCCAAATCCATGATCGAAGGACTCAAAAATCTGCTGTCATTAAAAATATCACTGTATCAAAGAGTAGTGTGAGGCATTAAAATACATACCGCATTAAAATCTGGCAGAACGAGGAAAACAATCCAGCTTACCTGAAATAGGAAAGAAAATTTAGAATGTCGTGAACAGTTTCACTCTAAAGTTTTCAGTATGAGTCTCAACACGACACATGTATTATTTTATTCATATTTAATATTGTACTGTTATGAACGAAAGGGAAATGATTATTGTAATTATTTACCATTTCATGCAAAGGGAAACTACGTTCAATGTTAAAAGTTTCAATCAAAGAAATGTTACTGTATGTAAGTTAGTGCGTGTATGTATGTTAGTGTGTGTGTGTGTGTATCTGAGTCTGAGAGTTTAGAAAATAATTGGACACGATTATTGCAATCATTAAATACTGGAACCCTATTGATTTGAAACGCAATCGAATGTTCGAAAGTATTTTCAGTTAAAAAACATACTGTTGATTTTAAGCAAGCTTAGCATCCCTTATTTGCATGCGTCCACCCGCTTATTTAGGGCTTATTACGTCAACTCAGGGGCAAAAGACGTATTTAGGGCGTATCACGGGATCACAGAACAGACATTTAAAAAATGGCTGATTCGTACTCAAAAATACTCAACACGTATAGTATGTCAAAATCCATACTCGTATATATATATATATATATATATATATATATATATATATATATATATATATATATATATATATATTAAAATAATAAAAACAAAAGTGCAGGAGTGCATATCAGTAAACACAGCATCAAACCGCGGGTAGTATAACAGCGTGTATTTAATTACATTAAAAACAAAAAGTAACGAGAAAGGGATGTAAAAGTATATCATGGAAAGTCCAGGAAAAAGAAAATAAATCAATGAAAAGTATATCTGCCAGAAACGTCTTCAGGGGCACATTCTAGACAGATATACTAAAATCAGTTGTTGCATAAAAACAAGTAGTTAAAATTTTATGCAATCTGTGCCCAGAACGGAATAAACGAGATTCACAGAGAAACGATACATGAGGATACAATTCAACCTAAATACAATAAAATAACACATAATCATGAAAAATATAGCGCACAAATGAACAACCATGCAAAAAAAAAAAAACTCACAAAATTTGAAGCGGCCATCCGATTGAATAATCTTCATGCGAGTTCCACGTGATCCAGCTTGAATACTTACCATGTGAAAAAACCACGATGATATATATATATATATATATATATTATATTTCAATGAAAGTATAAGCACTTTACATGTTTTGTTTATTTAACAATTCACTTTTATTTTTTCGCTTTCGAAATCGCCGATACTTTATCTTGTATTACAATACAGCAACGCACGAACTCGTCACTTCGAACAGTACAATATTTTTGCAAATTACTTAATATTATTAACAGAGTCGAAGTCAATTACTTTTACTATCGAAAATGATGTTTAAAAAAATGGTAAATTCGGTGCTGCATAATTACAACTCGCAAACACTTAATCATAAAATATTTTAAAACAACTTCCGCGAGAAACATCTGACGACAGAATTCTCATTTTATATACAAAATTTATTTTGCTCTCATTAAAAAGAAATAGATTTTCTCATATACTTTAGCCATTAACCCATTTTTCAATTCGTGTCATAACGCTGCATATCCACGCCATCATTTTTTCTTCATTTTGCAGGCTCCATTTTTAAGTCGTTTGGATTTTTTTTTTCTTTCCCGTTTAACTTTTTTCGGGGTTGTAATAACCGACAGAAAAATTGCTTTAATATTATCTTTATCAGTAATATAAATTATTCAACTAGCATGGCCAAAAGTATATAAATATTCCTCCTTAATTAGTTTCAAAGTTCTGAAAAAATAGTTATAGTTCTTTGTTTACTCAAAAATAAAAAAGGAGCTGTTTCGATTAAAATGTTTTTACTAAACCAAAGTTTAATTTAAAAAATGAGATAATTATCGGTTTATTTTTTGACTCAAAGATAAATAGTGTCGAAATACTTCAGATCATAATATTACCAGGAGAAAAGTATTTATTTACTAAAGAGTTTTTAATGTTTAACGACTTTATTAAAACAAATATTATAATTAAGTATAACTTCAGAACAGAGGCGTATATTCGAGAATATGGGGAGCACAGGGAATTATCAGATATTTAAAACATGAGAATCGCTAGTAGTTATAAATTGGGGGTTCTGCGGCGGATCGGGGAGGCGGAGCAGCGCGGAGCAGGAGGAGAGGCCCTCTTTGGGAGGAGGGTCCCTCTTTGAGAGGATCCTCTTTGGGAGGATGCCTCTTTTGAGAGGAAGCTCCTCTCAGAGGGTCTTTAGACCCCCAGGAGGATGCCTCTTAATGCCCCCCTCCCCTCTTTTGGAAGTTTGGTGAGGCGGCACAACACCGGATGCCTCTTTCGGAAGAGGGCAATTGCGAAGTCTTTCACAGTATTGTGAAAGAGGCATGATGACTCATACGGAGTGAGTTTCACTCCGAGTCTTGAGAGGGAATGTCACAATCGCTGACTGACCCTTGACCTGAGGAAGTGGTTTCAAGGGATTTCGCAATCGCTGACCGACCCTTGACCTGAGGAAGAAGTTTCAAGGGATGTCGCAATCGAACAATCTGGAAATGACGTGTCGCGCCTTGGAGCTCCTTAGCACACGTCCTCCCTCTCTGCTGGTCAGCGACAGAGTGAAAGATCTTATCAGCGTGACGTAGTTAAAGCGCCCTCTGGCGAATTTTGATGAAGTGCTGCCATCTATCGGCATTTTTTTCCAAAAGAATTTAATGTTTCACTTGTCAGGAGCTGGATTCGAACTTGGGCCCAACTGATTAGAAGCTGCGCGTCTTACCGCTGTGCCAAAGCACCCGTGCTTTATAGGCAGTTAACTTCGAAGTGTACCTTATCAGTGGAAGTTAGATTATTTTTCAAAATTCATTCGAATAGCGATGCGCTTTATAAAGGGTGCGTTTTAAAACAGAATGCTACGGAGTGAATATAAATCTGTATATTATAACATTATGATTTTTTTTTAAACAAATGTATACACAAACTTTAAAAACACGAATGTAATAATTAGCTAAAATTGTATTCAGTGGATTTTTTTTTTTAAATAAATCTAACTATCAATATAATTTTTTTTTTTTAAAAATGATTTGAATACACCCAAGTATAGTTACGCATTTTCAAAATGGTGTTAAGTGAATAGCATTCGACCATTCTGAGTGTTGTGTATCTAAAAACAAATGTATACACAAACTTTAAAAACATGAATGTAATACATAGCTGAAATTATGTTTTGTGAACAGGATTCGACCATTCTAAGTGTGTGTGTATAGCAATGTGGATTTTTTTTTAAATAAATCTAACTATCAATACGATTTTTATAATAACAACGAAATGATTTCGAATGTTTAAAAACAAATTGATTACGGATTTCCAGTGCACACACAAATTGTGTTCAGTGAACACAAAAATTGTATTCAGTGATATATAGCAATGTGGATTTTTTTTTTTTTTTTAAATAAATCTAACTATCAATATAATTTTTTTTAAAAATGATTTGAATACACCCAAGTATAGTTACGCATTTTCAAAATGGTGTTAAGTGAATAGCATTCAACCCTTTATGTGTTGTGTATCTAAAAACAAATTTATACACAAACTTTAAAAACATGAATGTAATACATAGCTGAAATTATGTTTTGTGAACAGGATTCGACCCTTTCAAGTGTTGTGTATCTAAAAACAAATGTATACACAAACTTTAAAATAGCGCATTTAGTTAAAATGAAGTGAACAAGATTTCACCATTCTAAGTGTGTGTGTGTGTGATTTTTGAAAAATAAATCTAACAGTATATAAAAATAATAATGAAAATTAGAACTCACGGAACGACGTCTTCACTACCCGCTGGTCAAACTTCAAATGAGTGATACACTCTCATTACGCTATTAAAAATTAGATATTATCTATAATGACGTCAGCAGTATGAGGTGTTGCCACCTATTTTTTCTAATAATATATTTTAATAGTTGGATACTTCAAGGGTCTGATTTGGTACACGTAATCTGAAATACATCATTTTAATGATATTACGCATTGAATATGATTCGGCCATTTTTAAAATGGTGGATGTAATTGAAATATCGAAGTTTAGAATTTAACAAACTAACGAATTTTCACCCCCAAAAATTTTAGCATTCAGTTTAAATAAAACCCAATGAATATGATATCACCATTTTAACATCGTAATTTTACTACCATTATAGAACTTAGAAGTGAGTGTACATTATTTTTTTTTTCAGGACACCAACACATTTTAAAATCTATTGAATAGGAATAGACCATTTTGCACATATATGTACCTAGATTTCAACACCCGGTATTAAAACCTGTTAAACATGAAACGAGTAAGTATTGTGTGAGATTTTATCACACTAACTTTCAAACTTTTTAAATTTTTAAAAATGTTCGAAATAGTTGTATTTCATCGGTAGACATAAATTGTATGGAACACATTTTTATGAAAAAAATATCTGTTTCGACAGCTTTTAAAAATAGATTTCTACAGTTGTACACTACGGTTCTAGAATTTTCTAAATACGAATCGACTGTTTGAACTACCAATGGTGGTTTTACCGATGCAAATATTTACAGGACAAATATTTCAATGAAACCGAACTTAGTTGAAGCTTCTAAGTTTGAATATTTAGAATCATTTCATATAATTTTTATATTCACATTGAAAATAGTTAACAAAATTGGAACTCACGGAGCGACAACTTACTGTCCACACTCCAAATGAGTGATACACTCTTATTACATTATTAAAAATTAGATCTTATCTATAATGATGTCATTATGTTGCCGTATTGCCACCACACAATTATTCTTTCCAAATTATGCATTTTTTCTTTTTTCTTTTTAATAACTTGCTACTGTCTTATGCTATCCATTTTTTTTTTTTTTCATATAAGCAGATATTCCATATACCTTCTAAATGTTAAGTTATAATTTAAAAAAAAAAAGCATTAGAGGTGTATTTTACGTCTGAATTCGTCCAAGTGGAAATCCGACAATTGCAAATGCATGATTGCATCCTCACATTTCAATAGACACCACTAAAATGTGTGGATCTTATTTTGAAAAAGCTGCTCTCAGAAAGAATATGTATATGAATACATATTTTCCATAAATATACCCCCTCCCCCCCACAATACACACAACATGCAGGCCAAAGACTCACCCAAAATACATTCCAAATCGGCTCTATAGCTTATCGCGCTTATCAGTGTAACAGATAGTGACCCAAAGTTCATGTTCGCAAAGCGAGTTAATTGCAATGTTATTGTTTTAAGCAGTTCCCATATTTAAATGAAAAATTTATCAAATTATACAATACATACAAGAGCTGGAAGATCATAGCATTTCAATATTATAGAATACTCACGAATGTTTTTTTTTCCCCATTTAAAATTATCAAATTTTAATGCAATTTGACAAAAATTGCACAATACTTAGTGTATGACTATCAAATAAGAGCTAGGTTTTATTGTTACAACAACGTTTAAGATCATTAAACGAGTATATATATATATATTTTTTTTAAAGAAGAATAGTATATAACTTACTGTTTTTAAGGATAGCTGATTGTTAACATTGAATTTAAATGAATGAGTGACCCTCTGAGACAAGTACAGTACATTGCAATAACATTAAAAAATATGAAAGATATGCAATTAACACCTTAAAAGAAACATGTAATGAGTTTTGATATTTTAATACGAGACATTATTGACATGCACATAGAAATGTCACAATTTTGTGGCTGTAGGTGCTCCATAAGACCCCTCTGCTCTTAATAAATGATCCCATTTGAATGTACATATTTAACAACACACAGAAAATGACAGGACCACAACAAAATTTTACACCTATTACAGAATAACTCCCAACTTCGTAGATTTTTAAGAAACTACAGTCGAATTTTCACCGATTCTTAGAGATTGAAACACAGCATTGTTTATGAATCTTCATACTTTAGAGAATGGAACATAAATTAGCATTTATTTTGAATGAATTCAGAATTTTGATATTGATTATAAATTTATGATTTAAACTCTGTAAAGTGTAAATATCTTTTGTCATGAAACTCACACTGTAGACATTTGATATGATTCGAATAAATATATTTTTAATTTTTTATATTTTATTTTAAAAAGTGAGATTAGTAAACCTGTTACACTTGAATGCATAGATACATAACTCACAACAATATAACATTTCTTAAATGGAACATGCTAAAAAAAAAAAAAAAAAAAATTAGCTAATGAGTATAAATAAGGAATTCAATTTGAAAGATAAAAACCATTTAATGAATCTATTATTAATGAAATACACATTAACCATTATCACTTGTACATTTAAACAAATAAGTTAAAATAATTTCCTTATCGCACTTTCATAGTCCTCTGATTTGAATGACTCGAAAAAATTTCTATCATAGCAGTAAAAGACTTCTTCACCACGCAACAAAACTTTCTTAGCAATGTTATTAATGTCAAGATTTAGAAGTACTTGTTCAGACACTCTGTCAAACATTTGTAATGGAGTGCTGTAAAGACATTCATGGTAACTTAAATCTTCAACTTGACCAACACAGCCAACACATTTGAAAAGTTTTCTTACATGACACATGATGTTGTCATGAATACAAGAGATTAATTGTTCGAATGCAAAATTTTTGTCACAAATAAGTGATGGTAGAAAGGTTATAGTGTTCTTTATTTTTAATATTTGAGCAGGAAGCCACTCTATAAATATACTTTCTCGAAGATGTATACTAATGTTGTTAACACTATTCTGTAAACATGCTATTTGATTTTTATCTAAGGTAATATGACACTGTGTTAGACAAAATTTTGAATCATATAATTGAATTATTTTCTGCAGATGCAATTTTCCGTTGTCATTGAAACAGAACAACTCATTGCGACTGACGAAAGAGGTATCTGCATATAGAATATTGAACGACCACAATTTTTGAGAAAATTCACTCCATGTAGCCGGTGACAGTGTAACACCTTCACGCGTAGGCTGTAATTCATTTCGATCGTTAGAGAGATATTTCCATATATACACTTTTAACTTCCCATGACGAAGTTTCAAATACACATACACATTAGAACCTAAATGCCAACGACGGAGTGCATCTTGCATAAAATCTGAAGAAGTAGATTCAGTCGAAACTGATTCTGCATTGGAAGATAACAGTCCACTATGTGTTAGAGCACAAGAAAGCAGATCATGAGTTGAGTTTTCAACCTCGGTGAGAACTTGTGAATTGACAACGGTAGATGTTTCTGCTGGGGTTTTGGAAGACATAAGATAGGTTTCTAACCAATCCACAGCAAATTTTTGTGAGGGTGAATTAATCACATCTGAGACAATGTCCACAGATTTTGTTTCTTCTAGGGCAGGAACAGTCAACTCCGCACTATTTACACTAGAAATTATTTGCTCGAGTGATGGCATACTTTGAATTTTAGACATTCTTTTTAGATAGTAACATCCAACTACGACATTCACAGTATAAGATTTATTTTTAAAACACTAACATCTTAAAACATTATAATTCTGTCACAGCTATGAGAGAAGCAAACCTATCCACACAACGTCCAAAGTTGAAATGACTTATCAAACAACTTCATAAGTATAATCACGTAACCTAAATCGAGTGTCGTGTGCAAACAGATCACATAAGATATGAAGTGATTAGAACTTATAATTTTTAATGAATCGTACAACATTAGATTGTGGTAAATACAATTGTTATCTACATGAGAAAATTTCTATATTATTTCATTCAGCTTCGAAATCATAGAGTGAAAATATGTACCAAACTTACTTAAAGTTCCGAATTTTAAATCACATTAACATTATATACTTAGAAAAATTTTATATATATTTTTATAACTTTAGGTGATATGTATCACGCGGAATATACAAGAATAACTACCAAAAACACGAAAATAACTAACAGTATGAGGCCTTCACAAGTCGGCATCCAAACTAGAAATGAACGATAAACACACTAATTGCAACAATTAGATGAGAGCTTATCAGTTCTTATCTTATCTAAGATTCCACATAAAATGACGTCATCACTCCAAAGTTCACAAGATGACGTCATTGGTCCAAGGTTCGCAAGATAGCCATTTAGCCTTTTAAAATTAAGAAGTAATTAAAATTTTTTTAATTACTATCGATTTTTAATTACTTCTTAATTTTAAAAGGCTAAATGGCTATCTTGCGAACCTTGGACCAATGACGTCATCTTGTGAACTTTGGAGTGATGACGTCATTTTATGTGGAATCTTAGATAAGATAAGAACTGATAAGCTCTCATCTAATTGTTGCAATTAGTGTGTTTATCGTTCATTTCTAGTTTGGATGCCGACTTGTGAAGGCCTCATACTGTTAGTTATTTTCGTGTTTTTGGTAGTTATTCTTGTATATTCCGCGTGATACATATCACCTAAAGTTATAAAAATATATATAAAATTTTTCTAAGTATATAATGTTAATGTGATTTAAAATTCGGAACTTTAAGTAAGTTTGGTACATATTTTCACTCTATGATTTCGAAGCTGAATGAAATAATATAGAAATTTTCTCATGTAGATAACAATTGTATTTACCACAATCTAATGTTGTACGATTCATTAAAAATTATAAGTTCTAATCACTTCATATCTTATGTGATCTGTTTGCACACGACACTCGATTTAGGTTACGTGATTATACTTATGAAGTTGTTTGATAAGTCATTTCAACTTTGGACGTTGTGTGGATAGGTTTGCTTCTCTCATAGCTGTGACAGAATTATAATGTTTTAAGATGTTAGTGTTTTAAAAATAAATCTTATACTGTGAATGTCGTAGTTGGATGTTACTATCTAAAAAGAATGTCTAAAATTCAAAGTATGCCATCACTCGAGCAAATAATTTCTAGTGTAAATAGTGCGGAGTTGACTGTTCCTGCCCTAGAAGAAACAAAATCTGTGGACATTGTCTCAGATGTGATTAATTCACCCTCACAAAAATTTGCTGTGGATTGGTTAGAAACCTATCTTATGTCTTCCAAAACCCCAGCAGAAACATCTACCGTTGTCAATTCACAAGTTCTCACCGAGGTTGAAAACTCAACTCATGATCTGCTTTCTTGTGCTCTAACACATAGTGGACTGTTATCTTCCAATGCAGAATCAGTTTCGACTGAATCTACTTCTTCAGATTTTATGCAAGATGCACTCCGTCGTTGGCATTTAGGTTCTAATGTGTATGTGTATTTGAAACTTCGTCATGGGAAGTTAAAAGTGTATATATGGAAATATCTCTCTAACGATCGAAATGAATTACAGCCTACGCGTGAAGGTGTTACACTGTCACCGGCTACATGGAGTGAATTTTCTCAAAAATTGTGGTCGTTCAATATTCTATATGCAGATACCTCTTTCGTCAGTCGCAATGAGTTGTTCTGTTTCAATGACAACGGAAAATTGCATCTGCAGAAAATAATTCAATTATATGATTCAAAATTTTGTCTAACACAGTGTCATATTACCTTAGATAAAAATCAAATAGCATGTTTACAGAATAGTGTTAACAACATTAGTATACATCTTCGAGAAAGTATATTTATAGAGTGGCTTCCTGCTCAAATATTAAAAATAAAGAACACTATAACCTTTCTACCATCACTTATTTGTGACAAAAATTTTGCATTCGAACAATTAATCTCTTGTATTCATGACAACATCATGTGTCATGTAAGAAAACTTTTCAAATGTGTTGGCTGTGTTGGTCAAGTTGAAGATTTAAGTTACCATGAATGTCTTTACAGCACTCCATTACAAATGTTTGACAGAGTGTCTGAACAAGTACTTCTAAATCTTGACATTAATAACATTGCTAAGAAAGTTTTGTTGCGTGGTGAAGAAGTCTTTTACTGCTATGATAGAAATTTTTTCGAGTCATTCAAATCAGAGGACTATGAAAGTGCGATAAGGAAATTATTTTAACTTATTTGTTTAAATGTACAAGTGATAATGGTTAATGTGTATTTCATTAATAATAGATTCATTAAATGGTTTTTATCTTTCAAATTGAATTCCTTATTTATACTCATTAGCTAATTTTTTTTTTTTTTTTTTTTAGCATGTTCCATTTAAGAAATGTTATATTGTTGTGAGTTATGTATCTATGCATTCAAGTGTAACAGGTTTACTAATCTCACTTTTTAAAATAAAATATAAAAAATTAAAAATATATTTATTCGAATCATATCAAATGTCTACAGTGTGAGTTTCATGACAAAAGATATTTACACTTTACAGAGTTTAAATCATAAATTTATAATCAATATCAAAATTCTGAATTCATTCAAAATAAATGCTAATTTATGTTCCATTCTCTAAAGTATGAAGATTCATAAACAATGCTGTGTTTCAATCTCTAAGAATCGGTGAAAATTCGACTGTAGTTTCTTAAAAATCTACGAAGTTGGGAGTTATTCTGTAATAGGTGTAAAATTTTGTTGTGGTCCTGTCATTTTCTGTGTGTTGTTAAATATGTACATTCAAATGGGATCATTTATTAAGAGCAGAGGGGTCTTATGGAGCACCTACAGCCACAAAATTGTGACATTTCTATGTGCATGTCAATAATGTCTCGTATTAAAATATCAAAACTCATTACATGTTTCTTTTAAGGTGTTAATTGCATATCTTTCATATTTTTTAATGTTATTGCAATGTACTGTACTTGTCTCAGAGGGTCACTCATTCATTTAAATTCAATGTTAACAATCAGCTATCCTTAAAAACAGTAAGTTATATACTATTCTTCTTTAAAAAAAATATATATATATATACTCGTTTAATGATCTTAAACGTTGTTGTAACAATAAAACCTAGCTCTTATTTGATAGTCATACACTAAGTATTGTGCAATTTTTGTCAAATTGCATTAAAATTTGATAATTTTAAATGGGGAAAAAAAAACATTCGTGAGTATTCTATAATATTGAAATGCTATGATCTTCCAGCTCTTGTATGTATTGTATAATTTGATAAATTTTTCATTTAAATATGGGAACTGCTTAAAACAATAACATTGCAATTAACTCGCTTTGCGAACATGAACTTTGGGTCACTATCTGTTACACTGATAAGCGCGATAAGCTATAGAGCCGATTTGGAATGTATTTTGGGTGAGTCTTTGGCCTGCATGTTGTGTGTATTGTGGGGGGGAGGGGGTATATTTATGGAAAATATGTATTCATATACATATTCTTTCTGAGAGCAGCTTTTTCAAAATAAGATCCACACATTTTAGTGGTGTCTATTGAAATGTGAGGATGCAATCATGCATTTGCAATTGTCGGATTTCCACTTGGACGAATTCAGACGTAAAATACACCTCTAATGCTTTTTTTTTTTAAATTATAACTTAACATTTAGAAGGTATATGGAATATCTGCTTATATGAAAAAAAAAAAAAATGGATAGCATAAGACAGTAGCAAGTTATTAAAAAGAAAAAAGAAAAAATGCATAATTTGGAAAGAATAATTGTGTGGTGGCAATACGGCAACATAATGACATCATTATAGATAAGATCTAATTTTTAATAATGTAATAAGAGTGTATCACTCATTTGGAGTGTGGACAGTAAGTTGTCGCTCCGTGAGTTCCAATTTTGTTAACTATTTTCAATGTGAATATAAAAATTATATGAAATGATTCTAAATATTCAAACTTAGAAGCTTCAACTAAGTTCGGTTTCATTGAAATATTTGTCCTGTAAATATTTGCATCGGTAAAACCACCATTGGTAGTTCAAACAGTCGATTCGTATTTAGAAAATTCTAGAACCGTAGTGTACAACTGTAGAAATCTATTTTTAAAAGCTGTCGAAACAGATATTTTTTTCATAAAAATGTGTTCCATACAATTTATGTCTACCGATGAAATACAACTATTTCGAACATTTTTAAAAATTTAAAAAGTTTGAAAGTTAGTGTGATAAAATCTCACACAATACTTACTCGTTTCATGTTTAACAGGTTTTAATACCGGGTGTTGAAATCTAGGTACATATATGTGCAAAATGGTCTATTCCTATTCAATAGATTTTAAAATGTGTTGGTGTCCTGAAAAAAAAAATAATGTACACTCACTTCTAAGTTCTATAATGGTAGTAAAATTACGATGTTAAAATGGTGATATCATATTCATTGGGTTTTATTTAAACTGAATGCTAAAATTTTTGGGGGTGAAAATTCGTTAGTTTGTTAAATTCTAAACTTCGATATTTCAATTACATCCACCATTTTAAAAATGGCCGAATCATATTCAATGCGTAATATCATTAAAATGATGTATTTCAGATTACGTGTACCAAATCAGACCCTTGAAGTATCCAACTATTAAAATATATTATTAGAAAAAATAGGTGGCAACACCTCATACTGCTGACGTCATTATAGATAATATCTAATTTTTAATAGCGTAATGAGAGTGTATCACTCATTTGAAGTTTGACCAGCGGGTAGTGAAGACGTCGTTCCGTGAGTTCTAATTTTCATTATTATTTTTATATACTGTTAGATTTATTTTTCAAAAATCACACACACACACACTTAGAATGGTGAAATCTTGTTCACTTCATTTTAACTAAATGCGCTATTTTAAAGTTTGTGTATACATTTGTTTTTAGATACACAACACTTGAAAGGGTCGAATCCTGTTCACAAAACATAATTTCAGCTATGTATTACATTCATGTTTTTAAAGTTTGTGTATAAATTTGTTTTTAGATACACAACACATAAAGGGTTGAATGCTATTCACTTAACACCATTTTGAAAATGCGTAACTATACTTGGGTGTATTCAAATCATTTTTAAAAAAAATTATATTGATAGTTAGATTTATTTAAAAAAAAAAAAAAAATCCACATTGCTATATATCACTGAATACAATTTTTGTGTTCACTGAACACAATTTGTGTGTGCACTGGAAATCCGTAATCAATTTGTTTTTAAACATTCGAAATCATTTCGTTGTTATTATAAAAATCGTATTGATAGTTAGATTTATTTAAAAAAAAATCCACATTGCTATACACACACACTTAGAATGGTCGAATCCTGTTCACAAAACATAATTTCAGCTATGTATTACATTCATGTTTTTAAAGTTTGTGTATACATTTGTTTTTAGATACACAACACTCAGAATGGTCGAATGCTATTCACTTAACACCATTTTGAAAATGCGTAACTATACTTGGGTGTATTCAAATCATTTTTAAAAAAAAAAAATTATATTGATAGTTAGATTTATTTAAAAAAAAAAATCCACTGAATACAATTTTAGCTAATTATTACATTCGTGTTTTTAAAGTTTGTGTATACATTTGTTTAAAAAAAAATCATAATGTTATAATATACAGATTTATATTCACTCCGTAGCATTCTGTTTTAAAACGCACCCTTTATAAAGCGCATCGCTATTCGAATGAATTTTGAAAAATAATCTAACTTCCACTGATAAGGTACACTTCGAAGTTAACTGCCTATAAAGCACGGGTGCTTTGGCACAGCGGTAAGACGCGCAGCTTCTAATCAGTTGGGCCCAAGTTCGAATCCAGCTCCTGACAAGTGAAACATTAAATTCTTTTGGAAAAAAATGCCGATAGATGGCAGCACTTCATCAAAATTCGCCAGAGGGCGCTTTAACTACGTCACGCTGATAAGATCTTTCACTCTGTCGCTGACCAGCAGAGAGGGAGGACGTGTGCTAAGGAGCTCCAAGGCGCGACACGTCATTTCCAGATTGTTCGATTGCGACATCCCTTGAAACTTCTTCCTCAGGTCAAGGGTCGGTCAGCGATTGCGAAATCCCTTGAAACCACTTCCTCAGGTCAAGGGTCAGTCAGCGATTGTGACATTCCCTCTCAAGACTCGGAGTGAAACTCACTCCGTATGAGTCATCATGCCTCTTTCACAATACTGTGAAAGACTTCGCAATTGCCCTCTTCCGAAAGAGGCATCCGGTGTTGTGCCGCCTCACCAAACTTCCAAAAGAGGGGAGGGGGGCATTAAGAGGCATCCTCCTGGGGGTCTAAAGACCCTCTGAGAGGAGCTTCCTCTCAAAAGAGGCATCCTCCCAAAGAGGATCCTCTCAAAGAGGGACCCTCCTCCCAAAGAGGGCCTCTCCTCCTGCTCCGCGCTGCTCCGCCTCCCCGATCCGCCGCAGAACCCCCAATTTATAACTACTATCGCTTCTGAATTCATTCACTGTTTTAAAAAATCAACTTGAATCAATTGAAAATAATAGTGCAAATTTACTTTCAAATCATTTAATTCGACAGATATTCCAATCACAGACTAATACATAGATATAAAAATTAAACAAGAAAGAAAATTATTGTTTCGTTTTCAGGGGTGTTTCAATTGAAGTAACATCTTACAAAGTCCCAAAACAACTGACAGGGACAATACTAAAGTAGCCACTCATTCACAAAACAGAAGATTAGAACACTGGAAAATTCCCAATTCACATTGTCTGATATCACGACAATCCAATCTAACTGAACGAAAAATCGCTTATGTATCCTTCGTGAAAATATCTAGAAAAATGGGCGTAACTATCTGAGAGGATAGTGGCAGAGGAATAAGGGTATTGTCCCTGTGGATGTCATGCTCACTGGGTTCCTGTCTGAATTGGGTGACAATTGGGTGCAAAAGTGTAAATCCCACTTCCTTGTGTGTGTCCCTGGTAAAAAAACAATATCTGAATTCATTCTATGATGGTGACTCATGGATACGACACCAACCAATGACCGTAACTTCTTCAACCAAAACCTCAATCAAACTATAAAATTTGTGCAGTTTACAAAGCTGGTAAAAAGTCACTTTAGTGATATTTCGCCAAATTTGCCACCCTCCTCCCCACAATAATACCTAATTTGTCGCCAAAGTCAAGCAACCCAAGCCTTCAACTAGTAACAATGATTGTCTGTAAATGTGGTTTTTCTTCGGGAATGGGCAAGAGGCCGAGATGATTTTATGCATTTGTCGCAATATACTATATATTTAGGGAAAGATAAAATGAAAAAAAATCGAATTTGAAATTTATTATAATAAACACCACAGAAAACTTTATTATGTTTCTTTGTAAAAACTATCGAATTTCGGTTAAAATTTCCATTCTTTATTTCCAAAATAAATTATTTAATTTAAGCCGATAATTAGTTTTAATTGGAATGCCTGCATTTTGAATGAACACAGATCACATTCTAAGTTTAATTAACGAAAATGATTTTTTTTTTCACGTCTAGAAATACGAGTGATCTCCAATTAAGTATAAACAGCGCTTTTTAAAATGAAACATAAATGGAAAATTGTTCAATAAATAGGATTATAAAACGCCTTAAATATTCAGTAATTTCGTAACTGTTTCGAATTTTTATCATCTATCTTGTCAATTGTTTTTCTCAAATAGCGTTTCATAAATTTAAATCTTATAATCGTGTTCCCACTTTATCTCAAAAATAAACTGACTCGTAATTCAAGTGTTAACTTAAAAATAATATTTTTAATAAAGTTATCCATTATTCATGGAATATTCTAACATAATAAAGGAAGATATGGGTGCTTTTGTCTGTGTATGTGTCGTCTGTAAAGGGAAATTTAACTGTTGGACAGCAACTAAATGAAGTACAGAAGTACTTCTGGACCTAAGAAAATACGCCTTGGCGTGAATTTTTTTCACATTCAAATTAATTTTTTTAGTTGTTTTACGTTTTGAAACGATTTTGAGCGATTTTCATGCAAATAGGCTCTTTAGCGACCAAAATTATTTTCACACAGTATCCATATTGAAACCATTCAAAGGATCGAAGAACGTTCGATGTTTGAACCGAATCAGTAGGACAATTCCTACAAATTCATTTATTCATATTTAAATACAATTTTAAGCTTATCTGAAGCTCATTTCGCAGAACCCGGTAACGGAAAATCAGCACAATTTTTTAGTTTGGCAGAAATTGTCTGTTCATTTCGCTTTCTAATAAAAAAAAATCGTTTAATTATTACATTATTTTATTTCTTTGTAATTTTTCAAGCAAACGCATAACAATTACAAACGCTATTCCTTTAATAATCTGCAAAATTTTCTCCCCGGTGGATTGCACATACCATGTTCAAGATGCGGTTTAAGCCACACCTTCTCTCCTAGTTGGGATTTCGATAGAAACGAGAGGAAATTATTTGGAAATTTAGGCGATTTGAATCAACCGGGGTGACGTTTGAAGGCGATTTGGAAATTGAGTTGTGTCATCTGTAAATGTAGCTTACTGGGCGAAATTTTTTTTTATTCGAATTAGTTTAGTTACTTTATTTTTTATCACGATTTTGTGCAATTTTCACAGAAAGCGATTCCTCAGTGACCAAAAATATTATTATAGCGTCTCAACCTTCACACCATAGAAAAGACCGAAGAGCGTTTTTTCCAACGGTATTTGAACCAAATCCGTAAATGGATTCCTTCATATTTACTTATTTATTTCTAAATACATCGCAGTTTGCACTTTTTTAGGAAATCAGTATTTCTTCGCATCCAAAATAAGAATATACGCATGCAGATTTTTGCAATACAATAAAATTGTGCTTATCTTTGCATATATATATATATATATATATAATGCAGCATTATTTTATTTCCTGTGAATTTTGAAGCAAACGCATAAAAATTGAAATGTTGTCGTTGCTAATTCCGTCCGACTTAGTCCGAAGATAGACAAAGACTACAATCCCATGAATTCCAAGAAAATCTAAAAACAACAGGGGTTCTGGGATATAATTATCCCGGGATAGTCCAAGGAAATGTAATGCAAAGTGTAGTGCAACCAAATCAACGTAATTCTGCAACTGTATCGAAGGGTTAAGAAAGGGATGGCGAATTGAAACCTGTAAATGGGACTCTATAAGCCATCTAATGATGTATTATTAATTACTCTACGATTAATAGTCCCGGAGTTAATGCGAGATGAAATGGGTCACAAAACTATGTGATAATAAAATATTTACAAATATATATATATATATATATATATATATATATATATGAAAAAATCCGCGATACAGTGTTTGTAAGGTTAAATTGTACATTTGGTGCTTTTCCGAATAACAACATGCAAAGCTAATGCGTACCCCATTAACTTATATTTTACGCAACTCAAAATTAACAATTATCAATATTGATATCATCCTCAATAAGCAATACACTCCATATATTTAAATATTTTAATAATAAATTCATCAATCAGACGTTATTTTCATTACTTTGGCATCATTTTAGCAATTTTGACGATATTTTCGTCAATGTGGGGCCAAATATGGCCAAGTTGGCGATATTTAGAAGATAATTTCTTATATAATAAAAGATATGCCTATCATATGCCCATCAATTAAAATTTTGCAGAACACTGCATTTTGGCGTCATTTTTAACAATTTGGCGTCATTTTATTAATTTGGCGTCATTTTTATCAAAGTGGCGACATTTTTATCAATTTCATAACATTTTTATCAATTTGCCAACAGTTTGGTCAATTTGACGACAATTTTATCAATTTGATAACATTTTTATCAATTTAGAAAAATTAAAAAAAGTCACCAAGTTGGCGATATGCCACCAAAATTCGGTCGCCAGAAGTGTTGCAGACGTAGAAATTGGTTATTCTTATGTTCTTTGCAAAATATTGAATTTTCATCAATTAGTTGTCATTTTCATTGATTTAGCATCATTCTTATCTATTTCTATTACATCTAATTCGTCGCCAAAATTTCGTCACGTATTATGGTCGGAGAAATAAGTTATTCTTATAGTAGATAAAGAACTAATGGCGTCCAAAAACAAAGCTATTACCCAAACTATCTTCCCTTATAGTAGATTCTTATATACTTTCCAAGATATTGAATTTTCATCAATTAGTCTTCAGTTTCATTGATTTGGAGTCATTTTTATCAATTTGATGACATTTTTATCAATTTGGCGATATTTTCGTCAATTTGGCAACATTAAAAAATCTCGCCAAGTTGACGACATTCCGCCAAATTTGTCGCTAAAATTTCGTCAAGCATTGTAGATGCAGAAATAGGTTATTCTTATAGTAGATAAACTTTAATGACGTCAAATTAGAATGCTATTACCCAAAGTGCTTTCACTCGTAAATGGAACGAGCTAGATCTGTGAGAAAGATGATAATAAATTTATCACAAAATATTATATATGAAAAGTCAGTGCTTTTTTAATTTTAAGTGATTTTTTGATAAATTTACTTGAAAAATATGCTGTATCTCAAGAACAGCCCATGCTAGCTTTTTAAAGTTTATGTCAAACGTTTTCTAATGAAAAATTATATAGGAAATGATAATTTACTTAACTTTATTGAATGTTTTAGTTTTTTTTATGAATTTTTCAAAATTTCATTTCAAAATTTAGGTGGGTTCCAAACATTTGACTGCGTGTAAAAACAATAGGCTTCCACTATTCACAGATTGTGATTTCTGTACCAAACTTTGTTCGAATATCTTCGTTCGTTCGTGAGATGTCGTCTCCACACACGCACACACACCCATCACTTCAAAAATGTCTGATTCGTGTTCAGGGATGTTTGAAATGTGCTCTGCGTCGAAAATTTGAATTCAAATTTTCGATCCCGTCACAATACTTTCCTTATATATTATACTATATATATGAGGAAAGTAAAAATAATAATAAATATATACAAATTTATAATAAAAATGTAATAAATAATAAAATTATGTTTCCTAACTACCATAAAATGTAGCTTACGTCAAAGAACTAATTTGCATATTTTCCGTTTAGTACGATAATAATAACAACAACCTAAAACCGTTAGACATCGTTAAAATACCTAAGTTCGATGAACTAATCTCACGACTATGACATATTCGCATTTTTAACACTTTACAACAAATTTGAAAAGTGTTTATGACTTTGTTCATTCTGTCTGACTGTCCGTCCGTTAGCACGATAACTGCCGTAAAAATGACTTAATCAAAATGAAATTTTAGTATGTTGTTCAGACGGTCTGTAGAACCTATGGGAATATAAATGAATTATATCACCCAATTAGTTTTGGATTGAACCCGGGTCGAAAACATGAAATACATTGAGCCCTATGGGACCTAATTTTTCAAACATTTTTTAAGCGGATTTAAAATTCACAAATTGCTTCGAAAATTTTAGGTAATATTCAAATTGTTCCATAAAATATATAAAAAAAAATTCAGCGAAATATATTCAGTAGTTTTTTAAATAAAAATTAAAATAATAATTACACCTCTTATATGAAACGATCACGTGACCATGATATGAAACGATCACATGACCCACTTCAAAATGATATATGGCATCCATCTTGTCTCAAAATCGTGATTTTTAAAGTTCTTTTTAATTCATATTGAGTGTTGTATCCGTCCTAAAACTACTTTATTTTTGCTTAAATTCTGTGCATCTACATACTGAAACAACGCAATGACAATATATTTGAGTTTAAATGCTCATCTAAATTTGATTATTCCTACAACTAAGCCTATTTTTCACCTATGTAAAATGTAAACAGCAAAATATATAGAATGAGTTGTATTAGAATTCCTGTATTTTTTTAACACAAAATAATTTAGTCCATGGAGTCTGCATGGCTGATATGAATGAAATATTAATTGATTTCATAAAGAGAAGGACGATTTTTTTCGATGAAGTTTCAAGCATAGAGTTTAATTTTTTGTAGCTCCATGGTCTTAAACAAAATGTTTAAATAAAATAAATTATTATAGTATTGTGATGAATGAAATGAATGGGAGAAAGTTATGAATGAAATCCTGTTTTTATAGAGAGATCCAGGCGTGTTATTTTTTCTATGACGTCATTTGAATTAATTTCAGTTGTTTTCGATGAAGTTTTCAAATATAATAAATTATCGTAGTATTATGATAATTCTAAAACTATTACCGAGGAATGTATAACATTTTAGAGATGTTTAAACCAAGCAATTTATATTTCAATGCCGTCATTTGAATGAAGTTCATTTTTTTCGATGAAGGTTTAAGTTTTCAAATATAATAAATTAATGCAGTATTGTGATAAGTTTCAAAATATTACCGAGGGATGTATTGTATTTTAGACTTGTTTAAATAAAATTGCATTGAAGTTGGAAAGTGTTTCATAATCAATGCTTTAAGCATGATGGATCTTTCTTGTATTATAATGTGCTGAGTCTATCATTCGCATAATTCGTTCATTCATTCGACCATTTAAAATCCCATACGATAATTATTGCAGAAGGTTTAAGTTCTAAAACGCAAGATAAGATAAATTCCAGAATAAACCAGTAACGTTTTTCAATAAAATAGCACATGACGCACTTAGTTAGAACAACTGTATTCAATTAACGAAATCTCGCCATTCAAATTGAAGTTTTCAATATGGAGCTGACCCCTGAAAATGGCACATTTCGGAATATCGAATATCGCCGGATATAAAGATAGGAATTATACGAACATTTATATTTGGACTGATATGGGGAGTCTAGAATTTGTTTATGACGTTTAAATCGAGTGCTCTCATTTGAAATTTCGAAATTTGTGCGAATTTAGATATGAAGGCGGCCCCTTATGCAAAGTCTATTCATATGTATAGAGGACGCTATTTCTAATCAAATGGTATCTTTAACCTTTGCTTTTTTGGGTGGGACAGCGTCCATCCCAAACGAAGAACCTCTCAAAAAGACACTTTGCTTACGGGCTTTTGCTTACGGGTGGAACAGCGTCAATTCCAAACAATCGAACTGTTTGGAATAGGGTGTGTCAAATACCTGTATTTTTTAGAGGTTCTTCGTTTGGGATGGACGCTGTCCCACCCGCAAGCAAAAGGTTAACTTTGCTTTGCTAAGAATGATGCTCGAATAATAAGGGATGGGTCACTACTGTACGTAAACTTGTCTTGCAGGATCCGTCACAATGAAATTTAAGGTTATATTTATTAAGGAAATAGGGCATAAATATTCCCTTTTTTTTTCCAGAAGGACCTCAAATTAAAGTTTTTCTTTATAAATCATCTTTAGCATGTGTTCTAAAGTAACAACAAGTTTTTCTCGCATGCGAAAAATATTTATTGGAAAAACGCGGAAAGGAGATTTTTCTTCTTCGATTTGATGTTTTACTTATTGCAGGAATGATGGAAATAAATACTTAAGCTTGAAGGGTGGAGAAGGGGTGGGGAGTCAAAATTCCGATTGCAATGAAGGTAATTCGATGCACATAAAGTGTCTGATATACACTACTGTGAAGTAAAGAAAAATCTGATGTGGGCAACACATGACTTTCCTTATGTAATGCAATCAATTTACTACTTTCACAGTGAAAACAAAATAGGTTATTCTTATAGTAGATACTTATACTATTTCCAAGTTATTGAATTTTCGTCAATGAGTCGTCATTTTCACTGATTTAGCGTCATTTTTATCCATTTGGCGAGATTTTCTTTAATTTTGAAACATTTAAAAAAGTCATTCCACCAAATTCGTCGTCAAAATCCCGCCAAGCATTATAGATGGAGAAATAAGTTATTCTTATAGCAGATAAATTACTATTGCGTTCAAATACAAAATTATTACTAAAGTATTCTCTCATGAATGGAACGAGCTAGATCCATAAGAATGGTGTCACTAAATTTATCGCATGATATTACATATGAAAAGTGAAAATGTTTCTCAAAAGTTAATATTTTTTTTAATTTATTTGATTTTTTGATAAATGTATTTGAAAAATGTGCAATATCTCGAGAACAGTTCATGTTATCGTTCTAAAGTTTATGCCAATCGTTTTCTAAGGAAAAATTACATAAGAAATGTCTATTTGCGTAACTTTATTAAAGGTTTTGATTTTTTGATGATTTTTTCAAAATTTCACTCGAAAATTTAGGGATGTTCTAAACATTCGATTGCGTTTAAAAACAAGGCTTCCAGTATTCATGGATTATAATGTTTGTACCAAATTTCAATCGAATCGCTCTATATATTCGTGAGATATCGTCTCTACACACACACACACACATCACCTCAAAAATGTTCTATTCGTGATAGGTATGCTTGAAACGTGCTCTCCCGTCGAAAACTCGAATTCGAATTTTCGGCTAATAAAATAAGTGGAAAATAAGTGGAAGTACAATATGCAGTATTATACGAGAAGCTTAAATACAAAGAAAAGTGGGCGAATGCTTAGAAGCTAAGGAAAGATATTTGGAAATTTGGTAAAATGTTCACTAAGGGTATATTAGAGAAGTTATACAGGATTCCAAGGAAATTCCTTAAGCACCCTCAAGAACCTTATGCTCATAATTTTTTATGAGCATGTCCATCGTTTTTAACACTTTACAACATAGTTGAAAAGTGTTTATGACTTCATTCTGTCTGTCTGTCCGTTTGCACGATAACTGCCGTAAAAACGACTTCATCAAAATGAAATTTTAGTATGGTGTTGAGACGATCTGTGGGACATATGGGAATGTAAATTAATAATATCACCCATTCAGTTTTGGATTGAACCCGGGTTAAAAAAAGGAAATACATTGAACCCTGTGAGACCACATTTTTCAAACATTTTTTAAGCGAAGTTAAAATTCACAAATTGCTTCGAAAATTTTAGGAAATATTCAAATTATTCCGTAAAATATATAAAAATGTTTTCAACAAAATGAGTTTGGTAGTTTTTTAAATAGAAATTAAAATAATAATTGCTCCTATATTATGTGAAGAGATCACGTGACATACTTCAAAATGAAATAGGGCATCCATCTTCTTTTTCCAATGTAAAAATTGTGATTTTAAAAGTTCTTTTAAATTTATATTTAGTGTTGCATCTGTCCTAAAACCGATTTATTTTTGCGTATTTTCTGTGCATTTATATTCTACACCAACGCAATTGCACTATTTTTGAGTTTAAATGATCATCAAGCTTCGATTATTTCTACAACGAAAACTGAACGTATGCAGAACGTAAACAAAGCAAACGATTGTGAGATGAGTTGTATAAGAATTGCTGAATTTTTAACGCAAAATTATTTAGCTCTGGAGTCTGGAATATAAGTCATATGAATGGAATATTCATTGATTTTACTTAGATAGAGAAGCAAGCGATTTTATAGCATTGCCTTTTTTGATGAAGTTTTAAGTTTCAATTATTGTACTATGATAATTATAAAATTATCACCGCTGAATGTATCGCATTTTAGAGATGTTTAAATAAAATTGCATTTCAGTTGGAAAGTGTTTCACAATCAATACTTTATGCATGATTAATCAATCTTTCTTATTTTATTTTATTATCCAGACCGTCCAACTCACTCAAAGGGTGTAGAGCAGTGTTGTTTACAAATGCCTGTCTTTTGGCCGCTAGGCCATTAGACAGAGAGCTCTCCAGTATTTCTTTATTGATGAACTAGAAGTCACTAGTGCTAGGCACTCGTGACTCTTCTAAATGTTTTCCAAACATAGGCTGTCCCAAGTCACATAAAGTACAATCCGGGAAGCCACAGGTCCAATCCCATGGAGATAAGCCCTGAGACAGTCATGACCAGTCAGAAATCTGAACCTGGCAACTGGTTCTTATCGAGGACTATCTGGAATGACTCAATGTTCCTGCTGAGGACGCTTCATGCCTCTCCTTCAGATGCCCCCAGAGATTCTGCCTCAATTTCATTCTTGCGCTACATTTTGATGTGAAGTATTAGACAGTTCAAGAAAGCTTAGAGAGCGGCAAAAGCTGTGGTGGATTTAGCGTTACTCAGGGTGCACCACGTGGAGGCTTACTACATTACACCCCGGGTGTAGAGCAGTTACAAGGGATGACAGTGAAAATCACATTAAGTCATTATAGTAAGGTGACCCTGCCCTAGGGGGAGAATTTCAAAACAATGATGCAGAACACAAAATCCCTGTCACAAATTTGTATCATCAGAGTAGAGTGAAACCTGCCGTGATTGTTAGCTCCATCATTTTAACTCGAGAAGGATTCTAAAAATATTTTTCAGAGTGTCGTTGTAACTTAAGGAAAAAAAAACACAGACAGAAAAAATTTATTCTGATATTAACTTTATCGATAATATAAAATATTCAGCTTACTCTGCTAACATATATGTACACTCCTTTTTAATTAGTTTCAATGTTCGACAAAAAATAAGTTCCCGAAACGAAGTTTAATTAACAGAAATGAGATAATTATCGGTATATTTTTTTTATCTCTAAAATAAATAGTGGTACCCAATGCTTTTTATGATTTCATGCAAAATTGCTAGATAATATGTCTTCGCTTTCGGGTAGGTGGATGAAATTTTAGAACATTCAATGGATATTTTTTTTTATACGTTAAGCATATTTTCAAAGACTCTTCGATGTATTTATAATCCACTCTTCTAGATATAAAAAACTACTTTAGAAGCACAAATTCTAAAAAAAATTTACTTTAATTCTACTATTATATCCTTTGATTTTTCAGTGATTCTACTATTCTATTCTTTGATTCTAATATTCTATTCTTTCATTCTACATTGATTCTACTTCTTCTATTCTTTGATTCTACATTTGATTCTACATTGATTCTCTAATATTCTATTCTTTGATTCTACAAAAATTTTAAAAAATTCTACTTTAGAAACACAGAACTTTTATTTTAGATTCCCAGCGAATGTTTAGTTTCCCAGCCAATGGCTCATTATAAATATGGATACAGAGTTGTTTGGTGAGCAGGACACTGGCGGTTCGATTCCCGCTGACAAAATAGTTTTTTTACTACACAACCCTCAAGGATTTTATATGCAGGTGATGGATGAAATCGGAATAATGCAGAAATTAAAATTTTCCACAATCGTTGCATGTTATGGTACAGCGGCTTCCATTAACAGAGTTACGGCAAACAGAATGTTAAAAATCGAAACATATGCAAGTCGTACATATCAGAAGTTACCGTTTGATTTGAAATCTGAAGAAGAGTGCAAGGTCACACCAAGCAATCATTTCCCAATGGTACGTAATAATACTAAATAATGCAATTTTCTGTACTGCCAAGCTCTTAGAAACCGCTCTTTTCGCTGATGGGTGACGAATTTTTGATCATTTATATACACGATGAGGCCCATGGATATTCTGCCCGTAAGTAATTTAAAAAAACCCGGTTTATTCATAAGATATCTACTGTAATAGAAGATAACACTGAATCGTTGTCTACTTAGCCTAAACATAAAAGGGGGTATTATAATATCCATTGTTGTAAATAAATTAAAAATGAGTCCAATACCCAGCTTCCTTTTCAGTATTTGATGTCATGTGCAACTTAGAACTCCAAAATACTGTTCTTTATATATAGATGACCGGAAAGTAGTACATAGGCAGTTCTCGGACAAGGCGCGGCAATAATGTGTCATAAAGTGAACCTTCTGAATGAATGCAAGGTCGTAAAATACTTTTTCCATTCTGATACTGCATATTTTTACTCTGGAATCGTGGGTGTATGCTCATGATGAATTCGAATTTCTGGAAAAGAAAGGCTTTTATTTAAAGTATCAGAAAGCGATCTGACTATTTTACAAAGTCACTAAACTGTTAGGAGCAATGAAACAGTCGATGATGACCGATAACTGAAGATGGCTCGCTCATATACTCTATATAAGAAGATCTCAAGACATTTCTTACCGCTTAAATTTCTTAACCGAACTACAAAATTGCAAAATTTTCAAAATGCGTCAAAAGTCTTCAAGTTGGCGAAATTTTTAACCGAATGTGTCGCCAATGCCAAGCAACCCGAACCTTCAAATACTAGCAATGATTGCTCACAAATGTCGTTTTTCCTCGGAGACAGACAATAAGAGTGAAGACATTCTAAATGGCCATAACAATATGACACAAATGTATCCATGGGCGCCCATGGAGCGGAGGGCAAGAGGGGCACTTGCTCTCTCCTGGACGTCCAAGGTCACAAATGGGGGAATCAAGCCAATAGATGCTGTACATCTTACCCATTTGATCCACTGACGTCAGTGATTTCCCCCCTCCTGGAAAAAGTTCTATGGGCGCCCGTGAATGCACCTAAACAATACGAAATATGAATGCACAAGAAAGTCGAGTGGTGCTTCACACTCCAAAAAGTTTACGTTATCTACCACCCATATTTCTTCCCTGAACCTCTCTCAGGTTTGCATCGTTTCGGAGTCTCGATGCTTGTCAGTCGATCACGTGATTCGTCGCTGACGTTCTCTCATCCGGGTATAAAAAATGAATGGCATCCTCACTGATGTGTCTTTAATGGTTTCACAGACTAGAGAATTTCCCCTCTCGAAATGAGTTTTTGAACCGTATATTATTTTATACAAGAAAGATGGGCCAAGAGAATTTGTTTAAAATAAAATCTGGTGCGCAGCCACCCCATCCCTTTCCCTACAAATTAACAAATGTAGATAGTGCGGGAAAACAATCTCACAATAGTTTCCACATCAGAGATTTCTCATAAGGCGATCTTGCTGATTGATTATCAGTAGGTTTTTTGCTGTCACCCATTGCAGCAGATACACCCAGATTTATGAATCTTTTTGAGAAATATCGCGCTTACTGGTCTAAGTGAGATGCCTAATAACTCGAGTATTAATCTTGATAGCTATTTAACAATTATAGCAGATCAGTTTACTTTTATCTAAAATTGCTTGCAAGCTACTCACTGATTAGTTATAGCGAACCTATTAAACTTGCAGAGATCATCAAACGTGAGCCAGCATTGATATGGTTTTCATGTACGTCACACGAAAAGTATTGGAGTGTGTAAAGAACCTTGCTGTCCCAACCGTGAATCGAACCCTGGATCTCCGAACTGGCCAGTCGACGCTTTACCGTTGAGCTATTGGGACGAAATTGCAAGCGCTTATCGTCGAAGTGGACTCTGCATTCTCCACCCTCTAATGTCAGATTGGCGGGCAACTGGCAATCTGATTGACCATCTCCTGCTCTTTTTACCTCAGCTTAGCCTCCTGCAACTACTATTTTTTCCCATGTTAGTATCCTGCGTGGTCGTTATCGTCTCAATTTGAAATCGGCGCCCAATCTTCCAGCGTCCACTGAATCCGTACCAGTCGTACTAGGACCTTCGACATCTCTGCATTAACCTACAGGGTTGATTTGTTCGGACGCCATTGTAAAGAACCTTGCTGTCTCAGCCAGGAATCAAACTCTGGATCTCCGAACTGGCCAGCCGACATTCTACCGTTAAGCTACTGGGATGAAATTGCAAGTTTTTACCTTTTTATTTATTTATTTATTTATTACACAGACCGTCCAACTCATCCAAAGAGTATGGAGCAGTTACAAGGGACGGTCGGGAAAGCAAGTTCTTATAGTTGAAGTGGACTCTGCAATTGTCATCCAATTGATATAACAGAAAATGAAATAAATCTATAAAAAATGCTAACACCTTGTACCGCCCTATTTTTTCCCTTCACAACAAAGTCATAACACCCAATCCGAGTTTTACGCCTATGTTCATAGTTGTGATGAGTGGTTATGGAGCGGGACAACAAAAAGAGCCTGATCCTAGAAATCGAGACTGGTTCCATCTCTCGCTGTCATTCCGTATTTCTTTTTTTTTTTTTAAATGATTGCCCCAACGCTTTCGCTAAGACAAAGTACGCGGCACGCTTGTCTTGTATAATTGGACAGTGGGACTGCAAAGTTTCATGAACAGAGAGTGGGTGTGACGTCACTTCACTTGTCCCATCCATCATCCCTCCGGTTCTTCCGCTGCTGATGATGTTCCGCAGACGATAAGAGGAGGGATTCCAGGTAAGGGGCGACATCATCCGGCGAACACGAAAGATACATTAGGGGGAGAGCGACCGAACTCATTTTTCAAGTTGGACTAGGTGAGACTTCATCCAGGGATTGATGGGGGGGGGGGGGGGGCCTTTAAATTTGCAACTTGGAGTTGAGTTGAGGAGTTTTGCACCCGATTTCAGCTTTCACCTACAGAGATTGTTTTAGAAAAACTGCTTTAGTTTTTAAAGTCCTCTACTTTTAAGAACGCGATAAAATATAAAATTTAAAATACTTCATTAGGAACAAACAGCATGAGATAAATAAAGAAATCGACCGGTTTAGGGAAGCAAAAATAGCTTTCCAGAGAATGATCTTCAAAATGTATCACTGTGAGCCCTCTTTCCTTCTATCTAGAAAATTTAAATTTGTTTCATTTGTTAACTTTTTTGCAATTAAATTAAAGATTTAATAATTTCAATTTCAAATTTTGAGTAATTTCCGTATTGTTCATTCTAAAATGTCTTTTTGATAAAGAGTTTTGCAGGTACGGTCTTCAAAATTTGTCAGATCGGAATCTCTGACTTCTTTGCAGAAAATTTCAATTGTTTTTGTTGCCACTTTACTTGTTAATATTTTGCAATTGAATTAAGGATTCGCTAACTTTCATTTCAAATTCCCATGGCACACGTCTCGAAGAGATTACGGAAATTTTTATTTCTTTACTCTCGATCGAGGGGGGCGACCGTCGTAGGGCGATGGCGAGGTTAGGATGGGGCCCCTTTGCAAGATCTCCGCTTTTATCTATTTTAGCGACTCCGATTTTGATGCAATTTTCAAATTATGTTTTCTACTCTGAAATGGGTCCACTCGATCAATCCACGCTAAACTTTGAGCCACTTTTATTACTTTGTGACTTTGGCTAGCGCTGCTCAGGCGCAGAATGTACATAAAAATGTATTGCTATAAAAACTAGTTGTTATATTTAGCAACCGCTAAAGGGCAAAATTCGCTAATTATTTATATGCAACGTCTTAAAGTCGGGTGTCAATCGTTTTATAATGTATTAATAAATGTTATATATCACTTAATATATTTTTGACATTTCTAATTGTTCATGGTTTATGAAAAAGCATTCAACAAATTTTTAGTTACAGAGGTACGATTTCATTGTGAATAGAATGAATAAATTTTATAATAAGAATGAATTTCATAGAGTTACAGTAATCTCATATTCTAATAACTAGATACTGAATTTTATAGGAATTACTCTATGCAATCAAGGCATATCGTGTCCATAGTCTCCCACGCATACACACATACATACATGCATAGACATCACACGAAAACTTTCAATTTAAGTTCTATGTTGTTTGTTTAAAGCGTGAAATTTTGTCGAAAATTCAATTTGAATTTTCGACCCCTTCACAATGCTTTCATATGCAATATATATCGAAATACGTCGGTAAAATAAAATTCCTAGGAACTTTTTTAAACGCGTTTCTATTAAGAACTTACAAAAATTATTTTAATTTCTCAGTGAACATATAAGATAAGCATTTGTAAATAATTGAGCATAGGCTTTTCTATTCTTCTCAATATTTAAATTGGCACATTTTTTTTTAATCTTATAAGTCCTTCTGTGCTTTAAAAAACGCAATACATTACTAGCGCATGCATATTTATTAAAATCAAGCATGTAATCTTTGTGTTGAATCGAAAAAATTCCTTTAAGAACAGAAATTACCATTAAAGGTAGTGAATAAAGCATACATTTCATAAAAATATTATTGCATATATTAAATATGCATTTTTTAGTATTTAAATATAGGCTAATATATTTTTAAATATTGAAATAAGCACAAAAGTCAAAAGATAAAAAGTTAAACAGGCCGAAAAGACAAGGGAGCAAGTACGGCATTGATTATTTCAAAATGCAGAAATGTCATGTATTTCCATGTTTTTATTGTTAAAGACTAACAGAGATACCCAGAGTTCAAATAATTTAAATACATGAATTCTGAAAGCATTTGAAATCATTTTTTTTTTTTTAAACAAGTTAAGAGTAAGAATTTCTGTTCCAAAAAAAAGTTTAATCCGCGTCTCAATCTAACGAATAAAACAATTTGGATCGAATTCCTTGAACACTTTCGAGTCGTCAACACTTTATGGAGCAGCAGACGTAAACAACAGAATATATTGTTACAAATACCTGATATATCTTCACAGCATGTTGCCTATCCTCCAGGAAAAACAACATTCACAGTCAACCATTATTATAATTTAAAGGTCAGGTTGCTTTGACCGTGGCGAGATATATGTTAAAATGTTGCCCACTTGGCGACTTTTAGAAACAGCTTGAATATTGTTTATTGGTCAAAAATTTCTCAAGTGACGCCAATTTTCTCGAAATTTCCACAAAGGGTCCCAGTCCGGCCACTCAAGCAGCTACTGTAAACCCTACGGTCAGTCGAGTGGTTTGGATCTTCAACAAAGGGTCCCAGTGTTTTGATAATACAAGTATTTAATAATCTTTTATTGTACATGAAGATTATTTTGTGACCTCGTAAGATATCTAGAGAATTATTATGTGTATGTTGCTCCTCTTTACACTTACTATGTTTTAAATAAAGCGTTAGTTATCCAGAAATGCGGACTCATCTTTGTATCCCATGAATACACCCACGATTCCTGAGCATACGTCGTAACAATATCAACTCTAGTAACAATAAAAAAAATATTAAAATACGTTAATTATTAATTTATCAATGTGGCGTCCTTTTCGTAACTTTAGCGTCATTTTTACCAATTTGGCACCCCCATTAAAAAGTCCCCAAATTTTTTTCCAAGTGTTACATATTTGACGATAATTGCTGCTATTAAATTTGTGTAATTTTTTAGATACATTAATTTGAAACAAAAAATGTAACATCTCGAGAACAGTTCAAGCTAGCATTCAAAAATTTGTGTCATTCGTTTTATAATATAAAATTTTATATTAAAAAATGATTATTTAACATGATATCTTGGTTTTTTTAAATTATTTTTTCAAAAATTCATTCGAAAATTGAGGGTTTTCTGAACGTTCGATGGCGTTAAAAATCAATAGGGTACCAGTCTTTACGGATCGTAATTATTGTACGTTCGAATATCTCCATTCGTTCATGAAATATCACATCTACAGACTCATACACTCACCAACATACACATATTAACATACATACATACACACACACATACATCATCTCAAAACGTTCCATTTGAGTTCATGAGGTATCCTTGAAACGTGCTCTTCCAACTCGAATTTTCCAACCCTGGTTGCAACACTTTACCTATATATCACACCATGTGTATAGGGACAGTAATAATAATGATCTTCAAAATATTTAGTAAGTTATTAAATACAATAAATCACACTGCTTGTTATAATGTCCTCGTTAAGTATTCTGCAGTGTCGTTCATCCCTGACAATCAAATTGCCTCGTGAAATACATAAGCCCACATTGTAAATCCGTCCGTTAACTTAAGCGTGTTAGATTAACTATTTAATTTATATAGAGGAAAGTTTCCAAAAAAATTCGTCTCGTAAGAAGCTCCATCAACTAAATGACACCGATAATAACCGTTCGAAGAAGCTATACAGTAAAGACTTTTATGTTTCATTCCATTTAAATCTTTATGGCCGCACATCTTTGGTGACAGTTGAATGCCTAGATTTACAGCCTAGGCAGTTAACTATTATCCGATTTTATTACGTAAATTTGTAGAATAGGTAACATAAGCGCTCCATCTCAAAAAAAAAAAAAAAAAAAAAAAAAAAAAAAAAAATCTGAGATGTGTCTAAACAGGACTTTCTCTGCAGATTAACAAGTTCCGATAGTGTGGAAAAGCATGTTAGAGCTTTCTTATTACTAGATACTTTTGAAAAAGAAAAGTTTTGGTTGTAGCTGAATAAAATGAGTATCTCAAATTAGAAAAATTCTTTTTAGCTTCTAGAGTTATCTTTAGAGAGTTTCATGCTTTCTAGAGTTATCACGGTTTATTTCTGATCAAAAGTACTCACGAAACATTCACTCATTTATCACGAGTGACAGCATTTAAATGTTATTTTTTTTTATTTAAGAATTAAAAATGTGTTATCTCTAGAATGGGCATGGTAGTGTCCTGTAAAGAATTTCATTTTCTTTTCAATAAAAAAAATACATATAATATACAGTAACATTTATAATATAATTATTATTTTCAATATATTTTTTTAAATAATGTTCAGCAATTTGAGAATATACCCTCGGCTCCCTCAGAAATTATATAGTTCTTCGACGTTCATCGATTAAAATAATCGTATCCAATTTAATCCGAATCCCTTAATTCTGAAGTTGGCAACGCCAATCGCAATCGATCTATGCACCGATATCGGTCGATTGCAGAAAGATTTTTAAAACACATTTTCAATATTCCAACCCTCGACATTTGGATATTCTTAGAGTACGTTTCAAGTATCTTTGATCACAAATCAAACGTTTCGGAGGTAATATCTGTCTATGTATGTATGTATGTATGTTAGTGTATATGTATGTGGATATGATACCCTACGAACCAATGAAGCGTTTCAAAATTAATTTAGCACGATTATTACAATCGGTGAATTCTGGAATTTTACACAGAATCGAATGATCGGAGGACTCACCAATTGTCAGCGTATAATAAAGCGCGAAACCGGTCCGCAGATGCTGTTATCTGCAATGAGAGTGTCTTCTAAATACATTCGCTTGCTTGAGGTATTTTTTCATAGTACTGTAAATCAGTAGATCTCTTATATTTACAGATTTAAAATGAAAACACAAAATTTCCTTTGAATCACTCCAGTGAGTCAACAGGTTTCCCACAGTTTCAGACACATAGATATCATTAAAAATAGTTGATATTTCGAAAAATGGTACTTAAAATGTGTAAATTTAACATTATAATAGAGTCAAATTTTGGACTTTATTGCAATAAAGCTTTCTCCGAATTTAAGAAAGAGTAAAAATCATGATAAGATTCCCTTAAATGCATCTGATCCTAGAAATATTAGTTCATAAATGCCCCTCGATAATGCGCGCGATCTCGTAACAGTTCAATAGAATATATATATATTTCATCTTGATGCCATTTTTAAAATTGAAATTGTGGAAAAAGTAAAGATCATAAGTTCTTGTCTATGAACGAACACACAGGGAGCGACCAGAAACAAATTAATCTTATATTTAATACACGGAGCTCTGTTCTTTTGGCATTCCGTCGATTAAATTAACTAGTTTGGGAGCAACAGAGTTCGTAACGACCACATTGTTTCTTCAGCGAAAAGACAAACTATTATTTCCACCCTGGAATACGACTGGAGAACAAATATCGCTGCGAATAAAAAGTGGGAACAGGGAGTTAAAAAGAGAGACATTTTTTTTAATCTTTTGATGTTTTTCACACAGTTAAAATATTTTTATTTTTGTAAACATAAATTTCCACGCATCGATGGTACTGGATTTTAAAGATTAATAAACATGTGTCCTAACTACAGTATAAACTAACGCATGTACTGAAGAGAACAAAACTTTAGCTCCACGCTATAACACCCGCCTAATACGCACTAACATTTTTTTCACAGTGACGTAAGATTTACGTCACACTGTGACTTTGGGACGTCACATGACATCACAGTACGTTTCGGCAATGTCATATTGAGGTCACAACGAAGTCAATTTGGTCATTTTCATAGTTGTTTGTGACGTCGTAATATTAACTTGTTTGTGACGTCACATTGTAATTGTCATTGTAATGTCGTCACATTGTTACGTGTTAAATGAATTGTGGAAACGTCACAGAATATAGTCACAATGAAGTTACAAAGTTACTAATACGTAACGTCGCATAGAAGTAACAAATATGATGCACATTGTGACCCAGGTGTCACGTGACTACATCGTCAGTGTCACAGATGTGACGATCTTCGCTGTGAGGGCGCTTTAACCACGATATCGAATCCAAGCACTGCCAAACAGATGATTTCGAACAAACTCACATTGCTGTCCTCGTACCTGTACTCTATTATTACTAACTATTCCTTCGTCTCACTATATTTTTACACAGAAAAATGCATTATCTCTAATCACTAGCACACAAGATGGCGCATGACATGGTTGTATGAAAGATTCAAACCTACTGTGTTTGTGCGACTCATCACGAAATCCATGGCACAATTCCCTACATTCGCGTTTTCTCCTTCCTCTCAATGTACAGCACACATGCCTCATCTGAATTCCCACAAAAACTTCCTTTCCGACCTGACTCACTACTAACGGTAGTACTGGTGAGAAAATCCGAAATCTTGTGCTAAAAACATTTTTGCCTCAATGCTACAATGTTCTCCTACCATGCTTTGCCACAAGATTAAGTCTCGAAACTGGCAAGTTAGTGTATTTGCACTCCAGCTACGATAGCATACGTATACAGTAAAAGAGGTTTATTAATGAAAGGTTTATTATTTATAAAATTTTCGTACATGGGAATATTTTTCCTGTCTTAAATATATATATAATATATATATATATATATATATATATATATATATATATATATTACTTGAATTGTATTTTTATTTTTTTTTATTTTTACATAATTCTTATTACATATTTCAAATATATATATATATATATATATATATATGTGTATATATATATATATATATATATATATATATATATATATATATATATATATATATATATATATATATATATATATATATATATATATATATATATATATATATATATATATATATATATATATATATATAATATATTTGTAAGCCACTTTAATGTGTATATGAGATATCGGTTATACTCGACGCAAAAATGTAAACCACGTCCACATTTCAAATTAAAGGGCCTGCAGTTTTGAATGATAAATTACTTTTATTTTTCCTGCAATACATGGTAATGTATAGGGAATGTATTGGAATCATGTCGAAAATCGCAACTGGAGTTTTCGACGGATTTACACGTTTTGACACCTCTAGAATATGAAAAAACCATTTTTAATGTGACATCTGTGTGTTTGTCTGTCTGTGCAATGTATCCACTTTAAATAAAACCCTAATTGACCTAATTAATAATTGACCTATTTTCATAAAATTTGGTAGGTAAGTTCCTTTTGGGTGATCCTGGTGCTGATTAGATTTTGGTACGCTTCGAGATAAGAGAACCTGCCTTTTTTTTTTTGTGAAATGGCCCGCAAAAATTGCCTGTCTCCATTCTAGCTGAAAACTAGCTGAATTCTAGCTGACATCGAGATACTTCATTTTTTTTTTCACATTTTCACTACGCCACCTATGAAAATAAATCCAGTTACCAAATAAAAACGAAAACTGAATTAAAAGTGCAAATTCGATGTCATTTAAAATAATTATGAGTGTTATTTTATGCAATTAAATTCAATTTAATGCATTATTGAAGAAATAAAGAGAACGGAATATGAGTCTGCAGGGAAAGTCATGTGCTGCCCACATTAATTTTTTTTAATTGCACCCCCGATTGTTATTTATAATTTTTTTTTGTAATTTTTTATAATATTTTATTATACTAAAGACAATTTTTTCGACCAACAATTAGTTATTGTAACCAATAATTAATTCTACTTATGTTGACATGAAAAACTAACATTTAGGTTATTAAAACGGCGGGAGAAAAAGTATTGCTCTTTGTTAAATAGATCAAACCAATGCTAATATCATTGAGTTGTAAAAAATAAAGATATTTAAGGCACATTAGAGTCAGCTATCTAAAGGATCATAAAGTCTGCTTTTTAAAACAATAACCGTGCGCTGGTATTAGAGAGTTAACAGGTTAAGTTCACCATATTACGGATTTAACATGTAGGTACTTATAACTATTAATCACTAAACAGCAATCAGTTTTCTCTACAAATGTTTGCAGCGGCCAAGTCGGTTAAAAAAAGCGAGTGACGGAAATCAAATTAAATTTTGTACCATTATCATAATCTGTAGATATTGGAATTCTGTTCCCTTTAAATGTGCCAAGTTTTATTAACGTTTAGCAAATGTTCCTGGACGTTTACATATCTAAAACTGACATACATAAAGATAATGAGGTAATAAATCTTCGAAAATTCAGAACATCACAATTTTCATCTATATAAATATCATTCTTACAGTAGGAAAGAAAATAAATTCCAAATAATAAAACGGAAAAATTTCGGAACAGTTTGAAAAATACTTTCGTCTTAATACCATCTCTAAAATTAAATTTAAGAAAGAAAAGGTCACGAGGTCTTTTTCTACGTCAAACATACAAGACGTAAATAGAAACAAAATAATTTTACATTTAAAGCATGTGGCATTGTTCCTCTGGGATTCCAATGATTAAATTAGCTTGTCTGGAGCAACAGAGTTCGTAACGACGTCGTTTGTCTTTTCTACGAAGAGACAAACTACAACTTCGACCGGAGACGCGACATGTGACGACTGAAGGACAATCGGTGAATAAATTTCACTGAGACTTTCGCAAGGAAGAAGCCACGGAAAAGGTGGAAACGGGATTTTAAAAGAGGAAATATTTCTAAAATGCATTAATATTACTTTCTGTGCAATACATGGTAATGTATAGTGAAAGTATTGGAATCATGCCGAAAATCGCAACTCGGGTTTTCGACGGATCTACACGTTTCAAGACCTCTAGAATACGAAAAAACTATTTTTAACGTGACGTCTGTGTGTGTGTGTGTGTCTGTGTGTCTGTCTGTATGTCTGTCTGTCTGTGCAGATTTTGTATCCACCCTAACTATAAAACTAATGGACCGAATTTCATAAAATTTGGTAGGTAAGTCACTTGTGTGCGAATCTGGTGTTGACTAGTTTTGGATACGATTTGGGATAAAAAAAAACTCGTTTTTTTGCGAAACGGACCGCAAAAGCTTGTATCCACTCTAGCTGAAAAACTAATGGACCGAATTTCACAAAATTCGATAGATAAGTCACTTGTGGGACACCCTGGTACTGATTACATTTTGGTACGATTCAGGAAAAAAAATAACCTGCCTTTTTTTGCAAAATTGCCCGCAAAAATAGCCAAAATCTAAAATACAAACTACGTATGCTCAAATATATCCATTAAATGCTTGTTTAATACGTAATTTTTAACGAAGAAAAGAATAAGACCAGCCCCATTACACTAAGATTAGCCGTTCTCGAGATATTTTAGTTTTTTCGTATCTTCCTCACGCCACCTTTATAAAAAATCTGATGTGGGCAACACATGACTTTCCTTATATAATGTAATGAATTTACTACTTTTACAGTAAAAAAATAGATTTTTCTTATAGTAAATACTAATATTCCTTCCAAGATATTGAGTTTTCGACAATAAGTCGTCATTTTCATTGATTTAGCGTCATTTTTATCCATTTGGCGGGATTTTCGTTAATTTGGCAACATTTCAAAAAGTCGCCAAGTTGGCGACATTCCGCCAAATTCGTCGTCAAAATCTCGCTAAGCGGTATGGACGAAGAAATATGTTATTCTTACAGCAGACAAATGATTATAGCCCTTCAACTACAAACGTATTACTCAAAGTATCTTGTTCCTTGAATGGAATGAGCTAGATCCACGAGAATGATGTCACCCAATTTATCGTATGGTATTACATATGAAAAGTGAACATGTTTCTCAATAGGATTTTTTTTTTTCATTTTATATGAATTTTTGATAATTTTTTTGAAAAAGCGTTAGCGTTCTAAAATTTATGCCAATCGTTTTCTAATGAAAAATTACATAAGAAATGTCTATTTGCGTAACTTTATTAGCGGTTTTGATTTTTTGACGATTTTTTCAAAATTTCATTCGAAAATTTAGGGGAGTTCTGAACATTCGATTGCGTATAAAAACAATAGGCTTCCAGTGTTTACGAATTGTGATTTTTGTACCAAATTTAGTTCCAATCGGTTCATTCGTTCGTCAGTTATCGTCTCCACAGACTCACTGACACACACACACACACATACTTTCACACACACACACACAGACATCACTTCAAAAATGTTTGATTCGTGATCAGGGATGCTTGAAACGTGCTCTTCCGTCGAAAACTCGAATTCGAATTTTCGACGCCGTCACAATACTTTCCTTATACATTATGTATATAAGGAAAGTCCAGTTATCAAATGAGAAAGAAAATTGAATTAAAAGTGAATTATATTTAATTAAAATAAAGAGACCGTGGGTATAAATAAGTCTGCAGGGAAAGTCATGTGCTGCCCACATCAGATTTTTACTTTCCCTGCAATACATGGTAATGTATAGGGAAAGTATTGGAATCATTCCGAAAGTAGCAACTCGAGTTTTCAACGGATCTACGCGTTTCGAGACCTCTAGAATAAAAAAAACTATTTTTAGCGTGACGTCTGTGTCTGTGTATCTGTCTGTCTGTGCAGATATTGTATCCACACTAACTAAAAAGCTAATTGACTGAATTTCATAAAATTTGGTAGATAAGTCACTTGTGAGCGAATCTGGTACTGATTAGTTTTGAGTACGATTCGAGATAAAAAGAACCAGTCTTTCTTCTTTTTTTTTTGAGAAATAGCCGCAAACACCTGTATCCAATCTAGCTGAAAAACTAATGGACCGAATTTCACAATATTCGGTAGATAAGTTGCTTGTGGGTTACCCTGGTGATGGTTAGATATTTTATTTTAGTACGATTCGGAAAAAAATAGCCTGCCTTCTTTTGCAAATTGGCCATCAAAAATCGTCAAAATCTAAAATAAAAAGCTACGTATTCTCAAATATATCCTTTAAATGCTTGTTTTGTACGTAATTTTTAACGAAAAATGTAATAAGACCAACCCCATTACATTGCGACTAGCCGTTCTCGAGGTTTTAATTTTTTCATATTTTCTATACGCCACCTTTGAAAATAAGTCCAGTTACCAAATGAGAACGAAAATTGAATTAAAAGTGAATTAAATTTAATTAAAATGAAAAGAATGTGGATATAAATAAGTCTGCAGGGAAAGTCATGTACAGGGAAAGTATTGGAATCATACCGAAAATCGCAACTCGAGTTTTCGACGGATCTATACGTTTCGAGACCACTAGAATACAAAAAACTATTTTCAGCGTAACGTCTGTGTGTGTATCTGTCTATCTGTGCAGATTTGTATCCACGCTAACTAAAAAACGAATTGACCGAATTTTATAAAATTTAGTAGGTAAGTCACTTGTGGGCGACTCTGGTGCTGATTAGTTTTGGGTACAATTCGGGATAAAAGAACTCTCTTTTTTTTCCGAAATGGCCCGCAAAAATTGCCTGTATCCACTCTAGCTGAAAAACTAATGGACCGAATTTCACAAAAAACGGTTGGTAAGTCGCTTGTGGTAGATTTTGGTACGATTCGGAAAAAATAACCTGCATTTTTTTGCGAAATGGCCTGCAAATATCGTCAAAATATAAACTAAAAAACTACGTATGCTCAAATATATCTATTAAATGCTTGTTTTATACGTAATTTTTAACGATGAAAAGAATGAGACCAACCCCATTACACTAGGACTAGCCGTTCTTGAGATACTTTAGTTTTTTCGTATTTTCTCTACGCCATCTTAGAAAAAAATCTGATGTGGGCAGCACATGACTTTCGCTGCAGACTCAAATTCATATTTTCTTTATTTCTTTAATAATTCAGTAGATTGAGTTTAATTTCACAAAATAAAACTAAATTTGCATTTTTAATTCAATTTTTGTTTTTATTTGGTAAATGGAAATTTTTCTGAAAGGGGCGTAACAAAAATGCAAGAAATCTCAAATATCTTGTCTTGAGAACGTTTAGTTCTAAAGTATAATGGAGTGTGTTATACTCTTTTCCTCGTCACAAATTGCGTATAAAACAAAAATTTAATTGATACATTTGAACACTCATAGTCTTTTTGTTTTTTTAGATTTTGGCGATTTTTGTGGACCATTTCGTAAAAAAAGGCAGGGTGTTTTTAAGAATCGTACCAAAATCTAATCATCACCAGAGTATTCCACAAGTAACTTATTTACCAAATTTTGTGAAATTTGGTCAATTTGTATTTTAGCTAGGGTGGGTACATGAAATTTTTGCGGACCATTTCGTAAAAAAAGGCAGGTTGTTTGTTCTTTTCCGAATCGTACCAAAATCTACTTAGCACCAGAGTATCCTACAAGTAACTTATCTACCATTTTTTTGTGAAATTTGGTCAATTAGTATTTTAGCTAGATTGGATATATGAAACTTTTACGGGCCATTTCGCAAAAAAGGGCGGATTCTGTTTTTACGAATCCTACCAAAAACTAATCAGCACCACGGTCTCACCCAAGTGACTAACCAAATTTTATGAAATTCGGTCCATTAGTTTTGTAGTTAGAGTGGATACATACATTGCACAGACAGACAGACAGACACACACACACAGACAGACAGGCAGGTACACACACAGACGTCACGCTAAAAATAGTTTTTTCGTATTCTAGCGGTCTCGAAACGTCTAGATCCGTCGAAAACTCGAGTTGCGATCTTCGGCATGATTCTAATACTTTCCCTATACATTGCTATGTATTGCAGGGAAAGTAAAAATGACCTTATCAAATTGAAATTATACTATGTTGTTGAGACAGTCTGTGGAACATATGGGAATATAAATGAATAATGCACCCAATTAGGTTTAGATTGATCCCGAGTTGAAAAAGTGAAATACATTGAACCCTATGGGACCTAATATTTCAAACATTTTTTAAGCAAAATTAAGATTCGCAAACTGCTTTGAATATTTCCTAAAATTTTCAAATTATTTCATAAAATATATAAAAGAAAATTCTGCAAAATATGTCCGGTAGTTTTTTAAATAAAAATTAAAATAATAATGGCACCCATATAATATGAATAGATCACGTGATCCACTTCAAAATAAAATGGGGCATCCATCTTTCTTTCCCAGAATAAAAATCGTGATTTTACAGTTCTTTCAAATTTAGATTTAGTGTTGCATCCGTTCTTAATCCGATTTATTTTTGCGTATTTTCTGTGTATCTATATTCTACGCCAACGTAATTACAATATTTTTGAGTTTAAATGATCATCAGACTTCGATTATTTCTATAACGAAGCCTAATTTTAATGGATGCAGAATGTAAACAAGTGATAGCAAGATGAATTGTATAAGAATTGCTGAATTTTTTTAAGCAAAATTAATTGACCCTGGAGTCTGGGATAAGTGTGTATGAATAAAATACTCACTGCTTTTACATAGAGAGAGAGCCAGGCGATTTATATTTCGATGACGTCAATTGAATAAAGTTCATTTTTTCAATGAAGTTTAAAGTTTTCAATCAAATAAGTTATTGTAGTTCTGTGATAATTAAAAAATATCCCCGCCGAATGCATCGCATTTTCGAGATGCGTTCAATGGATTGCATTTTAGTTGGAAAGTGTTTCATAATTAATGCTTTATGCATGATTGATCGTCCTTGTTAACTGTTAATATTATTAATTCATAATTTTTTCTTTTGTTACAAAATATTTATTCGGTTCTACGATTCGTTAAAATTTTAGACTTTAGCTTTCTTAGAGGGCTGTTATTATCATTTAAGTACAATGAACTATCTCCCCTTAGAATTTATCGATTTACTAACCATGTGAACAAATTCAAGTATTGGCTCATTTTATATCAAAAGGATGTCTCACAATTTTAAATCTTAGACGCGTTTAACTCTTATTTATCATACAGCGTCTTCGTGATATTTATTAACGAGCCATTTACACCCAGGCTTTAAGTTGAGATCCAGACCGTCCGACCTACCAGAAAGGTGTAAGGTAACTGTTTGGACGGGCTTTAAGTGATATCTTTCGAAAGATCATTATACTTGTTATAGATTGTTGCGAAACATCCAATTTTTTGCATATTTCGAATCGGAAAAGGTGGATATGTTGTGTGTGACGATGGTATACAAGCTACTTCCTAGAGAAAGGTTTCAATGTTTTACATCTAAAATTTGATTTTTTTTTCACTTTTCTACCAGAATTGTCTTAGTCTTATAATACAGCTGCTAATGGGGGATTTATCTAAGGAATCAGAAGATACAATAGATATTGGATTTTGTTAGAGATCGGTAGATACCTTTAGTCATATCACATCAACAACTCAATTGAAAGAGGATGAGCAACATGTTTTTTTTTAATGTCCTATGTTTGTGCCTTCGACCCAATTCGTCCGACCTACCAGAAGATGTTGTTGTTGTTGAGACCCAGACCGTTTCACCTACCAGAAAGGTGTTGAAGACCCAGACCGTCCGACTCGTCCTGAGGACTTGAGCATCTATTTGGACGGCCGGGAGAGGAGTTGGCAGGCGTCCGGCCGATGTCCGGGTGTCCACAACAACCAACACCAAATTTATTGAATCTTTAAAAAATTTTTACAGGAGTGGTTACAAGGATATAAGCTAATAACATAGTTTTGCTAATATGAAAATATATCTGAAGACTTGATTACATTTATACTCTTGTAGACTTGAATACATTTTGTTGACTTATTTACATTATTGAAGACTTGATAGTATATTTACAAATGACATAATGATCTGAGATAATATAAGTATTATGATAGTAGTTGAAAACATTTTGAAGTTGACTATATATTATAAAATGGGGTGCAACAACTAAAGACAACACAACAAAAGCAGACGACACCACCGAGAAAAACAACATATAAAAAAACAACATAAAAAACAACATAAAAAAACAAACAAAAAAAAACAACAAGAAGAGGAGTCACCGACCGAAAAAATTAAAAGCAGAGATCCCCAGGCTGATTATGAAATTTTATTAGAGATTTCTCTCGCTATGAGAACGCAGTTTTTTATTTTATTGATTGAAGAAGGGTTAGAGCAGACACTCGAGAACCAGGTCGCCGTATTATGGGGTGAAGGTTTATAAAGGTGAAAAGCTTTGGTAAGGGGGTACCAGAAAGGTGTAAGGTAACTGTTTGGACGGCCGGGAAGAGCCACTAATTTAGACCGGAACCCAGTGGGGGAGGCATCCACAGGGACCGTAGCCTCCTTCCTGTACAACCAACCTCTCGGAAGGACTTGCGGACCCACATGTTTAACGTGATCGTACTCCGCATGAACTGGCAGTTTTGGCAGCGGAGGGAATCGAACCCGGGCCTACCGAGTGCAATTCCCGCGCGCTAACCACTGGGCTACCGCGCCCCACTACCAGAAGGTGTAATATATCTGTTTGAATGGCCGGGACAGTACTACCCAATTTAGACCGGAAACCAGAAGGGATCGCATCTACAGGGACCGTACCATTCTTCTCCTACCACCAACCTGTCGGAAGGACTTACGAACCCACATATTTAACATACCCGTACTCCGCCTGAACACGGGGACAATTTGGACAGAGTCGGGAATCGAACTCGGGTCAACCGGATGTAACCCCCGTGCTTTAACTACTGGGCTGTCCCACTCCGTATGCCCTATATTGAAATTTCTGGGGAAAGCACTTAACTCCTGAGATTATTAGCCAATCAACAAAATTCGAGAAGCTTCCAGAGCTCGGGGAATACTTGCCAAATTAGAGATATTTCTCCAATTCGCACTAGAGTCACTGATTTTAAATCCAAGGTCAAGTGACCTAGACCTTCAAATTACAACAATAGTTTTTTGTTACGTATTCGGAACAATATGACGTCACTCCCGTTATCTACTTCCGTTTCATCCAGAAGTCATATTTCTTACCAGATTTGCTCTGCTCCTTGCAGTCTATTGATTTTTAGCGAAATTAAAAACAAAAAACTCTTAATTTGTGCTATTGGTGTTCCACAATTTCAAAATTTATTAATCTGTACTCAAATTTATGAAATGCATACATACATTTTTGATACATCGGCGTCAAAAATTACTTATTTAGATTTGCAATGCATTTTATTACATTTAATGACGATTCTAAAATACTTTTCAATACTAGAAATTAAGACTGCTTTTTTTTATGGCTCCTGTTTTATGGAAAAATAATTCCAAAATTTCAACTTCTTTATTTTCAATAAACTTCTTTAACTTTTGGAATCTTACAAATAATGTTAATAAAGTTTAATTTATTTTCTCTTTTTATATCATGTACTTATATATCTTTAATTTAATACAATGAAATGCCCATAGAAAAAGAAATATACTTCAAACATAGCAAAAATGCTTTTTACCTTATTATAATTGTGAGATACAAAGAGGTTTAAACTTGTAAGCAGCCTTAATGATTAAAAAATTATAACAAACAAGTTAGCTCTGCTAGTTTTCCAATAACTTACAGCAAAATTCGATAGGAATTTTTTTTCTCTCCGGGGCTAAGTAATCATTTACATATCAACAGCAGTCATTACCGCTATTTTTGTTCTGATTGATAAAGAAACATAGAATCACATACAACTTACCGGAGTTCTTTCTAAGACGCTTTTAGCTTTAGCAGAGAATTTTGTGCAATAAAGTTCTATTTACCTTACGGCATGAAATGTTTGCTCAAAAACGATATTTGCTGCGTTCTTTTATCAAAATATTCGAGAGTCATTCACTTTGGTACGTGAAAAATCGTCTGCTTTAATTAAACATGGATTATCGCAAATAATCTGCAACTTGTTTAAAACTCGAAAATAAACGTTTTCGCTCAACTTGTTTAAGAAAACTTGTTCTGTATATAATTGTTTAGTTAGAATGGCAGAATGTATTTTTATTTTTTATTATTTGTTTTCAAAACCCAGTAAAATTTGATAGCTCTCGTAAATATGCCCTGGAAATATAGAAAGCATTTTTGTCTTTGTCATTTTATATTTATTAGTATTTCATATTTAATTTGGGAAATTTATAAAAATTCGAAAATATTGAATTTGTTTGGGGAATCACAATGTATTTGACATCAACTTTACTCAGAAGAAAACAAATTTTGAGCACACTGCAGAAACTGCAAGCTTTTTTAATTCAATATCTATTTGTACGTACGTTATACTTAAGATATCTGTGCATCGTGCAAAGCTAACATGAGTACACTGTGAAAGTCAGATATTTAATATCTGTCTTTCTTTTACTATTTTATCATCATAAACTCATTGTACATACCTATACTGGCGGCACAGCTAACTTAAATACACTTTGAAAGCCATGACTGTCCAGGGCCGGCTCAAAGATATTTTCGTGTGTGGGCAAAACTGTTTATGGTCGCCCTTCATACATATATATATATATATATATATATATATATATATATATATATGAATGTAAGCAGATAAGAACGGGAGTGGCCATATGAATTACATAAAAATGGCAGGGGTGGTATATATATATATATATATATATATATTATATATATTATATATATTATATATATATATATATATATATAATATATATAATATATATAATATTCATATATATATATATATATATATATATATATATATATATATATATATATATATATATATATATATATATAAAATGAGCTACAGCTACGAAACTGGGCATGCAAATTTCAAGGATTGTGCAAATGATCAAACTGTCGACACCAATGACGCTATAGGGCTCATGCAACACGCATGAGAACGACGTATCGTGCAGAATTTAAAACAACCGATGTTCTTACTTACGGACAATTGGAACTGGATTTTCTGCTTTAATACTGAAAATCGTGTAAAAAGATTGGCGTCCATGGACGCCAATATCTGCAAAGAGGGATCGAACTGTTTGGGTTAGGGTACGTCAAATATCGGTCTTTTTGAGAGGTTCTTCGTTTGGAATGGACGCTGTCCCACCCGTAAGCAAAAGGTTAAGACCTCACACGCCTCTGCAAATACATTATCCACTGTGCAACTACGGTATTATATTTTGTTCCTAGGAAAAAAGATAGTATCGCTTCCTAAAACTGTTAAAATTCTTTACTTTTATGCAGTTTACCAACAACGATTTTTACTTAAAACACATCACATCGAAACGGAACATACTCATTAATAAAATGCTATCTTTTTTTTTAAATCGGGAATTTATTTTAATTAACATGGGCCAAAAATGAGTTTAGATGCAAAAACTATAGTTTTTTGCATATATAATTAAGTAAATAAATCGATTCAAGACACGGCGACTCGTGTTTAATAACAAAACAATGTCATAAAAAAAATAAATCATGCAGAGTGAAAAATATTTTTACGAAAGACATAAATCATTTTAACGTAGTAATATAAATTCCGAAATTTAATTTAAAATATACGATAAATTTACGATCTCTGTAATATATGCTGACTTCGCTACTCTTTCATATTCACTTCATTTCAATTTTGCACATTCATAAACACACACAAATGAAAATCGAAGCGTGGAACTTTGTTTCTATAATATCGATTCGATAGCGTGTTTCTTAATCAATATCGCTAGGCGATGCAAGAACAAATTGCTCTCTTTTTCTGATCTCGAGGGGAGAGGTGGGTCGGAATTTTAAAATATTCCGATTAAGTAAGTTGCAATAAAGCGAGGTAAGCTCGAAAAACTTGAAAACTTAATTAAGCACTTTATTTAGAGGGAGCATATGGCCATTGTTTAGGATAAGGGGGTATAGAAAGAAATTATAATATCGGAAAAGATTAAAAAAAAGGAAATTACAATGCCTGTATTTTAATCTTTATTAAAGCATCTGATGCATCTAAACTCATGAATAATTTTATTCTTGATTCTAATGTTTCAATCTTGGAGTTAAAAAGAAGGATATAAAACTTCTATAGATGAAATGCTTGAAAATGCCATAAAGCTTTGAGAATTATATCGAGGTGTCGCTAGTGTTAGTAAAGTGGCTGCTACTGTTAGTTAACCTTTTCCTTATGGATGGGACAGCGTCCATCCCAAACGAAGAACCTCTCAAAAAGACAGGTATTTGACATACCCTACCCCAAACAGTTCTATCCCCCTTTGCAAGCATTGACGTCCATGGACGCCAATGCCTGCAAAGGTGGATCGAACTATTTGGGATAGGGTATGTGGAAACCCCAGGCCGTCCGACTCGTCCAGAGGGATAGGGTATGTAAAATACCTGTGTTTTTGAGAGGTTCTTCGTTTGGGATAGGCAAGGTAGCCCTAAATATGTTGGATCGGGTTAAGATCTGGGGGATTAAGTATTCCACATCACGAGGCCTCAGCCCTGGCAACAGCATAGCAACCGGATATGTAGGATAGACAGTTAAGACTTAATCTTTCTGTTAACATGGACTTTGCAGTGGCAAAGCGTTATCGAAATAAAATTTCCATCATAAAAGGTATTAATCCATGTATTTTAGATTCCAATAATGGATTAACATCTTGAGCTACATTATTGCTTATTACAACCATACTTATGCTCAATATAGTTTAAATATATTTCAAACTTAATACTTTATGAATAAATGAGTTATTTATTTCATAGAAAAGAAAAGAGCAAATTTACAACTGTAAGATGTTTATTACAAATTGAATTTTCAAGGATATGAGAACTTCGATTTTAGAGTTGTCAATATTATTAAATGCTTACTCTTAAGAGCTGAAATCCTATTCTCACGTCTTTCCGATTTTAATTTAATATTTTTCCTGGTTTCCGGTTTTGAGAATACAGGGGATTCTAAAAAAAGAAACATACTCTCTATCACCTGAACTACCACATCCCAAAAAGCGTAAAAGTTCGTTATATTTATAAACGTGTCCTTCAAATCTCACGCTTTTCTTACAACATCAAATGGATCAAGTCAACGAAGGATCGCGTGGTGTCCTACAAACGCTTTTGAAGCAGACGACGAAGAAAGTGTGAAGTGATGTTGGAAAACTCTATTGGGAGGAAGTAATTGGAAATTTTGATCGAGCTCTTCGAACCACTCGCATACAATTTTGGCGGTATGGCAGGTCGCATTGTCCTATTTAAAGACGTTGTCCATAAACGGGCGTACTTGATCGGCATTGATGGAAAGATACCCAAATCTGTCGAGAGTGCCTTCTACAGTAATCAAGGTGCCCAGGGCAGACCAAGAAGTCATTTCCCAGACCACAACGCTGCCGCCACCAACTTGCTAACGTTTAACAATGGTTGCTGGGTGCTTGTTCTCGCCGGTTTCACGCTTCACACGCCAATGTCCTTCCGCTCGTTGCTGCTGAAAATGTGACTCGTCAGAAAAAGCAACCCTTTGCTAGTCGGTGCACATCCAATTTCGGTACTCCTGTGCAAATTTCAGCCATTGTTAGCGATGAACCTTCGTAAGCATGGGTGCAGTCACCAACCGTCCGCTTCGGAGCCCCGTTCGCTACACAGTTGTTTTGGACATACAGCTGGAAGCCCCCCTGGTTCGTTTGTATGGCTAATTGCTTCATAGTAGCGTGCCGATCGACCCGCATCAACTTACGCAGGAAATGTTCACCTCTCACGTCGATAGCTCATGGTGCTCCACAGTTACCCCACTAACCCGTGAAAAGTTTACGAACTCGCCATTTCCGAAATGCTGCCACCCTTGGCCCGGTTGCAAATGATCCCGCTAGCCAATGTCTTTTCCCACGACTGTTAAATCACGTTGTTTATCCATGACAGCCACGGTTGCTATCCTGGCAAATTGCAGACATCCTATATACCCACGAAGTTTGACCTTGGCACGTACATTCGTCCATTGGATATGCGTGTCAGAAGTAGGATGTGGTTATAACAATGTGACTCGAATCTTTATAAATCAACTACTTTTAACACATGTGTGAGAATCCTATTATTTATTATCATTTTATTCTAATTCTACTTTTCCCTTATTTTAATGCATGTCCTAAACTTTTCAACTTTCATTCCGAATAATCGAATACTCACGATGGGTCAGATCTATAAGAAGGGTAGACTTTAGAATGACTCCTCTGCCATTCTGTCGAGCGCGCGTGTGTGTATATGTTCTGATTGTCCATGGAAGGTAGCATCGAGAGTTATAGCCTGCAATTTTGTGAGTCTATATAGTGTGTCGTAGTTTGATCATCATAGGTTCAGTTTAGTAATAAGTTAGGGTTGAAATTTATTGTAGATTAGTATGTCTCGGGTAGAATTTGTAATACTAGCGTTGTAAATAATTTGTATATAGATTTATAATATATATATATATATATATATATATAAACATATATATATATATGTGTGTGTGTGTGTGTGTGTGTTTTGAGTTTCCAGCGAAGTTAGCTGTCAATAAAGTTATTTATGTGTTAAATGTCGTGATTCCTTCGTCGAACCCTAGTCATTAGTTTATTGGAAGTTTACTTTAGAGTGAAGTAAATTGGAACGGCTCATACAAGAGTCACGATCTTGGATTGAAGTAGAATAGTACTTTATACATATTTGTAGTAATATAGTAATATAGTTTGTATTATTGCACATGTTTGTAACAGTAGCCTGTTAAAGACAGAAAGCTAATAAACTTATTAAGTTACCATTATTTAAAATTGAATTTTATATCTTGTAACAATGTATATGGAGGGAGGGCATGTGTCGGAAATATTCGTCTTAAAAACAGCTTACCAGGGGTCGATACTATAAATAAACAAAGATGCAGCCCTTTAGGTCACCAAAGGGCTTCTGAAGAGCCTGATAAGATTTTCTGACCCCTTCATTTGTACGTTCTCGGAAAACAAACAAAATATCCCGCTCTATTTAATTCTGTCTCGTGTTTTATTTAGCATAAATTTCCCCTTACCTGTTGGCCGCTGTAAGCGAATTTACAAGACATTCAATACAATGCGTGTGTCAATCAATACAGCATGATCCAACAATTTTTTTCTAGAATAAATATATTTATTTAGATATATATTTGCAAGGTATTTTATTTACCTTCATATCTCTTTTACTTACCTTCATATCACGAGGGAAAAACAGGCATTTATTTGCAAGAAATGAAGGAGAGGTAAAATATGGGTAAGCTCACTATAGTGGACTTTTGAAAACTCTATACACTTTTAAGCAATTTTAGTGCTTGTAATATATCAGTATTCCACTAAGTGGGCAGACGTAGACTAACTTGGCTAGGGCATTATTATTATTCTATTACCTACATTTGGGCATTTGCACAATTCGAAATTTTAGCAAGAAATTGTATCTCAGGTTAAATCGAAGCTTCAACGAAAAATGCAAATGTTTTGGAAGCTTTTATCATCTCATAACCTAACAGATAAAAAATCTGATGTGGGCAGCACATGACTTTACTTACATAACGCAATAAATCTACTACTTTTACAGTACAAAAATCTGATGTGGGCAACACATGACTTTCCTTATATAATGCATGAACTTACTACTTTTACAGTTAAAAAAATGTTATTCTTATAGTAGATACTTATATTCTTTCCAAGATATTGAATTTCCTACAATTAGTCGTCATTTTCATTGATTTGGCGTCATTTTTATCCATTTGGCGAGATTTTTGTTAATTTAGCAACAATTAAAAATGTCGCCAAGTTGGCGATATTCCGCCAAATTCGTCGCCAAGCGTTATGGACGGAGAAATAAGTTATTCTTACAGCAGATAAATGACTATTGGCATTTAAATACAAAAGTATTATTCAAAGTATCTTTTTTCATGAATGGAACGAGCTAGTTCCACGAAAATGATGTCACCCAATTTATCGCATGGTATTACATATGAAAAGTGAACATGTTTCTCAATAGGAAATTTTTTTTTTACTTTATATGACTTTTTGATAATGTTTTGAAAAATGTGCAATATCTCGAGAACGGTTCATGTTAGCGTTTTAAAATTTATGTCAATCGTTTTCTAATAAAAAATTACATAAGAAATATCTATTTGCACAACTTTATTAGTGGTTTTGATATTTTGACGATTTTTTTCAAAAATTCCCTCGAAAATTTAGGGGATTCTGAACATTCGATTGCGTAGAAAAACAAAAGTCTTCCAGTGTTTACAGATTGTAAGTTTTGTAAATTTCGTTCAATTCGGTCCATTCGTTCGTCAGTTATCGTCTCCACAGTCTCACTGACTCACTGACACACACAAACAAACACACACACACACACACACACACATACACACACACACACACACACATACTTTCACACACACAGACATCACTTCAAAAATGTTTGATTTGTGATCAGGGATGCTTGAAACGTGCTCTCCTGTCGAAAACTCGAATTCGAATTTTCGACCCCGTCACAATACTTTCCTTATACATTATGTATATAAGGAAAGTAAAAATAGGTTATTCTTATAGTAGATACTTATATTCTTTTCAAGATATTGAATTTTCGTTAATGAGTCGTCATTTTCATTGATTTAGCGTCATTTTTATCCATTTGACGAGATTTTCGTTTATTTGGTAACATTTAAAAAAGTCGCCAAGTTGACGACATTCCGCCTAATTCGTCGCTAAAATCTAGCTAAGCGCTATGGATGGTGAAATAACTTATTCTTATAGTAGATAAATGACTATTGGCGTTCAAATACAGAAGTATTACTCAAAGCATATTTTCTCATGAATAGAACGAACTAGATCCACAAGAATGATGTCACCCAATTTATCGCATGATATTACATATGAAACGTGAACATGTTTCTCCACAGTAAATATTTTTTTTTAATTTATGGGATTTTTTGATATATTAATTTGAAAAATGTGCAATATCTCGAGAACAGTTCATGCTTGCATTCTAAAGTTTATGCCAATCGTTTTCTAAGGAAAAATTACGCAAGAAATGTCTATCTGCGTAACTTTATTAAAGGTTTCGATTTTTTTAAAATTTCATTCGAAAATTTAGGGGTGTTCTGAACATTCGATTGTGTTTAAAAACAATAGGCTTCCAGTATTCACGGAGTGTAATTTGTGTACCACATTTCATTCGAATCGCTCTATTAATTCGTGGGATATCGTCTCCACAGACTAACGGACACGCACACACACGCACGCACTCCCCCCCCCCCCCCACGCGCACACACACACCACCTCAAAAATGTTCGATTCGTGATCAGGGATGCTTGAAACGTGCTCTCAAGTCAAAAACTCGTACTCGAATTTTCGACTCCGTCACAATGCTTTCCTTATACATATTATATATATATATATATATATATATATATATATATATATATATATATATATAAGGAAAGTAAAAATGTAAACAGTTTTTATTATCGTAAAGAGGGTCATATTTATGAGTATAAAGATAATACTGTTGTTTTAATATTAAAAAACCATTTTTTTCCAAAAAAACTAAAACATTTTTGTCCGGGCGAGTTTTTGCTTCATTTTGCTTACTTTCACTCTAACTGTTCTAAACTATAAAAAATAAATAGAAACAATAAGTGACAAAAATGTACAGTAGGAAATCTAGTTTCTAGATTAAGAATTTGCTTTTAGAAAGCTCTTATAGTTTTTGAGCAATCGTCTTGTCAAATTGATAAAGATGAAACTTTTCAGTTTTTAAACATCCGTAAAAAAAAGGTTAAATATTTTTCTTGTTAAAGTTTTCCAATGAGAGCGAAAGCTGTAATATTTAAAATGTCACGAGTGTTGCAACTCAATATTTGCACAAACACGAGATGTTCTATTTTGTTTTAAGAAAATTAGAGAGTGAAATGAAAATGGGGACCTGAATATGTTTCCAGAGTCCACTGCGACGATAAGAACTCCGTCCCAGTAGCTTAAAAATAGAGCGTCGGTTGGTATTGCGAAAATGGTTCGATTTCCGGTTGAGGCAGCAAGATTCTTTACATAATCTAAATCAGTACTTCCTTTGTAAAGGGACCGTCTTAAAAGTTACATTTTGTTCTACTAAAAGGTGTGACTCAAACTTGCTAAGTCTGAAATATCTTATTGGAGGCATTTCTTACATTGGAGGCGACCCATTTCAGGATATATTGATTGGTACAATCTCTCTTGAAACAGCCTGCATATCGTAGGTAAAGTAATAAAAATCCGATGTGGGCAGCGCATGACTTCCTTTGCAGACTCATATTCACGTTCTCTTTATTTCTTCAATAATTCATTATAATGAGTTAAATGACACAATAACACCCATAATTATTCAAAATGACACCGAATTTGCACTTCTGATATAATTTTCTTTCTCATTTGGTAACTGGGCCTATTTTTGAAGGTGGCGTAGTGAAAATGCGAAAAAACAAAAATATCTCGAGAACGACTAGTCCTAGTGTAATGGGGTTGGTTTTTTTCTTTTCATCGTTAAAAATGACGTGTAAAACAAGCATTTAATGGATATAATTGAGCATATGTAGTTTTTATTTCAGATTTTGACGGATTTTGTGGACCATTTCGCAAAAAAGGCAGGTTATTCTTTTCCGAATCGTACCGAAATCTAATCAGCACCAGGGTATCTCACAAGTGACTTATCTTCCAAATTTTGTAAAATTTGATCTTTCAGTTTTTCAGCTAGAGTGGATACAGGCGATTTTTGCGGGCCATTTCGAAACAAAAGGCCAGGTTCGAAACAATACCAGGTTCACTTATAAATGACTACCAAATTTTATGAAATTGGGTTCGTTAGTTTTTGAGTTAGAGTGGATATATACATTGCACAAATAAACAGACACACACATACAGACGTCACACTAAAAATAGTTTTTTTGTAATCTAGAGGTCCCAAAACGTGTAGATCCGTTGAAAACATGAGTTGCGATTTTTGGTATAATTCCAATACTTTCCCTATATATTACCATATATTGCAGAGGAAGTAAAAATCCATACCTTTCATCCAACCCCGAAAGAGTTTCTACCAAAAATTCAAGATGACGTTTAACGTGAAGGAAGGAATGAAAGCGAAGGAATAATGAGTCCTGCTCCATCTGTCACTGAATATGAGAGATGGAATTCAAAAAGTTTCGTTCTTTTGCACACGATTGGACGGACACGAATGCAGAAATATGTGTCAACGGGTTGACCACGATTCGCATAAAATATGGATATCGTAGGATGGAATTTTTTTCATATAAAAAAACTGTAGTCAACGTTAATATCTAGAACGGTTTAGTTTTCGATATATTCAAGAAATCAGTTTCACTTCAAACTATGAAAATGCTGAAAAGAATAATGAATTATAAATTTAAATTAGTTTTTAAATTACTAAAGGGTTCCGTCCCTTACGCACAAACTCTCACCAACCCCTGGTACTCACTTTGCGATTCGAGTCCTATTCGCTGCCACCAGTGCTCACTAAGCTTATTTGGCCAGCCTCTTCCTGGCATACACCAGTAATACACCAGTTAGGGATCCGCCCCTTGTTCACTGACGCTCACTTACCGGTACTAGTGCATTCTTCTAAAATATCAAAAATTAATTAATAATGCGGGCACATAGGCCGCAGTTATGAAATACATGTGCACTCGCACAGCAGGCATGATATGCCCTAAATAAAAGTAAAAATGGCATGTCGATCAGGTTTGATATAGAGAGACCAAATGTATTTATGTAAATATGTAACTTTTAGGTACATATTTAAAATAAGGCATTTAAAATCTAACGATAATGATAACCTCTACGATTATAGCTCTGAATATTAAATTTATCCCTAATGGCGTTATCTAAATATTAACTCTTTTGAAATGGTAATCGCGTTTTCAACAATGAAAGTTAAATCATTTAAATATTACTACTTTTGAAATGACAAAAGCGTTTCAATAATGGAAGATTACATTTTGAAAATAAATGAAAGAAAATAAAATTTTTATACACAAATTGTGCTAAAAATTTTACTTTGAAATTTCATAAAAAATAGAAATGTTTATCAAATTGTAACCAAAATAGGACGCGATACATGGCAAAGGTTTCTAAATCATCATGCAAAATTGTAAATTATTTGATGTCATAGGACCAGCGTTAGCCTTAACAGAAAATCTATTTTAAAAGTATTTTGTCAGTGGATCTACACCTAGTTCTTACCTAGGAGACACATCTGGGAGATATAGAGAGATATTTCGTGCAAAACGTAATTTGGAAACATAGAGGTATAGAAAAGAATCACAAGCCTCCGTTAAGATATAATCCTTAATGAAACATTCAGGACACTCTTTGAATTATATTTTTTAATTTAAATATTTCCATTTATCTTTTATGTATATTATTCAAAGTAGTTATTAAACAAAATGATTTTAACAGTAAACAAGCAAAATAAGAAACCTAGTTTTAAAGTATCCCTTTTAATATTTGCATGTAACTTTTGTATGAAAATTATACACTGGAGGAAAATAAAATCCCAACACCAAGAAGTTGTGCTAGATAAACGAAATTTGGAAGGCGCGTTTTTGCACATATGAAGGATGACGGCTATTCAAATTTCGCGCTCGACGAATAAGAGTGGCGCTAGTAGCGCCACTATGATCATGCAAATCAGGTTTGCTTTAAATACGCGATGTGAACTTCGTGAGAGTTATTTATTGTCCGGATTGGACGTTGTGAGCTAGGTTTGAGTCAAGAATGCCTTGAAGGAAACGAAGAAGACTGTATCAGCAGCTTAGTGAGTTTGAACGAGGCCGTATAGTAGGGCTACGAGAAGGTGGATTTTCTTTCCGCGATATTGCAGAAAGACTTGGCAGGGATGTATCCACTGTGCATGACTGTTGACAGCAGTGGTCACGGGAAGACGCTGTCTCAAGAAGATCGGGGTCCGGCCGCACACGGGACACTACTGAGAGGGAAAAAAGCCGTATTCTTCGCATGGCTGTGGCGGATCTTACTGCATCTACAGCAGCAATTAGAGCTTCTGTTGACCCCAGACTGACACAGTGGACTGTAAGAAATCGATTACTTGAGGGACAGCTCCGAGTCAGACGGCCTGTAGCGTTCATAGCACTAACTCCGAATCACTGCCATCTGCGAAGTCAATGATGTCAAGCTAGAGCTCATTGGAGGGCGGAGTGGAGATCTGTTGTATTCCCAAATGAGAGCCGTTTCTGTCTTGGTGCCAGTGATGGTCGTATGTTGGTAAGAAGGAGGCCAGTTGAGCGCTTGAAATCAAGCTGTCTGCGGCGTAGACACACTGGACCTACACCAGGAGTTATGGTCTGAAGAGCCATTTCCTATGACAGCCGAAGCACTCTCGTCATTATCCCAAGCACTTTGACAGCAAATTTGTACATCAGACTGGTGATTGAACCAGTTATGCTGCCATTAATGAGCAGTATTCAAGAGGGTGTTTTCCAACAGGATAACGCTCATCCTCATACAGCTGCTGTCACCCAACGTGTTCTACAGAGTGTCGACATGTTGCCTTGTCCTGCGAGATCACCAGATCTTTCTCCCATCAAGCACGTATGGGACATTATTGGAAGATAAATCCAGCTTCATCCACAACCAGCATTAACCGTTGCTGATTTGACTGGCTAAGTGCAACAGGCATGGAACTCCATCCCACAAAATGACATACAACACCTGCACGACACAATGCAAGCACGTTTGCATGCTTGCATTCAAAATCGTGGCGACTACAGCGGTTATTAATGTACCACCATTTCACATTTGAAATGCCTGTTCTCGCGCATACTTTAACCTGTGACCTTGAAACTTTAATCAAATAAATATGTTACCTACACAATTGTTTTGCCTAAATTTCATTCCTCTAAACTAATTTCTTCTTGGTGTTGGTATTTTATTTTCCGCCAGTGTATTTATTGAAATGTGTGTAACTTAAATGTATGAAAGACGCGCCGAATTTAACTGGTCCGGTTCTCAAACTATTCCCCAAAAACAAGTGCATTTCTATTAAGAGCCCAAGATGGGCTAGACAGATAAGATTCCAAATTCAAATAAATAAAAAACACCTCAAAAGACAACGATATACTAAATTTAGACTTTCTAGCCGCTCCGGTTCTCGAGTTATTCCCCCAAAATGAGTACATTCCTATGGCAGGACCCAGGGCAAGCCAGCCAAACAAGGTGAAAAATAAAAAAAAATTAAAATCAACCGCAAAAGACAACCATATGCTTAATTTTGAATTTCTAGCTGCTTCGGTTCTCATGTTATTCCTTCAAAACGATACGCTCCTATGGCGGTCCCAAGGCGGGCTAGTCTGAGAAGGTTCAAAGTTTAAAAAATTAAAATATACCACAAAGGATAACAATATACTAAATTTGGAATTTCTAGCTGCTTCAGGTTTTGAGTTATTCTGAAAAACGAGTACATTCCTATGCCGGGCCCAGGGCGGGCTAGCTCAATAAGGTTTAAAATCAAAAGATTTAAAATGTACACAGTATGTTTTAAATACAGTGATTTATTAAAAACAAATACGAAAGGGAAAACATAACTTTAATGTTTTTAAATATAAGCATTTAAAGGGCCCTCTAGATAGTAAAAAGCAGTTTTGCCACATTTTTAATTATCAGATAGTTTCAAAACTCCGTCCCCAATGTGTTACGGGTCGTGTTACGGGTGTCAAAGTCCATCAGAAAAATTAAAAAATTTATATATTTATCGTTTTTCCTGATGAATTAAAACGTAATGAGTCCCTTTAAAATTCTGGTGCATAAAATCGATTCTTTAAATTCCAATCAATTCATTTTTAAAAGTAAATATTCAAATTTGTACTTCTTTCCGAAATTTCAATCATAAAAATTAGTTTTAATAGATACTTGTTGCGAACGTGGAATAATCTCTCACTGGAATCCCCCGTCTTGTCTTTCGTTCCGATCGCAGACCAAGCGGTGCCATCGGTTTGTTTTCTCCCTTTCCCAGACGTTACTCTATGGTTTCTAGAATTTCGAGGCAGAAGAAGGATTTATCGCCCATTTGGCGACTTCCGAAATGTTCCAAAAACTTCGCCAAATAACGATTAGTCTACGAGATATTAGGTAATTCTGGAAATTTCTACAGAAAGATTTCCAGAAGTTTCCATAGAGAGACTATGAAAAAGACATTTTATTCCGTTGGTGCTCAGTTGGGAGTTGACGAATATACGTGACACGGCTGCATTGCCCTGTGTTTTCTGTCAATGTTTTGAGAATAGTAACTGTTTTGTGAAATTGCTTTCGCCAACGTTCTGTGTGCTTGGGAATAAACGTCAGTTATCCAGAAATTTGTTCTCGCTCTTGTATCCTGACAGCACACGCGAGATTCTGGAGGATACGTTTCGTAACATACTCAAATGAAACTACTATTTTAGTTGCAGATGCCATTAGAATTTTAAAATAAAAATGTTTATAAAACGGTTTTAATTTAGCAGGATCGTCTGCTCATATTCTATAGTATTCTTGAAAAAAAAATTGTAAAAAAAAATAGGATCCTTTAAAACTTTGATCGCGCTCAAAATTAACATGGCTTTAGTGCTCCTATATATTACCGTTATCATACCAAGTTTTTTAGCTAATAATGATCTGTTCGCGTCCACATTTTCTCATACATACATTCAAACTCTTAAGAATGTTCCAAATGTTTTCCCGGCATATTACCTTTCCCGTCGAGAAAAAACGACATTTACAATAAATCACTGTTATTTGAACGTTTGGATTGCTCGACTTTGGCGACACATTTAATGACTTTGGTATGGTTAACCTCTATCACATATTGGGAGAAATGTCTTCAGCGTGGTGACTTTTGATGAGCTTAGAAAGGACTCGAATTTTATAGACTGTTTAAGAATTCGCAAAGTTTCGTTAATTTTTGTTTTAGAAATATCCACAGAGGGTATATACGAGGGTCATTGTTCAGTTATAAGGAGTTGGTGTGATACGATTCAAAGAGAATTGTGAATATGTCAGTACCATGATAATATAATCTTCTATCCTATGAATCATTAGAGCATTTAATGGTTGTTTTATTTTACATGACAGCTGTTTTATGACCTTGTAAGATAGCTATAGAGAATCGTACAGCGTTTCATTTTACGCTTATCTGTGCTTTAAATAAAGTGTTAATTATCCATGAATTCAGACTCAATTCCTGCATCCAGTGAATAATCCCGATTTCAAAAGATACGTCGTATTACCATACACACAGACATCACCGGAAACGTTCGATTTTCATTCATAAGAAAATCTCGTACGTGTCTAAGAACGAGATTTTCTTATGTACGACGATCGGACGTTTTCAGGTGATATCTATGTGTACGTGTTTAGACTATGTATGTTGTTGTTGAGACCCAGACCGTCCGACCTACCAGAAAGGTATAAGGTAAGGACTCGATGTATGTTGTTGTTGTTGAGACCCAGACCGTCCGACCTACCAGAAAGGTGTAAGGTAACTGTATGGACGGCCGGGAAGTGCCACCCAATTTAGACCGGAACCCAGTGGGGGGACTCGATGTATGTTGTTGTTGAGACCCAGACCGTCCGACCTACCAGAAAGGTGTAAGGTAACTGTATGGACGGCCGGGAAGTGCCACCCAATTTAGACCGGAACCCAGTGGGGGAGGCATCCACAGGGACCGTACCCTCCTTCCCCTACCACCAACCTCTCGGAAGGACTTACGGACCCACATGTTTAACGTGATCGTACTCCGCATGAACACGGCGGCATTTGTGGTAGCGTGCAAATCTAGCGCGCAAACCACGGGGATACAGCACCCGAGATGGCCAACAGCACGCGGTGTTCCGAGGTGGTCACCCACCAAGTACTAACCGCGCCCGATGCTGCTTGACTTCGGTGATCTAACGAGAACCGGTGTTTTCAGCACGGTACGGCCGTTGGCCCGGACTCGATGTATGTGTATATCGAGTTCAGAATGTATCCAAATCGGTAGGTCGAAATTTCAACAATAATTTACTTTTCCATTCCATGTTTGTAGAGAAAGGAAATATTAATACATGCTTTCTTATTCCGCAGAAATCTATTCGCGTGTTTTTCGAAGAAAATCAAATGGAATGATGGAAGAAAGTCACAGCAGAAGCATTGTTCGCCAGCACCGCGAGCTTTCTTTCAAGGTTTATACTACTTTGCATTTTTTTCTACAACACCATCATTCAAATAAGAAACCAGAATGATGAAAAATGCGCTTAAAAGTCCACGCTTTTATACTGTTGATCCGTGCTCGAGTTTCGACGGAGGTTTGGTGCAGATTTATATATACTAGGGTTATTTTAGCATACGTTGTGGAGCGAATTTAAAAGTTTGAATAAAAGCGCTATTATAGCTAAAAATATAAAAAATAAACAAAATGTGTGCAGCCCATGTTTCTTGGTATAGACTCATAACTTTATGTTTCTTTTTTCCTCTTCCTTTCGATACGATACTATATTTAATATTGCACAAGATAACAAAGCTCAAACAAAACAAGTTTAATCGCACAAAATAACAAAGTAAATGGTTAATATTTCTATATTAAAAAATCTGATGTGGGCAACACAAGACTTTCCTTATATAATGCAATGAATTTATTACTGTTACAGTAAAAAAAATAGGTTTTTCTTATAGTAGATACTTATATTTTTTTCCAAGATATCGAATTTTCAACAATTAGTCGTCATTTTTATCCAGATGGCGAGATTTTCGTTAATTTGGCAACATTTCAAATAGTCGCCAGGTTGGCGACATTCCACTAAATTCGTCGCCAAAATCTCGCCAAGCGTTATGGATGGAGAAATAAGTTATTCTTAAGCAGATAAATGACTATTGGCGTTCAAATACAGAAGTATTACTCAAAGTACCTTTTTTCATAAATGGTACGAGCTAGATCCACGAGAATGATGTCACCCAATTTATCGCATGATATTACATATGAAAAGCGAACATGTTTCTCAACAGTTATTATTTTTTTTTAATTTATAGGATTTTTTGATAAATACATTTAAAAATGTGCAATATCTAGAGAACGGTTCGTGTTAGCGTTCTAAAGTTTATGTCAATCGTTTTCTAAGGAAAAATTACATAAGAAATGTCTATTTGCGTAACTTTATTAAAAGTTTTGATTTTTTGATGATTTTTTCAAAATTTCACTCGAAAATTTAGGGGAGTTCTAAGCATTCGATTACGTTTAAAAACAATCGGCTTCCAGTATTCAGGGATTGTGATTTTTGTACCAAATTTCATTCGAATCGCTCCATTCATTAGTGAGATATCGTCTCCATAGACTCACTGACACACATATTTTCACACACACACACACACAGACATCATCTCAAAAATGTTTGATTCTTGATCAGGGATGCTTGAAACGTGCTCTCCCGTCGAAAACTCGAATTCGAATTTTCGACCCCGTCATAATACTTTCCTTATACATTATGTATATAAGAAAAGTAAAAAAGTGGCTAACAACATTGGCCCGACACAGCAGATTGGACACAGGGTCTAGTTGATGGCCGCGGTAGCTCAGTGGTTAGCGCGCGGGAATTGCACTCGGTTCGATTCCCTCCACTGCCACAACTGCCGCGGTGTTCATGCGGAGTACGATCACGTTAAACATGTGGGTCCGTAAGTCCTTCCGAACAGTTGGTGGTAGGAGAAGGAGGGTATGGTCCCTGTGGATGCCTCCCCCACTGGGTTCCGGTCTAAATTGGGTGGCACTTCCCGGGGCCGTCCACACAGTTACCTTACACCTTTCTGGTAGGTCAGACGGTCTGGATCTCAACAACAACAACAGGGTTCAGTTGCTTTTGCCCCCCCCCTACCGAATAGTTTAAATTTAAATTATACATGTACCGTCAACAGTATATATTTAAAATAAATATGGAATGTTATAAAGCAGCATAAAAATGCAGATAATCGCAGCGACATCCATTTTGCTCCAAATCACTATAAACATTTTTTAACCAAAACAAATTTGTCAATATTTAATGTATTATATCCAGCCATTTTAACAACTTTTTAAAACTTCAGACATTCATGGTAAGATTTGGAATACCCTAAATTTGGAGGACCAGGATCGAGCTACTACTGCTCGGAAGATCTGACGACCCTCATGGCGTAGCACTCAACGTCTTAAGACTTTAGGGGTCGAGTCGTAGATCGCGATCGACGGGTTACTACTGTATCGAAAGTACCGCAATTATAAATCCTTTTGTATACAGAAGAATTCCGTTCGAGTGTTATCCCAGCAAAACCAAAGTGAATACACGGAGCAAGCATCGCTCCCGGCAACGGAGGCTGTCACGAAAGATTTATGCTCCACATTTTTCGTAGCAACGTTGCCGTTCAAATAAAAAAAGAAAATCTGGGAAGATGAAAAATGCGTTAAAAATCCCGAGCCTTTATCGTGCTCCGGCATACTTGAATTTCGACGCATGTTTTAACAGAGATTTATGCTACGGCTCTTTTATTTCTGCATGCAGTGTTGATTCTATAAAATGAGCCGTTTTAGAGTGCAACATCTATCTGATAAAAATGAAAGTTTATAAATTTAATTAGTACTGGCGCGGATAAGGAGTTTGACGCACAATATGACATACTCGATAAAATAATTGAAAATTATAAAAATAGGAGAACTTTCCTTTGCTGGCAGAGCCACCGATAGAGGCAAAAGGACACATTACATAGGAGTTTTAAGGGTAAGAGCCGCATAAACAAAAAATTTATGAAAAGGTCAATAATTTGAAAAAAATATGTGGTAGTTGAGAACTCGCGCATTTGATATATAGGGATTAGGGACCGGAAAATTTTGTCGTAGATACTATTTTTTGGTAACACCATTTCATCTATCCTGACGAAGAAGGCTCTGTTTTGCCATTAAAACCGGTTAATACTTTTGTAAGGATTAACAATTACCATCCTCGACTTCTTAATTTTTAAGCTGTGACTTCCCCGGGGAAAGAAGAGGCTAAATTTAAATAGCAGCTGCGCAGATTGAGGGCGGAAGATGGAGCTTGCAACCAGGTTATAAAAAGGCGAAGTGCAAAGCACGAGATGATAGAAGATGGTACGAGTTGGTACGTGGCGAGTGGCGTGTGTGGATGTAGACGATGGTAGAAAGGGTGAACCATGTACATTCTGATTTATTATTTGTAAATTACGTTAGGAGTTTATTTTATGATTTCTACAGTTTAAGAATAAACTTGTTGTTTTTATCAAAAGATGCCTGAGTGTACTCAGACACCTTTACACCTTTTGCAAGCAACTGTTGTCATATGAAAAAGTATCTTTAATTTTTCAAAATTACAGATGAAGTCGAGCAGTTTAGGATATAAGCATAGGGTTGCTATCTCGCTTTTAATAATTTTTGTCTTTCCACTGATGCCTTAATGGCACTGACGTAAAAACTTCTTGAAATACTTAAACAATGAACAATGCTTGTTCGCCCGCAATTTGTAAAAATAATGCACAGGTTGTAAAATACTTAAATGCCTCTTTTTCCTCTTTTTATGCCTTTGTAGAAGAATATCGCTTAAGCTGTCAAAAGTGACTTAATTCAAACTTAGAGTACTTGATATTTTAACAACCTAAGGGTCCCGGGTTCTCTGAAGGAAAGTGGCTTCTTGAGTAGAGGGTTCTTGAGTAGAGTGTTCTTGGAGTGAAAGAAGGGTTCTTGAGTAGAGTGTTCTTGGAGTGAAAGAAGGGTTCTTGAGTAGACGATGAAGGATTCGAGTAGTGAGTGGAAGAAAACTCCATTCGATACAACGATGACTAGAAAGAGTCTAGTATTCGGGGTGTGGCCGCAATACGGGGCAAAGTAACAGAATGCTGGGGTAAGCATATAAGCGTTGCTAATGCGTAGTCATGTAAGCATTATCACCAGCCTAGTATATTGTAGTAGCTTGTATATCTGTCATTCATTCTGGACGTTTGCAATAATAATTAGTATAGACACTCTTTTGCAAAAAAAAAAAAAAGAACCATGAAGAAAGTGACTGTTTTTATTGAAATTAAATATGCTTACAGCTCATGCACAGGTAATGAAATGATTACAAAAGCAAAGCCGCAGGACCCATCAATGGTTAGCAATTGCACATTGAATTTTCAAATCAGTAATTGGTGAAACCCCCCCCCTTGGGGACAATGCATGCGTGTATACGTCTAGGTAAGGAGTGATAAAGTTTCCTAATGTCATCCTGCTATACATTCTGCCAGGCATTCCTCAATTATTGCTCCAGAACTGCTACATTTCGGGGTGCCCGAATCAGGCGGCCTAGCATATCCCATACATGATTGGCGAAAGGTTTAGTAACCTTGCTAACCAAGGAACAGTAACAACAGTATGGAGATAGTCCACAGATATGCGAGCCGTATGTGGCGTGGCATTATTTTGTTGGAAAATGGCCCCAGAATGACGTGTCATGAAGGGTAACGCAAACGACCGCAGGATTTCATCAACATATCGTTGAGCTGTTAAAGTTGTACGCAGGATGACTAAGGGCGACCTATTGTGGTAAGAGATAGCACCTCACACAATCACACCAGGGGTAATGGCTGTGTTCCTGTTGAAAACCCAGACCACACGGCAGACCCGATGGTTTACTGCAGCTTTGTGTGTGGCCGGGGCTGTGTTCCTGTGTAAAACAAAGGCTGATTGAGACCGCTGGCCCTGGCGCCTTCACACACGTACCCGATGGTCATCTGCTGAAAAACTGAAGCGTGATTCATCGCTGAACACTATGCAATGGCAGTCAGCTAGCAGCCATGATACTCGTCTATGACACCCCTCTAAACGACTCTATCGATGTTGTGAGGTTATGGGCAGACGTCTTAAAAGCCACCGTGAGCGTAACCCCCATCTCAGTCAAGAGCCGTCAGATGGTAATAGGTATCACGGGTGGTATGAAAGAGACTATAGCACTTTGGATTGCGGACAATGATGTCGTTTGGTTAATTCGGGCCTGTCGCACAATCATCCCCTCTTGCCTCGCATTCGTGCACCTTGGCCTTCCAGAGCCTTCATTCCGCCGATGAGTTCCTTGCAGCAACCATTTCTGCCAGCACCTTTGCACAGCAGTGTCCGTTTAGTGGCGACCTATTGCTCGGTATGACCAGCCAACTTCACGCATCCCAACTATATGACCAAGTTCGAACTCGTCTAATTGCTTATAAGGTTTTTGGCAACGTCGTAGCGGCATTATTGGTTGTATCTCCACGGAACTGCAACGCCGATAACGAGCAAAGATAAACCGTCAGCATTTTTAACCTATTTTATAGGATGCTAGTTGTGCAGTAGAAACGCGCGTTATGACTGAAGTTAACAGTCATTGGCCTTGCAAACTTAATCATTTGCATATTTGGTATAAAGGAATTTGCATGCAAAATTTCGAGATGATCGGATTATTTTTTAGGGGTGCTTCGTTTTTTTTGTTAGATAATGTATGTTGTCCGCTGCATCAAGCTGCGGTAATTTTTTTGAAGGCCCCAATAAACTGAGTTATATTTTAAGCGGTGCCGGCCTGTGTTATTGCCCTTAGGCCGAAAGGGCGTAATATCAAGTACTCTTAAGTTTGAATTAAGCCACTTTTGACAGCATAAGTAAAACTCCTCTACAAAAGCATAAAAAGAGGAGAAAGAGACATTTAGGTCTTTACAATGTGCTTTTACGTGACAAGAGTTTCAGAAACAGTTATTGGTTGCCATTCAGTGACACATTGTTAAAATTCATCAAAAACTTTTTAGACGAGCAATTCGGGATCCAATTTAAAATATCTTAAGTGTGTCTTCAATTGTCTTTCTCACGCATGCATATTTTAAATTTTTAGATGTACTTGTATCTTAATCAGTGTGAGAATACTAAAAACATAGTGTGTCCAACACATGACTTCCACAACATATTAACAAATTTTGATTTTCTGGGAAAAAATAATGTAAGTTATAGTTTTCCTATTACTAAATATAAAGCTCAACAAATCTATTTCTATTACCGATTAAAATCAGCATACTCAATTTTATGTCATTTGATTAATTATTTCGAGAAATATTGAGTTCCCAGTATAAAAGTAGAATTTCTAATATTACGAAAACGGATCATGATAACTACTAAGCAATAGTTTCTATTTATTAACACTTTACAACAAAGTTGAAAAGTGTTTATGACTTTGTTCATTCTGTCTGTCTGTTTGTCTGTCCGTCCGTTAGCACGATAACTGCCGTAAAAATGACAATCAAAATGAAATTTTAGTATGTTGTTCAGACGGTCTGTAGAACCTATGGGAATATAAATGAATAATATCACCCAATTAGTTTTGGATTGAACCCGGGTCGAAAAAATGAAATACATTGAGCTCTATGGGACCTAATTTTTCAAACATTTTTTAAGCGGATTTAAAATTCACAAATTGCTTCGAAAATTTTAGGTAATATTCAAATTATTCCATAAAATATATAAAAAAAAATTCAGCGAAATATATTCAGTAGTTTTTTAAATAAAAATTAAAATAATAATTACACCTCTTATATGAAACGATCACGTGACCATGATATGAAACGAACACATGACCCACTTCAAAATGATATATGGCATCCATCTTGTTTCAAAATCGTGATTTTTTAAGTTCTTTTTAATTCATATTGAGTGTTGTATCCGTCCTAAAACTACTTTATTTTTGCTTAAATTCTGTGCATCTACATATTGAAACAACGCAATGACAATATATTTGAGTTTAAATGCTCATCTAAATTTGATTATTTCTACAACTAAGCCTATTTTTCACCTATGTAAAATGTAAACAGCAAAATATATAGAATGAGTTGTATTAGAATTCCTGTATTTTTTTAACACAAAATAATTTAGTCCATGGAGTCTGCATGGCTGATATGAATGAAATATTAATTGATTTGATAAAGAGAAGGACGATTTTTTTCGATGAAGTTTCAAGCATAGAGTTTAATTTTTTGTAGCTCCATGGTCTTAAACAAAATGTTTAAATAAAATAAATTATTATAGTATTGTGATGAATGAAATGAATGGGAGAAAGTTATGAATGAAATCCTGTTTTTATAGAGAGATCCAGGCGTGTTATTTTTTCAATGACGTCATTTGAATTAATTTCAGTTGTTTTCGATGAAGTTTTCAAATATAATAAATTATCGTAGTATTATGATAATTCTAAAACTATTACCGAGGAATGTATAACATTTTAGAGATGTTTAAACCAGGCAATTTATATTTCAATGCCGGCATTTGAATGAAGTTCATTTTTTTCGATGAAGGTTTAAGTTTTCAAATATAATAAATTAATGCAGTATTGTGATAAGTTTCAAAATATTACCGAGGAATGTATTGCATTTTAGACTTGTTTAAATAAAATTGTATTGAAGTTGGAAAGTGTTTCATAATCAATGCTTTAAGCATGATTGATCTTTCTTGTTTTTTATTTAAAAGTACAGCAAAGTATTCAATTACTTGATAATAATGAAAACATTTCATTATTTTATAATTTTCTCTATATTAAAATCAATATACATTTGCATGTCTCGTTATTAAATTTTTTCGATTTTCACAAAAAAAAAAAAAAAAAAGAAAAAAAAAAGTTTGAAAAATTAAGGCCATTCTTTTAGTCTGTTTGTTTACTCGCAAAATCAATAGACCTCTCTCTTTACCGATTAAAATAATCTGACGCAATTTTGTTCGATTTTATCAATTTGTTCGAAGAATATAGTGTTAACAAACAGACACACAGACAATCTAAAAATGGCTGATGTGCATTCAGGGATGTTCAAACCGTGTATATTTATGAAAATCCGAGGGTTGTATTTTATTTTTCACCACGTCATAATATTGTTCCTTCACGTTACTATATATAGTAGAGAGAGTCAATCTTGCATTGTATTTACTTGAATACTTGAATGCAAAAGACGCAGATTTCGATTTTATTGCATTCTCTACATACATTGCACAATTTCCAAGGAACTTGGACGGAAATTCGAATAAGAATTTTTGGCAAAATTACGCATTGTGAGCGTCCTTAAACTAGGGGCGAACATTTGGAAGTGATGTATCTGCGTATGAAAGGGTACGTACTTCGTGGGGGGGGGGGGGGTATTATATCTCTTATTGGAATGGAATTATTCCAATACAACTTGGTACATTAGTTGATATCGATGAACACTGGAATCCTATTGATTACGATTAGCGATTGCGCAGCATCCCCCCCATTGTTTAGATTATTTTTGTCGAATCATCAAACACTAAGGACGATTAATTATATTAAATAGACAATCAGTTAATTTGTAAATTGTGAATCGAAAACGAATGACACTAATTCTAGAATGGAATCATTCTCGAGGTACTGTACTTGTGTTGAATTTATTTCACAAAAATAACATTTTGATTAAAACCATTAAAATATAGATAGATAAGTCTTTGCAAATACACTATTATGAAACAAATCTATTTAGACCATTTCCGTACAACCAGCGATTTCCATTTTCAGGAAAGGGCATTTTTTTAAATAGTTTTCCATTTGAACGCCAAAATATCGCCAAATTTCACTTTTTTTTCCCAGCGTGACAGACATTAAAATAACATTGAATGTTTTCTAGGAAGTTTTCATTTACAGTCATCATCATATGCCATATTTGTGTCTAAAAGCGCTAAATTTCAATAAAAGGTATGATAATTCAATATAGATAACAATTGTTTTATTTAACGTGGCTATAGAAGAGTAAAAATAAAAATGTTTTATAAACTTATCAGTAGTAATATTCATCACAGTCTGTAGAAAAAGCCATATATTGCTTACATAAGATTCTTCAGACAAATGAAACCGTTAAAAAATATATCATTACATATGGTTTTCATCTATGTAACATTCACCAATTTCTAGTATACGCCTATAAATTTAATGACAACGCAATTTACGCGGATGATGAGCGACTACATCAAACGTGGCATCATTGTTGTAATTACACATTTGTATTTACCTTATTGTCCGAGAACTATATTTTCTTTTAATTCTGGATATTCGTTAATGAAAATCGTCTGCATCCTTTTTTACAAGAATTCCGAATGACAATGTAACGTAACTGAACGTTCTATGTTCCGATGTTTCTCGAATTGTCCTTGGTAAAAATATTTTTTTAAGTTCACGAATCATTTCTTGCGAGTTAAAATTTCAATTAGAACTCTTTCAATGCCATTCGAAATTCTCCAGTGATGCCATGTTGGAAGAATATATTTAAGCGCAGTTATTCTTGTATTTCAGTTTTGATTTTAAAAAAATGAATTTTTCCTAATATAATTATCGCCAGTGTAGCCTTTGATTTACTTGACTGATATATTTCATACAATTCGGAGGGAGCTAAGGTGAAATGCACACACATATGCACGCAACTGTAAAAATAGTTGGTTTGCGTTTAGTGTTCCAGAGTGCCCAAAACTTTCCCAGTGAAAGCTCGAATTCGAATTTTCGACATCATTCCCCTGATGCATTCCTTATAAATTATATTCCGTATGGTAAATAACAAATTGATCCCAAGATATAAATTATTGAACAAAAACTTTCTTGAACTAATGGATATTGTCAGATAAAGGGTATCTTTGATACAGGACTTTCTGCGGGAAAACTGTTGTACGTATACTAAATGCTAGATGTAAATTTAACGTGTATATCTTATTTAACTGTTCGACCGATTTTTAAAAGATAATTCTAGATTCCATACAAATAAAGCTCAGTATACTCTTTCTAAAACTTTCTATTACAAAACGTATAATATTTAAGATTAAAATCCACCCAATTAAGTATATTTTTTCCAATTTTACCATTTCAAGTGAAGTCTTTTTTAATATCTGTTGCATTGAATTTTGTGTTCAACAAATAGCATTAAATCCTCTCATTCACGAGGACCTTTAATTAATTTATGTTTCTAAATCTTCCTACGTGATCTTTTAAAGATAAAAATCAAATATCTTTCCAGTCCGCTGCCTCTTTTTACAGTACTTCAAACAACATCAAGAGCACCTCAATCTTTTTTACCCAGTTTTTCGTATTTAAAGATATTTTTCTCTAACTAGAGTTTTTATTTTTTCTAGTTGGATTTTTCTTATTCAGTTAAACTAGAGAATTTATTATATAGCACATTCAATGCCTTTTTAATACGAATGGGTGTCGGTCTTATTTTATTTTGAAGGCATAAAACATAAATAATTCGCTCACAAACTGCTGTCTAAATTAACCCAGAAATAAAGAAAATACAGAACTTTATCAGTAAAAGAGCATAAAATAATATCTAAAAGGTAAGAACTGTTTTGAGTCAAAATATCCACCTTCATTGAGTTAAAAGAGACAAAGCAGTCACAACCATGAACTTGTTTCATATTAAGGAAACAGCAGAGTTTTAGAATTATGTTAGCTAACTGAGCAAGAAAGGGGGGAGGGGATAAGCGATTACATAATAAGGAATAGAATCGGTTTTTAAATTAAAACCAGAAATTAAACATATTGTTTTATGCTATTTTATTAGTGGAGTGTTTTATTTTCAGTTATTTCAAAAAGATGCTCAGAAATATTAATAAGTACTGAATCTTTTGCAGGAGAAGATTGATATTCAATTTATATATCTTGGATTTGCAGTTTCACATTTTGTAATTTAATGCAAATTTTATGTTTCCTTGTGCTGTAACCTAACTATACACAGGGTTTACGTATGTAGAAAAAGAACAATGATTAACTTTAGATTTGTCAGACGTTTTCTGAATTTCGCCAGAAATGCATTTTGACTGCTCCTCTTGATTTTTTTTTGATAAAATTTCTTTTCTCTTTGCATCTGTTTGACATATTTAGACGTCCTGATGCATAAAGTTGACAATACAGAATTAAAAAAATAACAAGCAAAGAAAAGATTTTTTATATTTTCATAAATATATTTTTCAATATAGGCAATATTGGTTTATTCTGCGTGGTATTACTTTCTGTACAATACGTAGTATATGCTAAAGGAAATATCTAAAATAAAATAATCTAAAGCTAAAATATCCTGATGGGGTCCAAAAACAGCTCTTTCACATTTTTGCTCAATATGTACAGTGAAAGTTTATATGCATACAAAGCAAACACTTTTAGAATATGTTCGTGTATTTATTTGAATCTGTTTGAGCAAAAAAAAACTCGTCTCCAAGCCCCTGCTTAATTACAAAAAGTATGGACAGAGAAAGTATTTAAAAAAATGGCTAATTCAAAAAGTATTCGAAGAATCACGGGAAATTTGTACCGTATCTTTATTGTAACGAAATAGATGCGTAAAATTTTTAAATAGATAGATAAAAAATTCGCAACAGAAAAAAAAAAATCCAACACATCGAATTGAATGTGGACACATTAAATTTCGAATCATTCATGCTGTAAATACACAGATTACAAACTTTCTATCTAATTATTGTTCTTTACATCTACACAAAATTTCATTATGTAGCATTCTCATCTGTTCTTGAATTCTGTCCGTTCCTGTGTACGTGTATGTCCTTCTGAATGACTCTCAAACATACACAAGAGCATACAGACTCACAGAGAAACGAACATCTTTCCCACACTGTTCGAAATAGGTTCACGAGAAACATTCTCACGTCGCACAAACATATATTTTTTCGAAAGTTTTCGAATTGTGTTCACGAGAACAATGCATTCTCTATACAATAGTGAAAATAACATATCTGATATGGACAGCACATGACTTTCCCTACAGACACAAATTCGTTTTCGCTTTTTTCTATTTTTCACAATTCTTTAAAATGAGTTCAATTGAGCAAAATAGCACTGATAATTATTTTAAATGACAATGAATTCATAGTTTTAATTCAATTTACTTTTCTATTTAGCGACTGAACGTATTTTCAAAGGCGAAGTGTTAACATTCGAAAAACTAAAATACCTCGAGAAAGGTTATAAAACCTCAAGTGATATGAGGTTGGTCTTATTCTTTCCGCAACAAAGATTATATATAAAACAGGCATTTAATGGATGCATTTAAGCATACGTAGTCTTTTATTTTAGATTGATAATTTTTGTGAGCCATTCCGTAAAAAAAAAAGAAAAAAGTTCTTTTTTTTTCCGAATCAAACCAAAACTTAATCAATTCACTAAATAACTTACCTACTAAATTTTGTAAAATTTAATCAATTAGTTTTTAGTTGGAGCGGATACATACAATTTTGAGGTCATTTTGCAGAAAAAGGCAGGTTCTTTTCAGAATCATACCAAAATCGAATCAGCACCAGTGTCACCCACAAGTGACTCATCTACAAATTTTGTGAAATCTTTTCCATTAGTGTTTTAGCTTAAGTGGATACATACATTGCACACACAGGCACGCACACACAGACGTCACGCTAAGAATAGTTTTTTCGGATTCTAGAGAGCTCGAAACGTGTACATTTGTCGAAAACTCGACTTCCGATTTTTCGACATGATTCCAATACTTCCCCTATACCTTACCATGTGCTATAGGGAAAATAATATATAGAAATGCATTGTTTAGGAAATATAGAAATGCATTGTAGAACTGAATCGCAATGAAAATGCAAGAATCACTATGAAATAAAAGAATTCACTAAAACTCGTTTGGGAATAATAACCGTACTTGTGGATTATTTTGTATTTGGCATCCAATTTGGATAAAACTCATATGAAACTTTTAGGATACTTCAAGTAAGATAATATTTTGTAGAATATTCTCTGAATGTTCTTTGAGTCTCTTTTTATCAAACCTCGTTATCTGTTCGAGCCGAGATGCAAATGCATCGGAAAGTGAGAAACACTTTCCAGAGGCATTTTATCACGTTTCCCAGCCAGCGCAGAATCAAAAGTGCGTGAATTTTGCATCCAATTTCTCACTTTTTGAAAGATGAAATATGTAAACGGCCGCAGACGATTACTTGAAAGGCATATTTCATTTTTTGGCAGCTTGGAGAATAAAAACAAAATTCAACGGAGGCAACAGATGACTATTCCTACAAAATCCAATTCAATTTTTCATTCCTTACAAATAGTTACTTGACAGTCCAAAAAGACATAAAATAAAATCTTATTTGAAAAGACATCGACTTTTTAGATTCATTATTCCATTCTCTACTCCATTTGGTGACTGGGTGAATTTTAAAATGACGAAAAATTGAAAAAATTTCATAGTTTGAGTAGCTCTGAGATGGTCGAAAGCCCAGGCCAGCCGACTCGTCCGAAGACTAAGCCCTCCCCCCCCCCCCCCCGATGTATTCGTTTTATCATCAAACTGTTTGTATAGAACAAGCATTCAATGAATATATTTATACATATTTATTTTTATGACATTTCCTACATACATAGTATAATGTATGGGGAAAATATTGTGACAGGATCGAAAATTTGAATTCGATTTTTTGACGGAAAACGAATTTTCGACGTTTCAAGTACATTCAAAGATAAAAAAAAATCGACGCACCCGGCAAAATAATCCAAAAGTAATGAAACTTTACATGCAAACACCTTTCAACCGAATATGCAAATGATCAAAAATTCGCAGTCAATGAATGAATAGTCGGAACTACAGAGCATTGAAACTGAGCACCATGGTAGTGTATATAAGGAGCGAACCTCACTTTCAGGAGCAAAACATGCAGTGGATTTCGATTGCGTTTACGTACCTTGATTGTAACAATGCCTCACCGGTGAATTCATGGCCACTACGAGCATATGAAGGGGTTTGAAAGAGGGCGTGCGGTCGAACTGCATGAGCACACCGACGAATCGCTCGGCATTTAAGTAGGAGCGACACAGAAATTAGGCGATGTTGGCAGGAATGGGACCTGAATAGCATATTTCAGCGGCAAGCGGGCAGTGGATGGCCTTGAGCTTCGACAGAACGGGGAGATAGAGCGATTGTCAGAGCAGTCGTGACATCACGAGATTCGTCGTTATCAAACATCCAACGTGTTGAAAACCCAGACCACTCGACAGACCCGAAGGCTTACTGTTGCTAAGTGTGTGGCCGGACCATCCAACGTGTGACAAGCACGGAAGTGACCACCCGGACCATAGAAGACTACGGGAGCGGAATCTATACTCGCGATGCCCATTACGCCGCCTACCACTGACCAGTATGCACCGGCAACAGCCATTGCAATGGTGCCGGGCCAGATTAACGTGGAATTGTTCGGAATGGGAACGAATTGTCTTCAGTAATGAGTCCCATTTTGAAACGAGTCCCGACGATCAGCGCAGATGTTTCTGGGAACAGCCCGGACATCGTCCGGATCCTGCTCTTACTGCCACACGCCACATGGCCCGACAACAGGAAGTTATGGTCTGGGGTGCCATTTCGTTTAATATCCGGACCCCTTTGATAGTCCTCCGTGGCATCATCACAGCACAGCGGTACGTTGCCGACATTCTATTACCCATTCCTTTCGCGACACCCCGGAATAACTTTTCAGCTAACTTTTAAGATAATGTCAGGCTACACACGGCACGCCTCTCTATTGATTGTCTGCGTGCTTACGATTCACTTCCTCGGCCAGCCAGATTTCCAGATCTCTCGCCTATTGAGCACATTTAGACTGAGATAGGACATCGGCACGACCATCCCAGACTGTAGACGAATTAGCTCGTCCATTGGAGGCCATTTAACAACATCCCTCAGAACACCATCTGGCAACTTTATGCATCAATGCCACGTCGGGTAACAGCTTGTATCAAGACCAGAGGTGGACCAACGCCATATTGACGTGCTCACTTTGTGTATATCTTTCAGTGCAATAAATCATCCAATTGTTCTGAAATTCTAATCATTTCTTTTTCTGTACATCCACATTACACGTACCAAATTTTGTCTCATTTGGATAATTCTTTTTTGGTGCGTCGAATTTTTTTTTGTCTTAAGAGTGTATATCTGAACTCGAATCGAATAGTTTACAGGAAAAGTGTGTGTGAGTATGTGTGTGTGTGAGTGTGTGTGTAAGATTGAAAGGCACTTTAATTCTTTACTTATTGGAGATAAGTGGGCAATGTAAATTGCAAAAATGTCGAAAGTAAGGTAGGAAATAAAACTACGTTAATAATTCTTCTATTAATTTTCAAAAAGTTACATTTTTTAAAATTTTTATACGATCCCTTTAGAAAAATTGGGTCAATCAGAAAATTTTTATTTTTAATGCAAAAAGATCATTAAAAAAAACCGCATATCTGTATCTTTAAAATTGAGCGCGTTATATTTAATTGAAAATTGAACATTGTGAATGGAGACCCTATATCAAATTAGAAATGTAAATTTGTGACATATCACAAGAAAGATATGCTGCTTTATACGATCTCTGTCTGTGTAATGCTTTATTTAGATGCATTTGCGATAAAAAAAAAATAGACACATATAAACGTATTTTTGATCTAAACAATCTCCATCGTCAATTTGTTTATGATCCCTATTTTCACTGATGAAACAGCCTTTCACATGGTACGGAAAAGTGGCATAAGTCAGATTTTTCTCCTTTATCATAATTCAGTTGATTTTAAAGATACAGATATGCGGGTTTTTTAATGATCTTATTGCATTAAAAATAAAAAAATTCTGATTGACCCAATTTGTCTAAGAGGGTCGTATAAAAATTTAAAAAATGTAACTTTTTAAAAATGAATAGGAGAACTATTTCATTAACGTAGTCTTATTTCCTACCTTACTTTCAACACTTTTGCAATTCACATTGCCCACTTATCTCCAACAGGTAAAGAATTAAAGTGTGTTTCAATCTTTTTGGGACACCCTGTATATGTATGCATGTATACAGGGTAATTAAAAAAAGATGGGCAAAATTTTAGGAGGTGGTCGTACACAACAAACCAAGCATTTTCGTCATAGCTTACTGGGGCGGAAATGAAACGTAAAGGTGTTGTAGGGAGATGGATTGGACGAGGTGGTACCATAACTTGGCCACCACGATCGCCCGATTTGTCGTATCTTGACTTCTTTTTTTGGAGATATCTCAAGAGTCTCTTCTACGACACTCTCATTGAACCTGAGGAATTTCGGCCGCTGCTGCCCGAAGGGCGCCACATGTCTGGTCTGTTCAAGAGAGTTCGCCAATCCTTCCATCGGCATTATGAGACACGCATTCAGAATGCCGGTCACTTTTTTGAACCATTACTGTAATTATTGTTTATTAAATGTCATTTTATAACTTCTAAGTGATTCTTATGTTCTCTCCTCACCTCATCAGTTTCACCATTAAGCACCCACTGGCACCTTTACTTTTCATTTCCGATTCGGTAAACTATGACGAAAAATGCTTGGTTTGGTGTTGTTGAGACCCAGACCATCCGACCTACCAGAAATGTGTAAGGTAACTGTTTGGCCGGGAAGTGCCATCCAATTAAGATCGGAACCCAGTGGGGGAAGCATCCACAGGGACACCCTCCTTCCCCTACCACCAACCTCTCGGAAGGACTTACGGACCCACATGTTTAACGTGATCGTACTCCGCGTGAACACGGCGGTAGTTATGGCAGTGGCGGAAATCGAACCCGGGTCTACCGAGTGCAATTCCCGCGCGCTGACCACTGGGCTACCGCGCCCCGCTTGGTTTGGTGTATACTACTACCTCATAAAGTTTAGCCCATATTTCTCTAATCATCCTGTATATGTATGTGTGTATACATGCATACATGTGTGTGTGTGTGTGTGTGTGTGTGTGTATGTATGCGTGTGTTCGTGAGTCTATGGAAGAGATATCTCACGAATGAATGGAGCGCTTCAATGGAAATTTGTACTTTTCATAGGCAATATTTTTATAATATTCAGTCCATGCTGGAACTCTCTTGATTGGGAACTCGATCGAATGTCCGGGAGGTTACCCACATTTTCAAGTTAAGTTTTGAAAAAATTCATTCAAAATCAGGATCTTCAACAATGCTACATAAATAATTATTTCATGCGTAATTTTCGTCAGCAAGCGAATCAAATAAATGTTAGAACGACAACACAAATCGTTCTTGAGATATTGAGTTTCAGATTAATTTATAAAAAAAATTACATAAAATTAAAGTAGGGCGTATAGTTCAAAGTGCTCGCTTTTCATATGCAATATGAGTGTGCGACACATCTGCTAACATCATTCTGAATGAATTAAGATTGCAGCGTTTTAGAATTTACCTTGAACTGATAATAACATTTGTGCGAAACCGGGGATCGACTTCGAGCATCTTGGCAGGTGTGAAGGTAACTATTGGAATGGGATCGATTACGTGATTTTCAGTTTTTATAGATTATCATAATTTGGACATTCTGGAATACGAATAAACAAATTCGAAGCTCAACATTTCTATGTGTGTATTGGTTTATGTGTATGTGTGTCTGTCGGTTTGTGTGTATGTGTGTGTGTTGGTTTATATGTATGTATGTCGGTTTGTGTGTGTGTCGGTTTGTGTGTATGTTGATTTGTGTATATGTTGCTTTATGTGTGTGTGTGTCGGTTTCTGTGTGTGTGTATTGGTTTATGTGTGTGGGTGGGTTTGTGTGTGGGGGAGGACTTGTGTGTATGGGTGGGTTTGTTGGTATGGGTGGGTTTGTGTGTGTGGGTGGGTGGGTGGGTTTGTGTGGGTGGGTGGGTTTGTGTGTTTGGGTGTGCCGGTTTATGTGTGTATGTGTGGAAACCCCAGGTCGTCCGACTCATCCAGAGGACTCATGTGTGTATGTGTGTCGTTTTATATGTGTGTGTGTGTGTGTGTCGTTTTTTGTGTGTATGTATGTCAGTTTGTGTGGGTGGGTGGGTTTGTGTGTGTGGGTGGATTTGTGTGTGTAGGTGGATTTGTGTGTGTGGGTCGGTTTGTGTGTGTGGGTGGGTTTGTGTGTATATGTGTGCCGGTTTATGTGTGTCGTTTTATGTGTGTGTGTGTGTGTGTGTGTGTGTATGTGTATCGGTTTATGTGTGTGTCTATGTGTGTCAATTTGTGTGTGTTTGTCGGTTTGTGTGTGTGGGTGGGTGGATTTGTGTGTGTAGGTGGGTTTGTGTGTATGGGTGGGTTTGTGTGTGGGGGTCGGTTTGTGTGGGTGGGTGGGTTTGTGTGTATATGTGTGCCGGTTTATGTGTGTCGTTTTATGTGTGTGTGTGTGTGTGTATCGGTTTATGTGTGTGTCTTGTGTGTCAATTTGTGTGTGTTTGTCGGTTTGTGTTTGTCGGTTTGTGTGTGTTTGTCGGTTTGTGTGTGTTTGTCGGTTTATGTGTGTGTCGGTTTATGTGTCTGTGTAACGCGTGTATTCACTCTAGATCCGACGACATTTTAGGCATTTGTTAGTTAAGTTACCTATGCTACATTAGATGATGTGTTGGGTACGACTGCAAATGATAAATCAAACCCATTTTGTTAATGGTTCGCAAAAATAGACAAAATCTGAAACAATGCATTGAATACGTTTAAATATATTTCTTAAATGCTCATTTCGTACGTAATTTTGAATAACAAATTGATAAAATTAACCCCATTGCTCTATAATAAACCGTTCTCGGGATATTTTAGTTTTTCTTTTTTTAATCTTTAAGATGGGCGCTATTTTTATATATGCCGCATCATTAAAGACAGAGGAATTTTTTTTTAAACTGAAAATTGTAAACAAATTAGTATTTATTCCATGTGTTATTTTGTGCGGTAAATCTCAAATGACTGTTTATAAACAAAGGAAAAAAGAAGATCGAGTCTGTAGAGAATGTCATTCGCTGACCACATCACAATTTCTGTTTTTGTTTAAAAAAAGTTTCTTCGAAGCACGACTTCTGCCCATGTCATTAGTGCAAGTCTTAAATCACATACTAACTCTCAAATTCTGAATATTTTCTCTCCTCTACTGTAAATGGATTTTATGCAAGGTATAATATGAACGCTAATGAATGCTCGTATTTTCCGTATAGAGAGACACTCATAAATTCATTAAGATTAGGAAAAGAAGTAATAAACTAAAAACACCTTGGTTCGAAAAAGCTAAAATCTTTTTCAATGAATAAACATATTTTATTTCGAGTCTGCCGCCTTATTAGCTAAAGATAGTCTATTCATAAACATTGTACACTTTCTTATACAAGACAGAAATTATATTATACCTTAGAAAATCACCCAGATTTAAATGAGTTTAATATGTCGCAACGGATAGAGTAACGGGAGGGGGGGGGGGGGGTAACAGTTAGGAACTTTTACCCATTTTTTATTTTTGTGAACAGTACTTCCTATAAATGAGGTTATATTCCTTTACTATACAGAAATAATTCCAAATTAAGTAAAATATATATAATCCACTGAAAGATTAAAACGTAGAAGAGTATACACTTTAAGTGTCTTATCCGTCTCAAAATGTTCAAGAAGACAAAACTTTTTCTATACACTTGCAAGAAAATATAAAAGTACTTCAATATTTCGCTATCTAACTGGCTACTTTGAGTTAGCCATGATTATCCACCAGATTTTTTATAGGTCCAGACGACATAACCCGCCGGTAGAGGGCGTTCCCAAAGTTAGAAAACAGCATCCATAGATCGATTTTACACTCATTATTCTTATTAGAATGTAATAACTGATATCTACAATGGCTAACAAGGAAACTAAATGGTCCAATTTTTCAAACCTCAATGTGGTACGACTTCAATGCGTTAGTTATCTTGCAACACCTATAGCAAAATTTCTTGCTGAAGTTGCAGATATTGGTTATTCTATACTGACGAACGCCTATCAAAAGAGCAAAACTGGTCCATGAATGCAGCTATCTGTAACAGAGGTATACTCATTTTGCGTACTACTTAGTACATCTCACACTAAAGAGAAACGAAAGATAAGCTTAAAGGAAGAAGAGCGAAATCTTTGAATTCTGTAAGATATTTTCATTGATGTATATGTACTCAAAAATGCTAAAGAAACAAACAGCCGAATTGGACGCATTTCAACAGACAGCAAAGAGTAAACATACTAAAAAATTAATCTATAAGTCATTTTTACATCTGTAAAGTAACATTGAACAAGAAAGCGGACTAACACATAAAAGAAAACATATTTTTATAACACTGAAAAACTGCAAAATTCTACATTGACACTCATTTATTATAAAAGCGAAGCAAAAATGTTTAAAAATCATGTCTTTTTATTGTCATCTAAAAAAGAACAAAGTAAAAACCGAATTCTTGAAACTGTTTACGATATATTTTCTTTTCTTTTTTTTTTTTTCATTTTGCAGGTTGCAAGATCTTACGCCTTTTTTGCGGTCGGATTTTCTCGATAATACACTTTTTAAGAAGTTTAGAATATTTCTTTGGAGTAGCTCGGTACACTCTATTAATACGTCGTTCTGTGGAATACAAGAGGCGGGTTTTGTAGGCAAGTAGGTTTTGCATAGTGACCACCTTTTCTGTGCAATAGAATGGAATTTGCTTTATTGTGGGCTTCGCCTAGTTTGGGTAAATTTTGGTTTGTCTTTGATATGCGAATAACTTACAGGAATGTGTATTACAGAAGTGAACAAACTTAGGTCTCCACTCAAGCCTCTGGACATTGGGACTCAGAATCTCCCAAACTCTTTGGGTAACTTGGAGGACACACCTTCTTCTCCTAGCATTCAATCCTTTAATACATAAAATAAAATTATAACACAAAATAAAATGTCGTAAGCAGACGATCGTTTGGGGATGGCTTAGAATTCATTCTGTAGTGCGAACATGGCTAGAGCTGAACGCCAAATGAGATCTTGACTATGCCGCACAAGTAAAATGGCTAAACCACAGAAAGTGTGCGATTTTAAATTGAAATTAAAAAATATTAGAAATTAGCCATATCGGGTTTAATAAACTATTCCATAAAATATGGTCTGGTTATTTTATAATAGTTACAGTAAAACCACTGATGACCGTTATAAACAAAATGCGTTTAGTGCACTTAAAACATGTAAAAGTCAAAAGAAAATTACTTGAAAATGAAACTAAACTCGATATTAATCATTCCATTACTCATTCGATTATAAATAATTCTAATTAGTTCCAATTAGTTGGAACCAAACAAAGGTGTGGTGATCCGTCTTACATCCCTCTTAATGAGAATCCTTCTTAATAAATAAACTTTGCGACTACAAAAAAAAAATAGGATTTTGTTAAAATATAAGTAATATTATCTATTTGGGTATTTTTACATTTTTCAGTTACATGTGTCAATGCATTATGTAACTCATTTTATTTAAGAAATCCATCCTTAGGGCGCACGAAATTTCAATATTCATCGCTTATCTCTGAAATTAAAATACATTCTAGCACTAGATGTCGCATAAAAAGCAAGGCCATATATGTCTCCATTCAAGATCCCTACTCGGGGTGAGGCAGCATATCTGTGAGGGCTCTGGCTCCTTATAGCCTTTGATCCACCTCATCTAAGTGGTAAATAAACCTGTGGATCGGCCCGTAACTTACTCGGTAATCGTGAGCTGGATCTTCCAGGTGGTGGAGAGGAACTGTGTCTTTGTGGCCTGTTTCCAGACCCGTCGGCGACTGGGATCGGGACTCCTCGGACTCATCTTCGTCCGGTGAGTGATTTCGCGGACCTCGCTCCCTTGATCGTGGTTTTGCCTGATTGGGGTCCATAGTAGCCTTGCCGAACCCTTAAACTGCGGCAAAAACCATTAAAGGTTATAGCGGGGGTTGGTCTTTAACCTGTTTCCATTCAAGATTCTTCCTAATTCTGTTCTCCGAGCTCATCTTGGAGCTTCAAACTGAGTACGATAAAAATTCGAATAAAATGAGCATCCGAACGGGGGTGGGTGGGGCGGGAATTCCCGTTTTACAGTCAGGATACTGATTGATAACTCTCCCTCTTCTAATCAATTCCCGAGAGTAAAAAATGTTAACTAATATTTTTATTATTAAATTATTAAGTGCCAAGAACATCGCCATTTTTTTTATAAAACCGAAAGTAGTGTAAAATTTACCGTTAAAGAATTGATGGATAACTCGTGTTCGTGAATTAAAGATATATGTAAATTAGTTTTTGGGGGTTAATTAATTAAAAGAATTAAAGTAGAAATATAATAGTGTACCCAAAATGAATCCAACAAAAGAATTCATTTGATTACTAAACATTCGAGAGAATGCAAGTCAGCAAAATGGAAACCTAAACACAATCGATATGAATCAAAACGAATGATATATAACGATAATAAACTCTTAGATTATTTTTAAAAATTTTGGTTTTAGTTTTTGGAATATATAACAAGATCGTTTGAATAAATTATAATACAGACTTTTTGAAGACTCAATTATGCTTTTTATTGTCTATAAAAAAACATTCAAAATTTTTAAGTTACCACATCGTTACCTCAAAGACATCCATGCGTAGCCGAATGATGAATGATGGTGAAAGTTGGAAGACTACGATTGGTGGTTTAGAGGGTTAGGCAACTCTAAGAGAAACTTCGGCAACTCTAAGAAGGTTAGGTAACTCTAAGCTCTGTTCATATGGCACGCTATATAGAGTAATTGGACTAATCACCTTACTTTCTATATAATTCAAGGCGAACCTCATTCTCACCTCTATCAGATTTCAGATCAAAGAATAACTTTTAGTGTCCTCCTCATGACTCTGCTTTTATTATTATTAGTATATAATTCAAAGATAACCTCCATTCTCACCTCCACAAAATTTAAGATCAAAATATAACGTCTAGTCTGTACGTCCTCCCCATGACTTTGCGTTTATTATGCCGGACAGCATACTGTTCAACGCAATTCTTCGTGAATTAAAATCGCTGCCATAAACATCAAAGTCGTGGGAAAATTCCAATTTCAATAAAGACCACTGTCTTCCATAACATGTCACTTGCAGGGTTAAGTGTACAATATGTTTTGTTTTCCTACGATCAATTCATATGAAACTGAAGCTCGCGTCATGAAACTGAAGCTCGCGGTCAGCGATAGTCTCTTCGTATTGTCCAAGTTCCTCTTTAATGGCTTTCTCGGAGGCCGTGTTTATTCAATATCGCCTAGAACAAAGACAGAGTTTCTGAAATGAATATTAACAATCAGAAGGAAAATCAGAAGGACACATGACGGTATGAAAATAAAATGGTATACGTAGATATACATGTAAAAAACTAGAAGTAGGTGAAACAGTTCATAAATAGCATAATTAGAATTGGAATAGTAGGAAATTTAATACTTTCCTGACTTCCTTTTCTATAATAGTAAATATATAAGGTAGTAAAATACTAGGATAATATCGCAGTGATTCATAAGAGCATGATAAAAGTGGCAATATAGTTTAATCTGGAAAAGTTTAAACCACGATGTGAATGTATTAAAATTCTATATATATTGTTAAAAATACGTAAATTATCTATTATTGTATCTGGATGCATACATTGCACAGAAGACACACACATACACATACGTCACCCTAAAAATAGTTTTTTCGTATTCTGGGAGGTCCCAAAAAGTGTCGATCCGTTAAAACTCGAGTTGCGATTTTCGACACGATTCCAATACTTTCCCTATACATTAACATGTATTGTAGAGAAAGTAAAGAAAAATTGTTTCATTAAGTTTTCTGACCTTATCTCGCGATGCATAATTATTTCACTCTCAATACCTTAAAATTTCACAAAAAGTCACTAGCAGATAAGACAAAGAAAAATACAACCGCTCTTCAGCCGTGATGTGATATTGATTCATAACACATGTGTAATCGGTACATTCGTAGGTGGCAACAATGTTCATTTTTACTTTCCCTGCAATACATGGCAATGTATAAGGGAAGTATTGGAATCATACCAAAAATCACAACTCAAGTTTTCGACGGATCTACACGTTTTGAGACCTCTGGAACACGAAAAAACTATTTTTAGCGTGACGTCTATGTGTGCGTGTGTCTGTGTATGTATTCACTCTAACTCAAAAACTAATGAAACAAATTTCATAAAGTTTGGTAAGTCCCTTGAGAGTGAACCTGGTGCTGATTATATTTTGGTACAATTCGGGATAAAAGAACCTGCGTTTTTTTGCGAAATGGTCCGCAAAATTTGCCTGTATCAACTATAACTAAAAATCTAATTGATCAAATTTCATAAAATTTGGTAGATTAGTCACGTGTGAGTTATCCTGGTGTTGATTAGATTTTGGTATAATCCGGGAATAAAGACCCTCCTGTTTTTCTGCAAAATGGCCAGCAAAAATCGTCAAAATCTAAAATAAAAGATTACGTATACTCAAATGCATTGATTAAATGCTTGTTTTACGTGTAATTTTTGACGATGGAAAAAATAAGACCAACCCCATTACTCTAGGACTATCCTTTCTCGTGATATTCTAGTTTTTCACATTTTAGCAACGCCGGTTTTGAGAATAAGTCCAATTACCAAATGAAAACGAAAGCTGAATTAAAAGTGTCAATTCAGTGTCACTTCACTTAATTATGTGTGTTATTTAATGCAATTAAACTCAATGAATTATTAATGAAATAAAGAGGACATGAATTTGAGTCTGCAGGGAAAGTCATGTGCTGCCTACATCAAATTTTTTTGTATAAAACTCCAGAAGTGGAAGAAAATTAAGTAGTAAAAATTAAGAAAAAAATAATAAAATCCGTTTCATGAATCATTATTGAAGAATATAACCAGATAGTTTAACCGAGTCATAAGAATACTAAATTTTCCCTCATAAAATTGCGTTTCTGTAAATAAAAATATTGATAATTTAATAGACAGATATGTGGAATGTCCCTCACGATGAGCTTTATTAGAAGGGAAATATAGTTATCAATTCAACGACATAAGAATTATTTTATTCGGAAGAGTATTCCTTAATGGAAAGGCCACTTTTCACATATTATTCAGTAGAGCGACATTAATGTTTTAAAAATTTTTGTAATTATTATTATTATTAGTTTAATGTTAGTCAGAGTAAACTATGACATATGATTACGTTATCCATCTTTTCTGTCAGTTTGAAAAATTAAAAGAATAATTGAATGTTTAATTTAAGGGATTTTTTAAATAACATTCGATTAGCTCAATATGTTTAAGAGATATTTTTCACACAGATGCACAGAGACACAAATATTGAAAAAATGAGTTACGTTCTTTATAAATTTCTTGTGTATACTGGACAAATAGGCGCACACGCTGAATGAGTTATTTCGTGTTCTAGATAAACTGCTCGAAACGAGTAAATCCTTTGGAGAGTAGAGTTCCAACAACCGTGTCATTTTGTGACTTATTCATTTCTTCGGTCAGAGTGCTTTAAAAATCCAAATTAAATCACTTCTAGATGAGAGCAAAAAAAAACAAAAAAAAAATCCCCGTTCTTCTACCAAGATATCGATTCATAACTCCTATCCTCTAATCGATAGAAAGCGAGGAAGATGAGCTAACTATTATTTTTATATCAAATTTTTAGGTGCAGGAAACGTCAGGGGTTTTTTTCCCCCTAAAAAACTCGGAAGTACCGTAAAAACATTAATATTAAAGAATCGAGAAAGAATTCGGGTTCATGAATAAGTGATAGGGCATTTAATTAGATTGTTTAAATCTATACGAGGGCAGAAGTCGATTCTATGACTTATTTTAACTTTTACAGAGTTAGACGTTTTGAAATAAAATTGTAAAGAGCTTTGCTGTCCCAATCGGGAATCGAACCCTGGATCTCCGAACTGGCCAGCCAACGCGACGCTCTACCGTTGAAATACTAAATCAAAATCACAAGCTCTTGTCGATATGAACTCTGCATTCTCCACCCTCTAATATCAGATTGACGAGCAACTGACAATCTGACTGACCACTTCCTGCTATTTTTACCACAGGTCAGCCTCCTGTTACTACTATTTTTACCAGGTTAGTGTCCTGCGTGGTCTTTATCCTCTCCATTTGAAATCGGAACCCAATCTTCCAGAGTCCAACGAATCCGTACTAGGGTCACTTTCAGACCTTCGACATCTTTGTACTACTCTAGAGGGTTGATGTGTTTCGGCGCCATTATAAAGAGCCTTGCTGCCCCAACCGGGAATCGAACCCTGGATCTCCGAACTGGCCAGCCGTTGCTCTACCATTGAGCTACTGGGACGAAATTGCAAGCTCTTGTAGTCGAAGCGGAATCTACAACCTGATTTCAAATTATTTGACCCTACTAAATTACCTTTCCTATACATTAATTGCAGAGAAAATAAGCGAAAAAAAAACCAAGGTATGCAGATAACTTCTGGTCCTTTTGGATTATGCTTATTATCCGGTCATTCCTGTTGCCGTTTCAGATATTTTTGTACTGAAGGCGGTTTTGCTCTTATCCCAGTCCATTATTTATTTGCGAGGTGACGCTTTGTTCCCCAATTCGAGCCACGAAACCCAGATTAATGACGGTCCGACTCTCTTTCGTGCCACTCGACCACTGAACAGCCACCTCTGTTTTCCACACCAGAGATGAACTACTGCAATTTATTTAACTTATGGCCGTCGACTGAGAGATTCTACAAATCATTTTTTGTTTTTTCATTTCAAGGGGGAAAATGGTACACATATAATGTTGTACAGTTAAGATTTTCCCCTCAAAACTAACGGATTTTGTTTTATTTTTTAGAAAATTAAAAACACAGACACCTCGTCATTTTTAACCTTTTGCTTACGGGTGGGACAGCGTCCATCCCAAACGAAGAACCTCTTAAAAAGACAGGTATTTGACATACCCTATCCCAAACAGTTCGATCTCCCTTTGCAGACATTGGCGTCCAATGAATTGGCACTTTTAATTCAACTTTCGTTTTCATTTGGTAATACACAGAGAGAAAGAGAGAGATGGGGGGGGGGCGCTAAAAATAGATTTTTTGTGTTCTAGAGGTCCCAAAACGTGTATATCCGTCGAAAACTTAAATTACGATTTTCGGCATGATTCTAATACTTTCCCTATATATGACTGTGTATTGCAGGGGAAGTAATAATATTTCGATCGCGACTGATGATAGATGACTCGAAATAATCATCGGATTTCTTTTAAAAACAATTATTAGCATTTTAATGCAAGGAAACCCAAAACTTCATTTGGCATTTCAAATATTTATAAAATATTACAAATCCATTTATGCAATTGCGTTAAAAATATTTAGATAGGAATATTTTTATCAGCAGAAAAAATAGGTATTATCCGCTTTGCAAATGGATTGTGTGGTATATATGTCAGTACTCATGCCTTTCAAAGAGAGGAAAACCAACATTCTTAAAAAAACTTTGTATTATTCTACCTCAAACCGAAATCGTGACTCTTGTATGAACCATTACCATTTACTTCACTCACAATTAAACTTCCAATAACCTAATGCCTAGGGTTCGACGAAGGAATCACGACATTTAACAAATACACAACTTTATTTGCAGATAACTTCACTGGGAACTCAAAACACACATACACACACACAATATATATATATATATATTACAACTCATTTACAACGCTAGCATTACAAATTCTAACCGAGACATACTGATCTACAATGAACTTCAACACTAATTTTACTAACCTGACCTTCAATCTGAACCTATAATGATCCAACTACGACACAATATATAGACTCACAAGATTGTAGCCAATTACTTCTCGATGCTACCTTCCCTAGATGACCAGAACACACATTATGCGCGCGAACTCGGCAAAATGGCAGCGATGTCATTCTAAAGTCTGCCCTTCTTATAGATCTGTCCAATCGTGAGGATGCGATTCTTCGGAATGAAAGTTGAGAAGTCTAGGACATACATTAAAATCAGGAAAGGTAGAATTAGAATAAAATGATAATAAATAATAGAACCCTCACAACTTGCAAATTTTTAATAAGTTTTATTTTGTTTAACAATGTACAGTGAAAAGCGTTGAAAATGGACTCGATCGAAAATTGGCTCAGTACAGTATTGGCCCAGAATACTTAGCGTATTTTTAATCCGATAACTATCGTCAGTACCACTATATGCCATTTAATCCACTTTCGGCTAGGGGATTACGGAAATAATAATTGTGTCTCAATTACTATACCATATAAGAAAAAAAAATATATCTATCTGTCCAAAAATATATATATATCTGTCCCAAATTTGATGACAATTTCGAGACAAATTTAGTGACAATTCGATAAGTTAGGTAAATGCAGCCAAATGATAGTTCATTTAGTATCTCTGAAACTTAAAACTTAATTTCTCTGATCACTTTTAGGGAATTAAGAATATTAAACCAATAACTCCATGTCGCTTTGAGGGAGTTATTAATTTAACATTTTTGATTCAAAATATAATGAGTTGCACAGTTTGTGATACAGAAATGTTTTGTTAGAGCGTCTAAAGTGTCGTAAATTACGTTTTGTTAGGGGGAGATATATTAATTTTGTTTTATTAGGGGGAGATATATTAATTATGTTTTGTTAGGGGTCGTATAATAAATGATTAGTAATGCAACTCGAGATTGGTGCGTCGTCCGTACGTGCCCAGGGATGTTAGCAGCGCATGTGCTGTAGCAGGACAGACAGGAATGAACCTTCTACATAACATTATGCACCCCTTGGTATGACATGCTTAACATCTTATTCCCTACAAATTAAAACTTTGTAAAACATAGCGTATATGCAAAAATAAACTGGTCAACCTGTTTCAAAGACAAAAACAGTTTTCTTCTTCAGGACCGCCAAGAAGCTCGACCTCAAGCAGGTCGGCAACTGTGCCTACGAAGTTTTAATATGAAGTGTTATTATTGTAGCAGTTTTTGTGTGATTAGTACTTGATCTATTTCTTGTATCGCATAATTTCGTTACAATTTTCAATACCACAGACCAAGGGCACTCATAAAGGAGGAAAAGAGGGGACACTAGCCCTCCCTTGGACGCTCAAGGCCATAAAGGGGGGACCATCAAACTAGTCAATTTTGTATATCTTGGTTTTGAGTTTGCCCCACTGACGTCAGTGATTTGCTCCCTCATGGGAAAGTTTTATGGGCTGGCATGCCACTGACACAAAACTAAAGGCCACTCGCGTATATTAGTTACTGTAACAAGCAAAAGGAAGGCTAAAAGAAATTTAAATTTCATACGGTTTTGCAGATTGTTTCTCCACGCCGAAATCAGCAGATGCTAAAAGTCACAGAGGAGGTTCATTTTTAACCCTTAGCTTTTCCTCTCCTATACATTTATTTAAGTTTGGGTTTTGGAGTTTGTCTGAGCGCGGATCTCTCTCACCAGACTCCATTATTTACTTAAGAAGCCAACGTTCTGCTTTAGAATTCCAGCCACGAAACTTAGATTAATGATTGTCCGAGTCGTAGAGAGAAGACAGTTTCTTCGGGGCAGAGGGAAACAGTTTATTGTGAGATTTTTTTAGGAGCTATGTACTTTTAGAGTGCATTAAACTAATGGCTTACGACTGGAAAAAAAATCAAGCTTATTCTTTAGTACTGCAAAAATAAGTGCAACTTCTTAAGAGCGGACTCTCACGGAAACTCAAAATTGTCTGTTTTTAAAATGTGCCTGCTCTTGAGAAAAGATGTCATTGAACGATTCGTTTTCTTTCGATGCTAGCTGGAGCGCAAAATGAAATTACACTTCAATTAAAATCATAATTACGTTACACTTGCCGAATGCACTTGGACAATAACAGCTTGCAGTTTCGTCCCAGTAGCTCAACGGTAGAGCGCCGGCCGACCATTACGAAGATCCAGGGTTCGATTCTTAGTTGAAACAACAAGGTTTTTTACAGTAGCGCCCGAACAATCAGCCCCGTAGGTTAGTGCAAAGATGTCGGAGGTCTGAAAGGGATCCTAGTATGACTAGTACGGATTCAGTGGAGTCTGGGATATTGTGGGAATTTAGTGGGAAGTTAAAGAGTTTATACTGATTTCAGAACAGACTATTATAAATACTTTATATCTTTTCAACTGCATTAAAAGTGTCCTAACTAGAAAGTGGCATTTACAAATACCAATTGTTATTACGGAAAGGTCTGGATCGCTTGACATTTGTGACAAATGCGGCTAAATGCCGTCCACTTGGTGAATTTGAGGAGTTTTAGAATCTGAATGACAGATCAAGATACGAGCTACCTAGGTTTTTCTAGGTCTTTAAATAGAGGGTATATAAGGATGCTCGTTGTTTAGAGAGAAATGTGATGCGATATAAATAACAGTGTTTTGAGAATACTATTAACTTCTTTCTAAATAAGTCAAGTAATGAAAGGCTCTTTACGTGTATCTGGCGATCATTATCTGACTTTGTTAGACAGTTACAAAGTTATTAACTGTTTATTGTTCTGGTAACTGTATATAGTCCTAACTGCTAAATGAATAATTAATGAATAGTCGCTTCCAAAATGCGATCGGATATTAATTTCGAACTCAATTCTCCAACTTTTAAATTATAAAAAACACATCTTGTGCGATTAGAATATTGTTTGACTGTCCGTTAATAACGTCAGTTGTTTAGATTATCCGTTATTATGATACCATATAAGTGCGATACCCTGTATTATGCTATTCACTAATATTTTCACTATTAGTTTTTTTATTTTTAAAGTTGATCTGTAATTCTTTTCTTAACTTCAAAACATTTTTAAATACAAGCAGAATTACATAATTCGTTTAAAGACATGTCAGAACTAAACCTTCATTACTAATACTCAGTATTTACAGAGTGAGTCATCATTTCATTCATAAACAAGAAGGTCGTATTTTCAAAACACTAACGTATTCAGAATTTACTTTGACTTATATCGCTTAACATCGCACTGAACAATGAGCATCCTCATATACCCCCTGCGGAAAAATGTTAAAGAAACCCAAGTGACTCGTCAAATACTCGACAAATTTCTGTATTTCTAAAATTTCTCAAAACTCGTCAAAAATAGCTACGTTCAGAGGCCCAGATCTTCCCAAGTGGCAACTGTAAAAGTTGTTTTCCGGCATAGATGCATTTAAGGCAGTTAAAGCGATATCAGGTATTTATAACAATATCGTATTGTCACATGCCCAAAAGATTCATAAATTAATACGCTATAATTCTTCTTTCCCTTCGCAGTAGGGAAAGAAGAATTCTAGCGTATTAGTTAGACCCTAGAATACCCTACTTGAGCGTATTAATTAAGCGTAATAATTGAGGGAATTAGTTGAACGCATTAATTGAGCGTAATAATTACCTAGAATTCTAGAGTATTAACCTTTTTCTTACGGGTGGGACAGCGTCCATCTCAAACGAAGAACCTCACAAAAAGAGAGGCATTGGGACGCCAATGTCTGTAAAGGGGGATCGAACTATTTGAGATAGAGTATGTCAAATACCTGTCTTTTTGTGAGGTTCTTCGTTTGGGATTGACGCATTGACGCTGTCCCACCCATAAGCAAAACGTTAATTACCTAGAATACCCTAATTGATAGTTTCAGTCATTGTGAAAAATATCCGCGATACAATTATTTTTGTTCATGACGTCATTAGCCCCCCCCCCTTTTGGGGGGCATTTACCACCACGGGGGATACATTGTTAAGTATGGTATCATTCGAAAGACTTTTTCAAGCCCTTTAAAGTGAAGGGTAATACGCTATAGTTGTAATAATTTGGACTTACGATGCCAATTTTTCAAATTTTTTTTTTTTTGTCAAATTTGAAAAAAAATAAATGAATTCTGGTATGTAAAAGTCGAGTTGAGTTACACTCCTGTTAATTTCAATGGTGTTAGTGTGGCTCTCGGACAAATTGCTAGATTTGAATGAAACTGGATTCAATTATTTCAAGGGATTGACGTCAGGATACTATTGATTTTAGGGGAATCCGGACCAAGGGAAAGCTCTGATATTTCAAAACTAAACGTATATTATGCTAAAAATTATTACCTACAGAATATTCAGCTTTTGCCACTCTGGAGGTATTGCGCATATTTGATCTAGAACAGAAAGATACGAAAAAATTGCAATAAGTTTTCCATTATTAAACGAGCGAATGCTTTGCAAGTACTTTTGATCCGATATGAATGGACAAACTTGTTGAGGAGGTATCACAAGCCATTCTAGAGATATTTTACATTATTGCACAAAAAGCCCTGTCTCCCCGAAAGAAACAAGTGATTTCCAAGGCATTGAGTATGCTTGTTTCAATGGGTAACAACACAAAGTCGATTGATTTTCAGTGAGATAGATTCATAAGAAAGTTACGCTATATCTTAATTTGTAGACATTTGATTTTTATTGCAACAATGCTGCGTTACATATATAGATTTTTTGTTATTTACCTTTCTTGTTCAATATCGAGCCGTTTTACGGAAGTGAATCTATGTCGTTTCACGGATATAAGGTATAATAATGTTGAACATTATTTTTTTCGGGGAACTTTTGTTCGTAAATAATACATTTTTAGAATCGCTTCAAATGATTCCTTTCCTATATTGATAACAGTTCGGTCAAGCCAAGAAATCAGACGCATTTAAATTGAAAGTCAAAAACACAAACATTTATAAACCCATTGAAGCTGATTGTGATAATATTCAATATTTATTAATTAACTGATTAATAAACGACTCATTTAATGCTCATAACTTTGTATAATCTGAGATTTTCGAAAGTTGATTGTAGTTCACAGAAAATGTAAAAAACTATTTGGGGTGGAACTGTTAAGTTTATCCATAGAGAATATTTTTAAAATCTAAAATTTTGATTATCGTTTGTTCAAATCATAAAAATTCTAAAATAATATAGAAAATCTAAAATAATGTTATACAAATTCTAAAATAATATCACACAAATTCTAAAATAATGTACTTTTACATAATCACACAAATTTTAAAATTTTAATACTTTTACATAATCAATCTAAAAGTGGTATAACTATATATTGTTTGATTTGCCCCGAATACACAAAAACCATTTTAAAAATTTTCGAAATGTATATAGGAAGTTTAAAGCGTGCATTTTCGCCAAATTTTAAAATATACATATTTTGTAGAAAACGATATATCTCCAATAAAATACGAATATGCGATTCACTTTACAAAATATATTAGCACTTACTACAACCTTAAATATAAAATACATCAAATAAAAAGTAAAATCCTCAATAAAACAAATCAAAATATCAATTTCGGATGTGGCTCAACTCGACTGCAAAATTTGAAAAATCGGTATCGTAGATCCAAATGATTACAACTATAGTGCGTAACCATTCACTTTAAAGTGCTTAAAAATATTTCAATTGATACCATACTTGATAATGCACCCTCCCCCCCCCCTAGAGAGGAGGGGGTTACTTGCCACCCCCTCTCTAGGGGGCTAACTCTCTAGGGGGTTACTTGCCACCCCCTCTCTAGGAGGCTAATGGCGTTACGAACAAAAAAAATTATATTGCGGCTATTTTGCACAACAATAATTGAAACTATTAAGTCTCCCTTTTATGTATATTATGTCAAATTTTGTCCTATGCCGCCACGTTAAAAATATATATAATTTAAAATAACATTCAAAGTTATCGCTCGAATTTAAAAATATTCTATTTAGTTCTAGATTTTTTGATAACAAAGCCGGATATATAGTTTCGTGAAAATATATTAATATTTGTAGTTCTTATTGTGTACACAAGGAATCGACCTCAGATAGCAGGCAGAAGGACATCACTCCAAAAATAATCAAAACATGTTCAGAAGGTCTTAAAACATATATTTCTATCAAAATCTCAAAATCAAAAATTTTCGAGAATGCAATACTTTCTCAATGCTGCGTATGAAAAATTAAAAATTGGCGATGGTATCAACCGCGGATTTGGAGGACAGACACAGCCTCCTTCAAGATACACAGCAACCACGACAACAAAGGTAAACGGATGGCAACATAATTTGTTTCATGTTGTGTTTTAACAAAGATTTTTGGGGGTAGTATTTTACAGGGGTTTGAACAATTAAGTAAAACATATTACTTTTATAAATAACCTTATTTTACCACCCATAAAAGTTCGCACTTTCCAAAATTTAACATGAATGCACGAAAAATTATCATAATGACATTTAACTGAAATGAACTAGAAACACATTTAAAAGGCACTTATGATCGGTCTGAAAAAAGCGGAGAAAAATCAGAACAATATACAATAAATTTTCATCACCTGGTTTTGGCAACCCTGGCGATGGCAACTTGTTAGTCGCTCCAGATGATATTTCCGACAGGTCGACAGACGGTTTCGAGGTCGTCGTTGTCGTGGTGGTCGTCTTCTTCACAGTTTTCTTTTTTTCCACCCGCGCTCCGCAGACGAAAACCACTGCCACGCACACAAGTCCAAATCTCAGGAACGCACTCATGACTCTCAAAAGCTCCCAGACCACGTGCGAGTATCGTCTGCTCTCGGATGCCGGAACACCCTGGCATTTAACCCTCCCCTCTCACCCGCGGACACATGCGCAGACGGACACTCCACGTTTTCAACCTCCAGCACCCCCCCCCCCCATTAAAATCTATTCCGGGGTATCTTGAAATCGCGCCGAAGGAAATATTGTGATGGATGACGGAATTTCATCAATTTCCGAAATTTTTATTTTCCATGTTGGAAAAGAGTCGGGTGGAAAAGATTATATTTTTCCGGTTGGACGAGAGAGACTTTTCGTCTGTTTCAGAAATGCAAAACCCTTTTATTATTGAAAAATGCAGAATTCTGCAGAGGCTTATCCGTTAAGGATTCAAGGAATACGAATACGTTGCTACTGAAAAATTTTTTCCCAAAATTGGATTCATAAAAACTATAATAAAAGTTATATGAATACCTTCAATGGGAGTGTCTTCTTTAATAAAATCAGTGTCAAGTGTTTATTGTCAAGCCTATAAGTTCTGAAAGTCGTCGAATATTCCTACTTAAATTCCTACTTAAATTGAAATATGAAGGAAATAATAAAAATAATTATATATATATATATATATTTTATATCTCTTATTTAGAAGCATTACGCTATCGTAGACGTAAGTCTAGATTTCAAAAAAGTGTGAGATCAATCATCAAAAGGGGAGTGGGTTACAGTGCTAAATATATCACTAAACCAATATGGGTCCAATAGGAAACCAATGTTATTACTTACCTAATGGGGATTATGATATTTAACCCCTAGTTATGCCACTAACCTACACGATACCATCAAAAATTTTTTCAACCATTCAAAATTAAATTTTTCTACAAAGTACAATGCTATTTTTATACTATAAATACAAATGAATTATCTGTAATTTATGCTAAATGTATATATAACTGTGCCGTAAATATCTGATCCATAATGTACCGGAAGGGGCCATATAACCGTTAACCTTTTGCTTAAGGGTGGGACAGCGTCCATCCCAAACGAAGAACCTCCCAAAAAGACTATTTGACATACCCATATTGACATCCCAAACAGTTCGATCCCCCTATGCAGACATTGACATCCATGGACGCCAATGTCTGCAAAAGAGGATAGGGTATGTCAAATACCTGTCTTTTTGGGAGGTTCTACGTTTGGGATAGACGCTGTCCCACCTGTAAGCAAAAGGTTAAGAGAAATGATATCAAGTGGAAGTGGTTATGCAAGTATATGATTTGGTAAACGTTAACATCTCATGTTAACATCTCATGTAACGTTTTTAATTGGTAACGGAATTTCTCCCTTACATGACTGGGATGGTGCAGTGGATAGTATATTTGGGTGAAATTGAGAACCGAGTTCGATCTCCGTTCCAAACGATTGTTATTTTCAACTGAAATCAAACCCAATACTAAAAATTTGCCCGTGAGTAAAAACGCAAGGATTGCGATCGCCACCCTCTGGACCTGTTTCGAAAGTGGATAATTCAAACTAATTCAAGGGACTTCCTTGCGCGGCGGAAGATATGTAGCTGGTAGCATGCGTAAGACCCGATTTCAATCCCCGTTCTAGACAATATTTATTTTCAGCTCAAATTAAGTGCAATATTTTACAAAACTATCCTTTATCAATGCATTGTATGAAAAAGTTTTCTTGACATCCTTAACAGCATAAATACAACTATCTTAAATTCAGCAGCTAGAGTAACCTGAACTTCCTCTCATCAAGTGGAAAGTATAAGGGTGAAAGTAAACTGTATGATACAACACCGTGCAAATTCCATGAATACGTAATTGGGCATATTTTATTCATTACCCTTTTTACTATCAGACACCCGCGTTTTTCTAATAGACCCCCTTTACATATTTAAGAAATAAGAAAAAGAAGAGGGTTACCCCCCCCCCCCCCCAAGAGGTGCACTCAGCGCTCCCTGATAAAAATATTAAATTTTTAGTAGTAATATAAAATTCCATATAAAATGTCATTCAAATTTTACATAAAAAATTTCTGATACTGAGATTTTTTTAATAATTACTTCGTTTTAAAGATTTTTTAATTTAGCTGAATGTGTGATTATACTATTGATCCAATTATTTACATATTTAATTTAAAAATATTTAAACATTATGACAATAGTATTTTAGGATACTTTTGTATTATTGAGGGGTTCACAGTTATACATTAGAGTCAAAATCAACTGATAAGTAGGTAAGAGTTAATATTAAGCATTAACTTGTATTAACTTTTAGAACGTTTCTACAACTTATTTACAGCTTCATTACTAGATAGTGCTTACATTAAAATCAGTTGTAATTACATTATATATATTAATATTATATATATTTATTTATATTTGTTGATTATATAATTTATATTTTTTGATATTTATTGATTATATAATTATATAGTATATTAATATTGATGTATAGTAGCTATATATGGATACTAATAATCAGCTCCTAGCTTGCAGACATAAATATGCAATTATTTACTAATAAATTATATGAATTGAAATATATAATAGTAACTATTATGGTTTATAAATGCTAATGGTTAATTGTGTTTTTGGTGAGTCCCTCTTTTAAGACTTTTGAGGCTCCCTTGAATTTCCCACCAGCCCCTCTTCAATCTCATCTCTGGCAACGGCCCTGCTTGTAAACAATAATTACAACTAACTGTGTGAGAGAAATACTATTGATCTATATTAAATTTTAAAACAAGAACGATCAATCATGCACGAAGCATTGATTATGAAACACGTTCTAACTGAAATGTAATGTTATTTAAACATCTCTAAAATGCGCTACATTCAGCGATGTTATTTTTTAAATTATCACAATACCAATTCTTCCTTAATTGTAATGTTAGGTACACGACAACAACAACATCACAATACCATAATTTATTTACTTGGAAACTTAAAACTTCATCAAAAAATGCAATGCTACAAAATAGTCTGCTTCTTTATAAAAAATCAATGGATATTTCATTCATATCGTTTTTATTCCAGACTCAGGGGCAAAATTACTTTGCTTAAAAAAAATCAGCAATTCTTATACAACTCATCTTACAATCACTTGTTTACATTCTGCATCCATTAAAATTAGGCTTCGTTGTGGAAGTAATCAAAGTTTAATGATCATTTAAACTCAAACATATTGTACTTGCATTGGCGCAGAATATAGATGCACAAAAAATATGCAAAAATAAAGCGGCTTTAGGACAGATGCAGCATTCAATGTAAATTTACAAGAACTTTAAAAATCACGATTTTTACCTTGGGAGGAAAAAAACATGGATGCCATTTTCTATTTAGAAGTGGGGCGTGATCTCTTTTATAATATGAGTGTCACTATTATTTTAATTTAAAAAACTACAGAACATATTTTGCTGAAAAATATATTTATATATTTTACGGGATAATTTGAATATTTTCTAAAATTTTTGAAGCAATTTGTGAATTTTAACTTCGCTTAAAAATATTTGAAAAATAAGGTCCCATAATGTTCAATGTATTTCACTTTTTCAACCCGGGTTCAATACAAAACTAATTAGGTGATATTATTCATTTACACATCCCCATATGTCCCACAGACCGTCTCAACAGCACAGTAAAATTTCAGTTTTTCATTTGATAAAGTCATTTTTAAGGGCAATTATCGTGCGAACGGACAGACAGAATGGACAATGTCATAAACACTTTTCAACTATGGAAAGTGTTAAAAATGCTTAATATTGACTCATTGTTGAGTTCAAAAGGTAATGGGATATAATAAATTACATGTGTGTTTTGCGAAGGAGTTCGCACATTCTAATTGTTCAAATATTTGAAAGGAACAGAATGCCATCAGGTTACGTAAAAAGTCCTCGAATATTATAAAACTTAGAAAAAGACTGATTGTGCCTCAGTGAATAAAAGTATAAAATAGGAATTTAAACAGAAATGAAGTCACTCTCAAAATACCCCGTAAAAATGGCTCACCAAAGTCACTATTTCCGAAAGCTATAAAAAATATAAATGTTCCTGGTTTAGACAGAAAGAAATATGCCAATTCACACATTCACCAGTATTTCTCACATTTTTTTTTCTTTCCTCTTTATCCTTTTCTTGAATGGAAGAAATACTCGTACATTGAAATTCTTCAGCACAACGAGTTTTTACTGGAGATAAAAAAAAATTAGAATTCCAAAATATTGCTACAGTTAAAAAAAAATATTAACCTTTTGCTTATGGGTGGGACAGCGTCCATCCCAAACGAAGAACCTCTCAAAAAGATAGGCATTTGACATACCCTATCCTGAACAGTTCGATCCCCATTTGCTGGCATTAGCGTTCGACGCTGTTTAGACCGAGGCGTTTTTAAACACTGCACTCTGGATGCGTAACCATCATAAGATATCGCCAAAAGACACGAAGAATAAAATGACCTAAACAACAACAAAAAGAAAAAGAACGATATGCAAAATATTTGGAATTAAAATAATCAACAAGACCTTTAATCTATTCTAGACTCTCAAAATATATTAATTGAAATATATACCAGAAAGTGTAACATCAAAAGTGTGAGTTCTGCCGTATCTATTGTTATGTTTCCAGTCAATCCCAATTCTGTTATCACGAACCTATTGTGCAATTTTAAACACATAAGGACTGAAGAAAGGAAACAACTTCAAAAATATATTTTTACTTTCCTTATATACGTAATGTATAAGGAAAGTATTGTGACAAGGTCGAAAATTCGAATTCGAGTTTTCGACGAGAGCGCACGTTTCAAGCATCCCTGATCACGAATGGAACATTTTTGAGGTGATGTCTGTGTGTATGTGTGTGTTAGTGAGTCTGTGGAGACGATATCTCACGAACGAATGGAGCGATTCGAATTAATTTTGGTACAAAAATTACAATCCGTGAATACTGAAAGCCTATTGTTTTTAAATACAATCGAACGTTCAGAACCCACTAAATTTTCGAGTGAAATTTTGAAAAAATCATCAAAAAATCAAAACCATTAATAAAGTTAAGCAAATAGACATTTCTTATGTAATTTTTTCTTAGAAAACGATTGACACATACTTTAGAACGTTAGCATGAACCGTTTTCGAGATATTGCCCATTTTTCAAATAAATTTATCAAAAAATCCCAAAAATTAAAAAAAAATATTAACTGTTGAGAAACATGTTCACTTTCCAGATATAATATCATGCGATAAATTGGGTGACATCATTCTCGTGGATCTAGCTCGTTCCATCATGAGAAATGATACTTTGAGTAATACTTTTATATTTGAACGCTAATAGTCATTTATTTGCTATAAGAATAACTTATTTCTCCATTCATAACGCTTGGCGATATTTTGGTGACGAATTTGGCGTAATGTCGCCAACTTGGTGACTTTTTAAACGTTGCCAAATGAACGAAATTCTCGCCAAATGGATAAAAATGACGCTAAATCAATGAAAATGGCGAGTCATTGGCGAAAATTCAATATGTTTGAAAGAATATGAATAACTACTATAAGAATATAAGTATCTACTATAAGAATAACTTTTTTGTATTGTAAAAGTAGTAAATTCATTGCATTATATAAGGAAAGTTATGTGCTGCTCACATTAGATTTTTTTATAAAATATACGTACTTACTCTTAAATGTCCTAGAACCTTGAAGAATTGTATTATTCTAAATCACAACTTTTAATAAATGAAAAACTCAAGCAAGACACCTACGAATTTTAACCCTCAAGAAACGTTAGCTCAGTATCCTTCATTTCACGAAAACCGTTCTTCGGCTATTTCCTTTGCTTTCCCATTAGCCAATCCCGCAGTTCCTGAAGTGATGTCACGCGGGCATCTAATTAATGATGAGATGAACTTCTTATCTCACTGCTTTATCTCAAGTGGCAATTTGCATATCACCTTTAAAGAGGTACGGACGACAAGAAACTGCAAGGTCATGCTTCGAGGTGTAATAAAATATTCACTCTGCAAATACGTATATAAAACAATCCAATACAGGTCTAAGACGGATTGCATACGACGAATCCAACATATTTGGATGATCTTAGAACGAAAAGTCTGAATATATCAATTCGTTCAGAACAGCTGACTTCGATTTGTTTCCAACTTGTATCGGTTTTATATATAATTTGTTGCGAAATATTTATTCAGTCATGTATAGGATTTATCGCATATAAGTTTGTAATGAAGTTAGTAACCCATGAGGGCAGACACGCCCATATGCGGAGACAGACACCACTCGAGTGGGAGCGCGGATATCAAGAGGAGGGCACGGCCTCAAGATTTTTCCCTACATACACGTAGTATATTCAAAAATTCGAATACGAGTTTTTGACGGAAATGCACGTTTCAAGGATCCCTGAATTCGAATCGAACTTTTTTAGATTGTGTGTGTATATGTGTGTGTCTGTGGAAATGGTCTCTCGCGAACGAATTCGAAGCATTTCAAATGAAATTCGATACAAAAATTACAGGTATTGCACTGAAATTTTCGAATCACATTTTGAAAAAAATCATCAAAAAATCAGAACCTTCAATACTGTTATGTAAATAATCGTGTAGTATATAATTTTTTATTAATAAAGCTTTCAAATTTGAAAAAAATATCCTTGTTCCAACTTTTATCAAACATTTCAAAAAGTTTGAATAAAATTGATAGAACCTGAAAAGTGAAATGAAACTGAAAAGAGGAAAATATTCTGGCAATGAAATAAGTTTATTATATTTTTAAAATATCACTATGTGTTTCAATAGGAAATTATGTAAATTACAACATTATTATTACTTTCAATGCACGGCATTATATAAAGTGGGATGGAATCGAAATTTCGACTTTGATTGACTTACAAACTTTTGGCATTTTGAACCACGAATCAATCGTCTATCCAAAAGAGTCTACCTGTCTGTGTATATGGACACGATATCTCTTGAACAAACTGAGCAATTTAAAGAAAAATAGGCTCAATTATTTCCTTTTGTGCACATTTGAAGCATATAAAGATTGGAATCTTTCCCTCTGCATAGTGACGAGAATTCGTGGACCGGTTTCAAACTTTTAAACATTTTTCTGCACAAAATAGTCCTAAGAAAAGAAAGCTTGCTGTGTGCTTCAATTTTGCTAACCTCTGAGTCACAGACGACTCTGGTGAGTCAGTGAACTTGTAGAAGCTTTATCTTCCGAACAGAAAATCCTTTTTATAGATTTTCCCTTTAACTGACATCGAGTACGCCTGCTCATTCCTATTAGAATTTAACGACCTCCCATGGAAAATCACAGAGCTTGACAGTAATCTATTTTATAAATGACTCGACTTAGGAGGTTTGTGTTTTGGACTCAGTTATATTACTATTAAAGATGGATATTTTATTCATTAACACCAACGTTTTTCAAGCAACCACTCCTATATTTAGCTCCACCTGTGAAGTTAGTTATACGAACTGAGCATAGTAGGAACTCCATAGTTTAGGATGTTAAACCTAATTCTTACAAAAACTTAAGCTAGTTCCTACAAGGAACTTTTAGTTTTTGACAAGGCATATTAGTACTCAATTATAGGAAGATTTTTTTTTCAAAGATACCAATTTTCTGTGAGTTTAGTACCATCTGCTGCATGATACATTTGATTTTCGATCAGTCACCCACGAATGGTTCATTTAAAGCCATTAATGTCTTCGATAAAGAAGAACCAATATTTAAGATGTTTTCGTTCAATGACACCCACTTTGTATTCGTTGTTTTTAATCTGACAATGATATTAGTGAGTTCCAAGCTATATGTCGGTGATATCCCTTTGGTATAACTTTGATATATGATATCCTTTCGGTCTTTGGCGATACCCCTTTAGTGACTGTCGGTGATATCCCTCTGGTATAAATTTGATATGTGATAACCCTTTGGCCTTTTGTGATACCCTTTTAGTGACTCTTTGTCGGTGATATCCCTTTGGGTGCCTCGGTCTAGGTTTACAATGACTGAATTAGGAGTGGGACAGACCAGTGACGAGCGCCCGGAGATTGCACTTTCAAACGACCCGAGTTCGATTTCAACCCAAACGTGCCCAAACTATACCCATATTCACGCGAAGTACGGGCACGTTAAATATGTGTGTCCGTAAACCCGTCCGAGAAGTTGGTGGTTGAAAAAAAAAGGATACAGTCCTTGTGGATGCCGTCCCCACTGGATTCCGGTCTAAATTGAGTGGCTGTCCAAACAGATACCTCAAACAGTCGGACGGTCTGGATCGAAGGAGAAAAATGACTGAATTAAAAAGTGTTGCATAGTGCCTTCCAATCTGAGTACTGCTTTTATGGATACTCAAGTAGGGTTAACATTCATTCACTTCAAACCATATAATTACACATCCCTCTTAATTCGAAATTATCTATTCACATAAAACCCAACGTACACATTTGTAAAAATTATCTTCTCTCTTATCTTCTTAAGAATCCTCTCTCTCTGGAGTTCAACATAGTGCTCTCACAAAGCCATCCAATAACATCAATGTAAATCTGAAAAACCTGCTATTGTAGCTGAAATCCACGATTTCGAGATGCGAAGTAAACAAAACCTTCAAGTATATGTGCACTCCATACATTATTTCTCATTCTACGTTCAATAATACATCACCCTATGCACAAGTGCCTTAAGTTTAGGGAAACAAAGAAATGCGCCGACGGAAGATAAAATAGGTTGAGTGCCCTCAGAGAAAATCTTTCATCGTGACCCATTTTCAATCTTATCATTTTTTTTTTCAAAATATGAATCGAATAATTTGACTTTTATGAGGACTGTGAAATCCGAGAAATTGGATCTGATTTTATTTCGTGATGGCTCCTTTATGGGGGGATGTTTTCAATGGGAAATGTATTATTCTCATATGAATATACGAGCGACTGCAAGTGGGTGTATTACACTATTAATTGGTATTTAAGCAAATATTCAGTTTCGAGTTGCTTCAAGTACAGTTGAATGAACAGTGATGTATGAATAAAATATAATGTGAACAATTTTCGATAAAGTGCTACGTGATATTAATCTATGAGCAATTGAATTATTTTTGCGTTCCCTACAAGACGCGATAAAGTATAGGGAAAGTATTGGAATCGTGTCGAAAATCGCAACTCGGGTTTTCGGCGGAATGACACTTTTGAGATCTCCAGAACACGAAAAACTATTTTTAGCGTGACGTCTGTGTGTGTGTGCGTCTCAAAAACTAATGGGTCATTTGAGAGTGACTGGTGCTGTTTAGATTTTGGTACGATTCGGAATAAAAGAACCTGCCTTTCTTGCAAAATAGCCTGCAGAAATCGTTAAAATATAAAATAAAAGACTGTGTATGCTCAAATATTAAATGCATGTTTTATACGCAATTTTTGAAAACAAAAAGAATAAGATCAACCCCATTACTCTAGGATTAGCCGTTCTCAAGATATATATATATATACACTGGAAAAATGAAATCCCAACACCAAGAAGAAATTAGTTTAGAGGAATGAAATTTAGGCAAAGTAATTGTGTAGGTAACATATTTCTTTGATTAAAGCTTCAAGGCCACAGGTTAAAGTATGCGCAAGAAGAGCCATATCAAATGTGAAATGGTGGTACATTGATAACCGCTGTAGTCGCCACGATTTTGAATGCAAGCATGCAAACGTGCATGCATTGTGTCGTACAGGTGTTGTATGTCATTTTGTGGGATGGAGTTCCATGTCTGTTGCACTTGGTCAGTCAAATCGGCTACGGTTAATGCTGGTTGTGGATGATGCTGGATTTGTTTTCCAATAATGTCCCATACGTGCTCGATGGGAGAAAGATCTGGAGATCTCGCAGGCCAAGACTGCGGTGACAGCAGCGGTATGAGGAGGAGAGTTATCCTGTTGGAAAACACCCTCTTGAATACTGCTAATGAATGGCAGCACAACCGGTTCAATCACCAGTCTGATGTACAAATTTACTGTCAAGGTGCTTGGGATAACGACGAAAGTGCTCCTGCTGTCATAGGAAATTGCTCCCCAGACCATAACTCCTGGTGTAGGTCCAGTGTGTCTACGCCGCAGACAGCTTGGTTCTAAGCTCTCACCTTGTCTCCTTCTTACCGACATACAACCATCACTGGCACCAAGACAGAAACGGCTCTCATCTGGGAATACAGCAGATCTCACTCCGCCCTCCAATGAGCTCTAGTTTGACACCACTGATGTCGAAGATGGCAGTGATTTGGAGTTATTGGTATGAACGCTAAAGGCCGTCTGGCTCGGAGCTGTCCCTCAAGTAATCGATTTCTTACAGTTCGCTGTGTCACTCTGGGGTCAGCAGAAGCTCTAATTGCTGCTGCAGATCCAGTACGATCCACCACAGCCATGCGGCGAATACGACGGTCTTCCCTCTCAGTAGTGGTCCGTGTGCGGCCCAACCCCTGTCTTCTTGAGACAGTGCCTTCCCGTGACCACTGCTGTCAACAATCACGTACAGTGGATACATCTCTGTCAAGTCTTTCTGCAATATCGCGGAAAGAAGATCCACCTTCTCGTAGCCCTATTATACGGCCTCGTTCGAACTCACTAAGCTGCTGATACTGCCTTCTTCGTGTGCTTAAAGGCATTCTTGACTCAAACCTAGCTCACAATGTCCAATCCGGACAATAAATAACACTCACGAAGTTTACATCTCGTATTTAAAGCAAACGTGATTTGCATGTTCATAGTGGCGCTACTAGCGCCACTCTCATTCGTTTAGCGCGACATTTGAATAGGCGTCATCTTTCATATGTGCAAAAACGCGCCTCAAATTTCGTTTATCTAGCAAAACTCTTTGTTGATGTTGGGATTTTATTTTCCGCCAGTATATATATATATATATATATATATATATATATATATATATATATATATATATATATATATATTCTTTCTTGCCACGCCGCCTTTGAAAATACGTCCAGTTGTCCAATGAAAACGAAAATTGAATTAAAAGTGCAATATCAGTGTCATTCAAAATAATTATGTGTGTTATGTTGTGAAGTTAAACTCAATTTAATAAGTTATTGAAGAAATAAAGATAAACTGAATTTGAGTCTTTAGGGAAAGTCACGCGCTGCCCACATAAAAAAAAATATTTTTTTTTACATAATGTGAAGTAAGAATTATTACAGACTAGCACAAAGCCGAACTTTGAATGGACTTACTTTTGAATGGACTTACTCGCTCTGTGAAAGATTGCACACCAGAACTTAATTTAACAAATAGTTATGAAATTAGAAGTATAAAAAATTCAATTTCAATATTTGAGAATCCTAATACAAAAGAGTATATTATAAGTTCTTAGAATTTGAATAATAAATGAAGCACATTAGAATACAGGAAAACAGTGAAATCAAAGTAAAACATCTAATTCACAAAAGCGTATTTAATATACAGGAGCCCGTTTAAATAAGTGCACACGCTTTGATGAGCTGTTTAAAAGTCGTTACTTCATTGTTATTTGTACGAAGCATGCGCGGCTAAAAAATGGTCGTTTCGCCCTGTTACAATTCGTTATTATTGAAATTGTGATTCTACACATCTGTGTGCAATTTAACGTATGTGTGCAAATTTTCATTTTCCTACCTATTGTAGTTTTCGAGCAGAAGGAATCGCAAAATTCAGGCAAATGTTGATTTCGCTTTGTTTGGAATGGAGAATAGACTTGTTTCGTCGACAATAACAGTGTTCCTGGATCGGTTTCGCACTTATGCGCTTTTCAGCATGCAACAGTCGATACTTATAATGACAACAAAAACAATGGTATTACAATTTTGCGATTCTCTAATAGAGACTATAATCTTATAGTTCTCTGTAGCCCCACCCACCAAATTTTTTCTTGTAAAATTTGAAAAAACAAATGAATTCTTGTATGAGAAAGTAGAGTTGAGCCACGCTGCAGTTAATTTTTCTTTTAATTTCAATCTCCTACAATATTTTTCTAAAAATAAAACTACGCAATGTATAAGAATACAATGTGTAAAACTACGCAAGTAAAGAAATTACGGCAAAAAAATAAGTTGAAATGATTCCAATGCATAAAAAATGCTTATTACAAGGATTACACCATCACCCATTCAACCGATAAGAGAATCGCAAAACCTTTTTGTGTAACATATGTTCAGGGAAAAAATATCGTTGATACTTAAATGTCAAATAGTTTCAATGCACACATGACAGACTTTCATAAGTATCTTAACAAGCTGAATTTTATAGACGGGTCCGTATTTAAGCGAAGCAAAATTCCCTCATTTTAGTATTTTAGCAACCTTCTCTTCGACAAACAGAATTCCTCCTAAAGTGCAAACAGTTGTAAAAAGATGAAAGAAAAAGGATTCGACGTGGTATGATTGAATATATTTGACTATGAGGGAATGGCTGTATTTTCAGATATTCCATAAATGTTTGAATGTGTCGGCTTAAGTTCGGAATGCGATACGGTGTGTGATAAACGTTGAAGGCGCTGACGCTGTTGCTATTTCAATACATATAATCAAAAGTAATGGATGTGAAAAGGACTTTAAATTCGTTTCCTGTGATCTTGCAAAGATCGTTTAAAGAGGGATTTGCTTCGTATATGAATAAAAAATGGAATATGTACAATATTCGGAGTGTGAAAAACCCAGACCACACGACTGACCCGAAGGCTATTTGTGTGGCCGGAATATTCGGGGGTGTGAATTATTTCCCCGAGTCTATAAAATTATCGAAAAATAAAAACAAGGACATGTATTTTTATGGATTTTACTCCACACAAAGGAAATCTGATGTGTGCAGCACATGACGTTCTCTACAGACTTAAAATTCATTTTTCTCTTTCTTTCTTCAATAATCCATTAAATTGAGCTTAACTGCACAAAATAACACACATAATTGTTTGAAATGACACTGAATTTGCACTTTTCAATTTTCTTTATATTCCATTAGGCAGCTAGTGGTATTTTCAAAGGTAGTCCGCTACCTTTGAAAAAAATGCGAAAAAAACAAAAATATCTCTGGAACGGATAGTCCTAGAGTAATGAGGTTAATCTTATTCTTTTCATCATTAAACATTACGTATAAAACAAGCATTTAATGGATAGATTTGAGCACACGTAGTCTTTTATTTTATATTTTGATGATTTCGGAGGACCATTTTGCAAAAGAAAGCAGGTTATTTTTCCTCAAATCTAATCAGCACCAAAGTAACCCACACGTGACTTATTTAACAAATGTTCTGAAATTTGTTCAATTAGTTTTTTAGATGGAGTAAATATATGCGATCTTTTCGGCCCTTTTCCCAGAAAAATGCAGGTTCTGTTATCCCGAATCGTACCAAAATCTACTTAGCACCAGGGCAACTCACAATTGACTTACCTATAAAATTTTATGAAATTGGTCCATTAGTTTTAAGTTAGATTAAGTACACTCACACAGACGTCACGCTAAAAACAGTTTTTCGTGACCTAAAGGTCCCAAACGCGTAAATCTGTCGAAAACTCGAGTTACGATATTCGGTACGATTCCAATACTTTCCTATACATTACTGTATATTGCAAAGAAAATCTTTGAGACTATAGGTTCGAAATCTCTTAATAGAATAAGGCGATAGGAATGACATTTGCAATACATATATTCGCTTATAAATGCAAGAATCTTATAGATGAGTGGGTCTCAACCTTTTTATAAATGTGTACCACCAAAACCAAAATTTAAAATTTTCAGTACCACCCACAAAAATGTTTTACTAATAGCAAGTCAAGACCATACACTCAAGCGTACAGCGTTTTTGTCACATATTCTCATTTCATTTCTAATAAAATAAATTGAACAAAAATAATAAATATTAGCAAATTTGATTAACAATATGATTAACAAACAATATAATCATTTATTAACAATATAACTTTAAAACGTTTTGATGTAATACCTGTGCTAGTGTGATAGAAATTAGTATCTTTATATCTGGTTCTGGTTTACTTAATTTTAAACGTAAATTTGCTCCCAAATGGAGTTTTTCTCTTTTAAGTACTGGATTGGAGAAAATCTTGTTGTACACAATATGTATATAGAACAAAATGACTAAAGTTATAATTGCTTTTCTGCAATATTTTTTAAATATTTCATTTGTTTAATCCAGAAATTAACTAAAAAGTTGTTCTAAAATCATTGATTAAATTTCTGTCATTATGAAATATCAATAAGTTGTTCTTTTCCTTCAGAAGAAAGGTTTTTGACTAATGCTACTTTACCTAAAGAAAATAGATTTATGAAAAAATTTTCTTTTCATAATCTTCTGGGAAATGAAGTTTAAAATTACTTATCAATTGAAAACAATGACCACTTTTTACAACAATAACCACTTTTGCAATACATGGTATAGGTAAAAGTATTGGAATCGGGCCGAAAATCGCAACTCAAGTTTCGAAGGAACACGGGACCTTTAGAACATGAAAATATTTTTTAGTTAGTTAGTTAGTGTGTGCGTATGTATGTGTGTGTGCGTATGTATGTGTGTGTGCATGCAATGTATGTATTCACTCTAACTCTAAATCTAATTGACCAAATTTCATAGAATTTGATAAGTCACTTGTGGGTGATCCTGGTACTGATTAGATTTTGGTACGATTCAGGATGAAAGAACCTGATTTTTTTTCGTAAAATTGCCTGCAAAAATCGCATTTATCATCTCTAGCTAGAAACTAATTTACCAAATTTCACAAAATTCGGTAGATAAGTCTCTTGCCGGTTACTCTGCTGCTAATTAGATTTTGGTACGATTTGGGAAAAAAGAACCTGCTTTTCTTACGAAATGGCCCGCAAAAATCATCAAAACCTAAAATGAAAGACTACGTATTCTCAAATTCATAAATTGAATTCTTGTTTTACACGCAATTGTTGACGATGACAGAATAAGACCCATCCCATCACTCTAGGACTAACCGTTCTCAAGATATTTTAGTTTTTTCGCATTGAAAGATAAGTCTAGTTACTCAATAAAAACGAAAATTGAATTAAAAGGGTATATTCAGTGTCATTTCAAATAATTATTTTGTGAAATGAAACTCAATTTAATGAATTATTAAATAAATAAAGTGAAAATGAACTTGAATCTGTAGGGAAAGTCGTGTGCCTTTTTTTATATCTGATGTTAATTCGTTTTTCAATGTTAAATTCATCATTCAGTGTTGCGCAAATTATCCAAGTATACCACAGTCATCTTCTCGCGTACGCTACAGTAGATCAAATAGATGAAAACCCTATATTCGAATGCTTTTTCAGTAGCGAATAACACCCTTTATAATACGCTAACATTCACCGTTCAGAAGATATTTCCCTTTTGTACTAAAGCGTTATAAATTATTAATTAATATTCTCTAACTTCCCACCTTGGCGACCAGTCCAATAAACTAGTCCTCTGCCCACTACGCCCCAATACAACGATTGAATAACACATTTTTATTTCGATTGTCGTACATTATAGCTCAATTTACACATCTTTATTTAAAACAATTGAAGGACAGTCCCCATAATCGCCAAAGAGTGACTCCTCAACCTCAGCGACGAAAGTGTTATTTTAAAAATACAGAGATCGTCTTTTACCAAGCCAAAGGTCTTCCTTATCGACAGATTAACCTTAAATTATTGACTGCAATGCTAATACTGATTGACTCTTGCAGCTTTACGGGAGGAGCAGTGTTACGAATAAACCAAAATGTCTTTACGGCATATTGTTTGTCCCCCAGGAAAAACGGCATTTACAGGCAACCATTGTTATTACCCGAAGGCCCGGGTTACATGACTTATGCGACACATTTGACAACATTAGCGACACATTTGCCAAATGACTGCCAAATGAGCGAATTTTGAAATTCCTTGATTTTTGTAGATTGCTTAAGAATTTCCCGAGTTCAGTAGATTTTTTTAGATCTTTCCACAGAAGGTATATATGTACGTTGGTTATCGTTCTGTTAGCGACAGTTGGTGTTTATCGAATAAAAATGAGTATAAATACAGCAACGTTTTAAGAATATAATGATCTGCTTTTTGGATCGTTTGCACATTTAATTCCTTTGCACATTCAATTACATCTGACGGTTGTGTTTTGTGACTTTGCTAGAGAACTAGAGAATGGTTGTTTATTGTTCCTGTTTACGCTTATTGCTGTTTTGAGTAAAGCGTTAGTGATTCAGAAATTCGGGCTCATTCTTACATCCTATAGAACACATCTCCGATATCGTCGTAATAGTATAATATAACGGCGTTGATATATGTTCAAGCGCTATGTAGCAGTAGATCTTGTCTTAAATTCGATTACTTGTTTTTGCAGTTATACACTTTTAGAATGGGTCCTTTGATGTGCTTGTAAACGTTTCTTAATGCTTTAAACATAAAGACAACCAAAATTGGGCTATAATTAAAAGTCTTTTATTAAAATATCCTTTCACGATGTACTAAATCTACACAGCCATGGGGCTTTCGGGCATTACCATACTCTTCATCAGTGTCAAATTGAAAATAGGTAGCGAACATGTACTTAAATACAGGCTATAACAGCCAGACAAAATTTATATATTAATCATTTTACATTTTTAAATACGAGGCATTTAAAATATTATTTAATTATAAAATATAAAAAATCTGATGTGGGCAGCACATGACTTTCCTTATATAATGCAATGAATTTACTACTTTTACAGTATGAAAAACAGGTTATTCTTATAGTAGATACTTATATTCTTTCCAAGATATTATATTTTCGTCAATGAGTCGTCATTTATCCATTTGGCGAGATTTTCGTTAATTTGGCAATATTTAAAAAAAGTCGCCAAGTTGGCCACATTCCGCCAAATTCGGCGCCAAAATCTCGCCAAGCGTTATGGACGGAGAAATAAATTATTCTTATAGCAGATAAATGACTATTGGCATTCAAATACAAAAGTATTACTCAAAGTATATTTTCTCGTGAATAGAACGAGCTAGATCCACAAGAATGATGTCACCCAATTTATCGCATGATATTACATATGAAAAGTGAACATGTTTCTCAACAGTTAATATATTTTTTTAATTTATGGAATTTTTTGATAAATTTATTTGAAAAATATGCAATATCTCGAGGACAGTTCATGCTAGCGTTCTAAAGTTTATGTCAATCGTTTTCTAAGGGAAAATTACATAAGAAATATCTATTTGCGTAACTTTATTAAAGGTTTTGATTTTTTGATGATATTTTCAAAATTTCACTCGAAAATTTAGGTGGGTTCTGAACATTCGATTGCGTCTAAAAACAACAGGCTTCCAGTATTCACGGATTGTGACTTTTGTACCATATTTCATTCGAATCGCTCCATTCGTTCGTGAGATATCGTCTCCACAAACTCACTGACACACACACACACACACATACTTTCACACACACACGCGCACACATAATTTCACACACATACACCACCTCCAAAACGTTTGATTCGTGATCAGGGATGCTTGAAACGTGCTCTCCCGTCAAAAACTCGAATTCGAATTTTCGAGCCCGTCACAATATTTTCCTTATACATTATGTATATAAGGAAAGTAAAAATACATTAAAAGAAAAATGGTTTATAAATTAAATGGTAACCAATAGAAATGTCGTCAAAAACATAATACTACTAAATATTCAGACAATCATAAAAGATTTAACACGTAGTGAGTCAAGAACGAGACGCCAAGCATAACCAGGGGTCTGAACGAGATCAAAATTGCAAATAGAATTACGGTAAAGATAAAAAATAACAAGAAAGATCAATCATGCATAAGCATTGATTATGAAACACTTTCCATCTGAAATGTAATTTCATTTAAAAATTTCTAAAATGTGATTCATTCAGTGGTAATATCTTTTACATTATCACAGTACTACAGTAATTTATTATACTTAAATATTTAAAACTGTATCGAAATATAAATCATCTGATTCTTTATGCAAAATCAATGAATATTTCATTCATATAACTTGTATTCCAGACTCCAGAGCTAAATAATTTTGTGTGAAAAAAATTCAGCAATTCTTATGTAATTCATCTTACAATCGCTTGAGATATTTGCATTCTGCATATGTTAAAATTAGGCTTCCTTGAAGAAATAATAAAAGTTTAGGGATCATTTAAAATCACAACTATTGTAATTGCATAGGCACGGAATTTAGATACACAGATAATACACAGATAATATATATGTGTATGTGTATGTACTCAAAGTATTGGAATCGTGCCGAAGATCGGAACTCGAATTTTCAAAGTATCTACACGTTTTGGGACTTCTAGAACACGAAAAAACTTCTTTTAGGAAGACGTCTGTGTGTGTAAGGGTGTATCTGTGTATGTTTCTGTGTGTCTGTGTGGATATTACATCCACTCTAATTGAAAAACTAATGGACCGAATTTCATACAATTTGGTAGGTATGTTTTTTGTGGGAAATCCTGATGTTCATTAGATTATAGTACGATTCGTAATAAAAGAATCTGCCTTCTTTGCGAAATGGCCGCAGAAATTGCCTTTATCCACTCTAGCTAAAAACTAATGAACCAAATTTAACAAAATTTGGAATATAATATTTCAATAACCTACAAGTGATTATTTATATACCAAATTTAACAAAATTTTGTATATAAATCATTTGTAGGTTATTCTACTACGATTCGGGAAAAAGGAACGGGCTATTTTTGCGAAATGGCCAGCAAAAATCGTTATATATAAAAATAAAAGACTACGTGTGCTCAATTATATCAATTAAATTCCTATTTTATATGTGATTTTTGACAACAAAAAGAATAAGACTAACCCCATTACTCTAGGACTAGCCGTTCTTGAGATATTCTAGTTTTTTCGCGTTTTCGCTACGCCACCTTTGACAATAAGTCCAGCTATCAAATGAGAACCAAATTTAAGTTTAACGTGTAAATTCAATGTCATTTAAAATACTTATGTTGTGCAGATAAACTCAAATTATCATTGAATAAATAAAGAGAACGAATATGAGTCTGCAGGGAAAGACATGTGCTGTCCACATCAGAATTTTTAACAATATTACACCAATGATTTATAGAAGTGAACGGGGATTATTTTCAGGCCATTTCGAAAAAAATGTATGATCTATATTTAAAGATCCATCAAATTTTTGTCGAATAAAATGTTCAACAAATTTAAGCTGTGTACCAAATTTTAACTCTCTAGGACGTAGGAAAGTGCATTTAAAATGCCATCAATTAAATTTATCATGAAGAGTTATATAAAATTTAAAAAAAAATGAAAAATAGTTATCTACCAAATTTATTTTAAAATATGAAGCCACTCCCATATGCAAAACGTTTAAACAAATGGAGAGATATTTATTATATAATATCTCTCTCTTTTCTTTCTGGAAGATATCCCAAAGTCAGAATTTAATTGAATTTGTTTTTTTCCCTATATTAAATAATTTTTTTAATTAAAAAACTACTTAACATATTTTACTGAATTTTTTTTTATATATTCTATGGGATAATGTGAATATTTCCTAAAAATTTCGAAGCAATTCGTGAATTTTAAATTTACTTAAAAAATGTTTGAAAAATTAGGTCCCATAGGGTTCAATGTATTTCATTTTTTCAACCCGGGTTCAATAAAAAACTAATTGGGTGATATTATTTATTTATATTCCCATAGGTCCTATAGACCGTCTGAACAACATACTAAAATTTCATTTTGATAAACTCATTTTTACGGCAGTTATCGTGCTAACGGGCAGACAGACAGACAGACAGACAGACAGACAGACAGACAGACAGAATGAACAAAGTCATAAACACTTTTCAACTTTGTTGTAAAGTGTTAAAAATGGAGCACATATCCGGCACTTATATCCACTGATGAACGGCATGTTAATGCCCGAAAGTGCTATGGCTGTATAGTTGGATATAGTATATAGGACGTCATAAAAGGACATTTTAATAAAAGACTTTTAATTACGGCCAATTCTTTGATTGTCTATTTTTAAAGTATTGATTATTTTGACGTGTTTCCATACAAATTTATTGCTTCTTAATGCATTGCAAATATGTCATATTTCATTTGAGAAATATATCGCCCTCCGCACATTATCTCTAGGCCACTAAAAACAACATTTAAATCCCTTTTCATATTTTCATATCCATTGCTTTTATTAAATGAAAGAAACAGCAACATAAAGCGTCCCGACTTTCGCCATTCCTCCTGCACCGTATCGTGTTCCGAACCTAAGCCGACGCGAAATATTCAAACATTTATGAAACAACTGAAAGCGTTGCCTTCGGATTGAGTCAAATGCATTTCAATCTATTTTTTTTTTTGGTTATTTTATGTTCTCCTGTCTGTTTTTTTTATCTGTTTGTGTATTTTTTGAAATAATTCTGTTTGTCGAAGGGAAAGTAGCTAGAATATAATAAAATGTTTGCAAAGGGGGAATTTGACGTCACTTAAAATGCAAGCGCATCAAGCGATTTTGGCTTATTCTGTTACTTGTGAAACAGTCTGTCATGGACACTGAGAAACAATTTGGAATTTAAGTATCCGCGATATTTTTTTAAAAGCAGAATTTATTATTTTATAGGTACATAAAATAATTTTGGAATTCCTTTTTGCCTGTCGGTTGAATGAGTAGCAATATATTTTTTTTAATAAATTTTGCGTCAGCGTATTGATGAGTTAAATTATTTCCCCACGTTTTCGATTTGTGTGCGTTGTTTTCCTTTCAATACAGGGGATTTTAACTTTCCTTATAATAGTACATAGTATAGTATCATAGAATACTGATTTCCGACCTTTTCTGTTTGGCGGAACTCTTTAAATATTTCGTACAACATCAGGGAACCCCTAAGACACAAATTAGCACATTTTCAAACATTTTAACCACTAGGGGCTTCACCTCTGCTCGAAACGCTCGCCAACACCGGAAAGTTTACGATTGTTACAACTATGTGGTTTACCGGCCGTCCAAATAATTGCTCAAGTCCTCAGGATGAGTCGGACGGTCTGGGTCTTCAACTATGTGGTTTATATACTTTATATATAACACTATAAATTTCAAAGTTTCATATGTTTCCATTAAAAATTTCATATTGATACCTATAAAGAATTATTTATGTTTATTTACATCTTATTGTATGCAAATTTAAATCAGATTTAATTTTACAATAACCCTGAGCGAAGCTGGAATTTCTATCTAGAAATGTATAAATGTTAAGATATCAAACTCACGTCGTCTACGGTCTTTTAAATTTTCATCTTATTCTAGCTGTCACCGCTAGATGGCGATACATAACGTTTTTGTGGGTGCATCGTGGTTTCCACATTTTAACAACAGAAAAAGGGGAAATGAACGGGTAATTTAGGTAAAGGTGGCTATGGTTTGAAAGTCATTTCCGATGTAATATTGTTGGTCTTCTATTTGCTGGAAAATTAAGAATAAAAATAACCGCTTTTGTGACGAGGTTGTAATTTACTCGCCCTGTCACAGCAACTCATTTCAAGTTCAAATGCACTAAAATTGTAGCATAGTCTAATATTATAAATTTAAATTTTTAATGTTTTTAGTACGTCAACAATTCAGACCTCGGCTCTCTTTGTGACGTTTCTGCCAGCATCCCATCACAGAGAAGTTGGACGTCGGCCTGGCCTATTAAATTTTTACCCATACTGACAATGCTAATTTTTAATTAATATTTAATAAACTAATGATTAAATCAAACATTCTCAGCTTGACTTGCACATCTTACGGGTTCATGTGAAATTTCAGAACTGTGCGTTTTGCCGACAATTCGCAATGTAGTGTTGAAGGCCCAGACCACACGACCAACCCAGGGGGTTTATGGTATCAAGTTGTGTGGCCGGACGCAATGTAGTCGCAATGTAGTGTCAAAAATTCGCAGCATTTCTTTTTTTTAATATAGATTTTAGATTCAGTAGCTGAACTCCCTTGTATAGTCTGTAGACCCGCCTTATTTTACCACTCACTCATCCAACACCGTACTGCATTTTGAACCTAAGCCGATGCAGAATATTCAAACATTTATGGACTGCATGAAAATGGCGCTGTTGAGTCGCAGTCGAAAGTGTTCAGTCAGCCTACGTTTGTTATTTTCCATTTCATCCGTTTGCACTTCGAACACATTCTGTTTATGAAAGGAAAGTCGCTTGTCACGAGCGAGATCCCGAAAGAGGATTTATAACCTCATTTAAATGCGGACACATGCAGAAAATTCCTCTTATCGAAATACTTGTAAAGCAGTCCATCATGTATGCAAAGAAACCATTCGGAATTGCATTATCCATTTTATTAACACTTTCCGACATAGTTATAAAGTGTTTATGACTTTGCTCATTCTGTCTGTCTGTCCGTCCGTTCGCGCGATACCAGCCGTAAAAATGACTTTATCAAAATGAAACTTTAGTATGTTGTTCAGACGGTCTGTGGGACATATGGAAATGGAAATGAATAATATCACCCAATTACTCTTGGAGTGAACCCGGGTTGAAAAAGTGAAATATATTGAACCCTATGGGACCTAATTTTTCAAACATTTTTTAAGCGCAGTTAAAATTTACAAATTGCTTCGAAAATTTTAGGTAATATTCAAATTATCCCACAAAATATATGAAATATGGAATTCATCTTTTTTTTCCAGTGTCAAAATCGTGATTTTTAAAATTCTTTTAAATTTATATTGAGTGTTACAGCCGACCTAAAACCGCTTTATTTTTGCGTATTTTATGTGCATCTATATTCTGCGCCAACGCAATTACAATATTTTTGAGTTTAAATGATCATCAAACTTTGATTATTTCTACAACCAAGCCTAATTGTAACGTATGTGGAATATAAACAAATCAAGCTCTAAGATAAGTTGTATAAGAATTGCTGAATTTTTTAAAGCATAATTATTTAGCTCTGGGAGTCTGGAATACAGGTGATATGAGTTAAATGTTCATTGATTTTACATAGAGAAGTAGACGATTTTACATCATTACCTTCTTCGATGAAGTTTTAAGCATGGAGTTAGAAAGTACTTTTACCTCCATGGTTAAGTTTTAAGTAAAATAAATTATTGTAGTACTGTGATAATTTAAAAAATATCACCGCTGAATGTATTGCATTGTAGAAATGTTTAAATAAAATTACATTGCAGTTAGAAAGTATTTCATAATCTATGCTGTATGTATGACTGATCTTTCTTGTTATATATAAATATAGTTCACATTAAGTTTGGGAATTCTCTTTCGCCTCCCGGATAAATAAAAAGCCCATTTTTTATTTTTTATTTTCCTTACAGTACATAGTACATGTAAAAACAAAGTATTATGTTCGGGGGTTAGAAATCGAAAACTGTCTAATTTTGTTGGATTGAAATATATTAAATATCTTGAAATATTATATTCTCCGTCTGCGTGTACAATATATCTTTCGAACAAATTGAAGTTATTGAAAAAAAAAACTGAAAACGATTATTTCAATCGATAATGACAGAGGTTTATTGATATGTAGAGAAGTCCAGCAAGGGTAAGGCCAACATTTTTCGAATATTTTGAAATTGAGAAACATAATAAAAAGTATTACTTTAAAAATTATTAAACAATCATTTAGTTTTGCTTTAAAAACTAATGCTATTTATTGGGTGCAAACAATGCACCGTTCTCGAGACATTGCATACTTTTATTCAAAAATTAAAGAAAAGTAAAAATTAAATTAGATCATTTTTATCAACTGATTGGACACTTTGCAAGTACTTTTAACTAGAAATGAACTTCTATTAGTATTTTATTACTTAATTACTTTTAATTACCTCAAGATGCTCTCGAGATTTTAGAAGTTTTCGGTGCCGATGACTCTTATCCGCCAAATGCAAAGAAACTATGTAAATGACGAAGGTTGTGAAGTCTAAATAACATTTCAATTATTATTTCCCTCAGTTTTCGCTATAATTTATGTTTACTTAAACTAACGATCCTAACTGGTTCGGTTATTAGACGAATCACCGAACCAATCAGCATTATTTGCGTTCCTACGGAAGAGTAGGAATAAGTTTTCGGAGCGGAAGGATTCAGTTGTTTGTGTCTTGTCGTGGGCTGGTCTTGTCTTGAGTGTGGAGTACGTGGAAGGAAATTGAATACAACGATGACTAGGAAAGGTCTAGTATTCGGGGTTTGGCCGCAATATGAGGCGAGATAGAAGAAGGCCAGTGGTAAGCATAAAAGATTTAGAATCGTCTCCATTTAAGAGTGATCACCAGGCCAGTTAATGGTAGTATCTTGTATATAGTGCAAATTATTCTGGGCCGGTGCAATAAAAATTATTGTCTATGTCATCCATTGCTTTAAACAGCCAGATGCTGCTATTTCTGTGAAGTGCATAATAAAATTAGTTTGAAGGACTCAGTGCAGTCCTCAGACCGAAAGGTCTGAATATCAAAGAATTTAAAATTGAGTTAAGTCACTTTGGTGACAAAGATAACTACGAATCTGTAATCCCGCAACATAAATATTCGCATCCGTAGAATAATGTAATCAGAAAGAACCAAGGAAGACAGTTACTTTACATAAGATTATCCCAGGATACCTGCCAAACAAAGGATCAAGAAATTGCGGAATTCTAAACGTTAAAATCCTGGCATTTCAGCATTTTTCTCAGTCATTTGAATTTATGAAATAATCATTTCACAATTCAGCAATTATGTTAAATTTATTATATAGAGAGCGATGCCATTCCCTTAATGAGCAAGTATCTGCCGGAGGATTATTTAAATTTTCGAAAATGAGCTGAAAATACAGTTTACATATCAGTTCCAATTCTAATCAATTATTCTCATTCTAAATTACATTTAAAGATAATTTAAAAATTCTCTAATAATATATTTCTTTCCAACTATTCTGTCTGACTCATTGAATGAGTTGAATAATCGATCGACAGATATTGAATGCCGAATGCTGTTTTCGATAAAGGTCTTATTTAAAGACTGACTACAAAATCTAATTAAATACGTACACTATAAACATCTCTCTTACCGGAAAAATATGTAAAGAACCTTGCTGTCCCAACCGGGAATCGAACCCTGGATCTCCGAACTGACCAGCTGATGCTCTACCGTTGAGCTACTGGGACGAAATTGCAAGCTCTTATCGTCGAAGTGGACTTTACAAATAGTACTCTAAGATTTTTTTCAAAACTCAAAATAAATATTGAGTTTTGTTGCGACTTTTCTTTAAAATAAAACTTACATTTGCCTTAATTATAAACAAATTTAATGTGCACTTTATTCTATATTAGCTTTTTATATTTTTCAAGATATGTGAAGTGTATAAGCACATTTTATGTAAAATAACCCGATTTCTTCATATATATTTTAATATTAATGAAAGGTATATTACTCCATACGAACCCACTGATGGTCAGAGTTTTAACTGAACATGGTCAATACTGTCACGGCGTATCTTCAAGAATCATGGCTATGTGTTCTCGGGATAAGAACGAGTCTGAATTTGTAGATAACTAACGCTTTATTAAAAGCACAAATAAATGTAAACACGAGCAGTATGAAGCTAATGACTCTCTAGCTATCTTATAAGATCACGAAATAACTGTCAGGTGCAATTTGCAATTGTCAGGTACAATTCCATTCAATGTTCAACTCATTCTGAAAACAGACGATTATATTCTCCAAACACTGACTTATTCGCAAATCTCTTTGATTCGTATCACGCCAACTCGTTGTACCTGTATGATGACTGGCTTATACAGGGTGAGTCGGAATTGTTTTTACAAAAGCAGAGGGGTGATAGTACCCCACCAGACGAGCAATAATTACCATGGAACATAGGGTCACATTGCACTCTGAGAGGCAGAAAAAAGGCACATCGAACCGCGTCGAGCATGACGCAGTCAGCGCCTCGGACATCATTGTGTACCTTCCTACGTAGTATCTCCTACGCCAGACATGAACGCAGTTACCGTATGCAAATGTCCAGGGAGCAGAATCAGCATAACTGGCTCCTAGTAGGTTCCGGCGATAGCCAATCAGAGCACACGTTGCCCTTTAAAAACCGGCACAACTTCAACGCTGCAAGTTATTCCCGTGGTAACATAGTCCGACACGTTGCGTGAATGCTATGGCGGAGTACACCTACGAGGAATTGGCCGACATGCATCTCACATACGGTGAAGCCAAAGGGAATGGACGAGCAACACGAAGATTGTACGAGCAGCGGTTTCCGATGCGTCGTATTCCCAGTCATCCTACCTTTATCAGTGTCGATCGACGACTGCGAGAAACCGGGTCGTTCGCCATCGCTAACAGCAATGCAGGACGTTCGCGAATTGCACGAACGCCTGAACTGGAAGAGCGAGTCCTGACGAGATTTGCAGCAGCTCCGTCCACTAGTACGCGAGCGGTGGCAGACGAAATGGGTGTTTCTCAGAAAGTGGTGTGGCGTATTTTACACGAGGAACGCATGCACCCCTACCACGTTCAACAGGTGCAACCTTTGCACCCAGATGATTATCCCCGCCGGGCAGCCTTTGTGCAGTAGATGCTCGGGATGCGGAATGCCGATCCAAGATTGCCTGCATTAGTTTTATTTAGCGATAAGGCAACGTTCAGCAGAGAAGGCATTTTCAACATGCGCAATCAACAAGTGTGCTCTGCCTGTAATCCCCACTGCACAACCCATCGTAAACACCAGCACCGATTTACCGTGAACATCTCGACAGGTATCCTTGGTGATTACCTTGTCGGCCCGTACATCCTGCCAGACCGTTTCTCCGGCGCAACATACCGTATCTTTTTGGAACACGTGCTGCCCAGTTTATTGCAGGCCGTTCCGCTCCCCATCCAGAGCGACATGTGGTTTATGCACGAGCCCCGGCACACTTTTCCATCACGGTCCGGAACTTCTTGAATGTCACATATCCCGCACGCTGGATCGGACGTGGCGGACCTGTGGCGTGGCCTCCTCGCTCACCAGACCTCAACCCACTGGACTTTTTCTTCTGGGGCCACATGCAATCTTTAGTGTACGAGACGCCTGTGGACTCGGCCGAAGATCTCGTCGCGCATCGTTGTTGCCGCAGACCACATTAACACAACACCCGGAATCTTCGAGAGGGTGCGTCAGTCATTCCTTCGCCGGTGTGAATGGTGCAACGACACGCGTGGTCGCCACTTTGAGCACTTGTTGTGAGTTTGTCGCTGCACAATAAATCTTTTTGTGCAACGTTTGGTATCGTTCATTCGCTTTCCCAACACTGTACGTGCAGGTTCGTATTCTAATTTTACTCTTTTCTGCCTCTCTGAGTGCAATGTGACCCTATGTTCCATGGTAATTATTGCTCGTCTGGTGGGGTACTATCACCCCTCTGCTTTTGTAAAAACAATTCCGACTCACCCTGTATACCCTCTGTGGAAATTTCTAGAAACGTTGGCATAATTGGAGAAATTCTTAATTTACAAAATTTGAGCACCTTCCAAAAATGTTCAATTTAGCGGTATTTCGCTGAGTTGATCGCCATGTTTACCAAATGTCACTAGAGTCACCAAATGTGTCTCCAAAGTCCTGCAAGCCGGACCTTCAACTAATAACAATGGTCACTCGGGAATGCTGTTTTTCTTGGGGATAGGCAATATTCCATGAAGACAACATATGTATCAGTAACAATATTCAGTTCAAACGTGAAAATTATGAAATTACATTCCCCTTTTATAGAAATAATTATTATATTCAAAAGCTCTTTGTACTGAAAGTTTATTATAAAAAGATGTCAAAGGGATGTTATATTCAATACATGTAATATTTATAGACAAATAAATCATATGTAAGAGTGTAAAATGTGACTTTTTTGAAATAAAGTAAAATAAAATTCGTAAAGTCCGAAAGTTCTTTGTACCGAAAGTTTGTTATAAAAAGATGTCAAAGTGATATTATATTCAATACATGTAATATTTATAGACAAATCATACGTAAGCGTGTAAAATGTGGCTTCCTTGAAAGAAAGTAAAATGAAACTCGCAATCCCAGGATTGGAAACATGTCGACATGTTGGGATTCTAATTCCCTAGTTGTGTAAGATATTATACTCGTATGTCTAGGCGAGTGTGGTTTAGCGGTATTACAACGGAAAACTAATCGGGAGACCCAAGTTCGATTTTCGGTTCTGGTCGATTGTGGCTTAAAGAGGAAACAAATTCCACATAAATGTTCGATATAGTTTTGAGGGGTCCTAGTAAAGATAAAATTTACTTTTTCATTCCATCCGTTTGTCGGAATTTCTGCGACTGAATGTAATCTCAACTGCTACTGATCACAACAAGATGTTGATGCTAAGATAGATTGTTACATAACTATAAAAAAGCCAAGTTAATTGTTATCACGCAGAAAAAACTCAAAATATAAAATAATTTGGTCACATGTCTGCCAGATAACTTAATCGTAAAATACATCGTTTCGATTGCGCATAGGAATAAATGACACAGCAGTCACTGCAGCAAAAGCTGGAAAACGTATGTTTTGAGGACATTGGACAAACCATAGAGGTAAAAAAAGTAAAGAGTTCAAATTCCATATTAAGAAAACGCCAACATCGTTTGAGACAATCATTCAGCTGGCGCTGGAATAACATAAGTAGTCCTGTATTTGTATTCATTTCTAAAGCTAAAAGCCTAAAATATTTATTTAAACTGTCCATTCAGTAAAAATAAATTATTAACGCAATGCAAAGTAGAACTGAAACTTTTTATCTCCAAACATTCTGTATCCTATCCTACAACTGTGAAAAAAACTGGTTAATTACACTCATAATTATGGAACCCTTAATTAAAAAATAATCAAAAATATTTTATACTAAATACTACGCCTTTCTATTTTATCAACTAACAATAGCGACTTCTTTACTAACACTATCGACACCTAGATATAATTCTAAAAGCATTATAGCATGTCCAAGCGTTTCATTCATAAGAGATTTATCTCCTTCCTTCTAACTCCATGGGACACATATTTTCCTACTTTTGCAGGAGTGACTGCTCTATCTCATTTATCTCTGACAAATATGGTTTTCTTACCTCCAAAATCAGTTGACACATTTACTTATATATTTTACTGGCAGATATACCCTCCGTTGCTCGTGATTTAAAATATGTCCGAATTCTAATTGGGCATTCTAAATGAGACTATTCTTCAAAACATTATTTTAAAACAATTTATTTAATTCCATTAAAAGATAAATATAAGAATCTCTGTTTTTGCTGTATAAAATATCTGTACAGACAACTAATTTACAGAGGGAATGTTAAGAAACATTTGATATATAGCTTAATTCGACTCTCATTTGCAAATTCTGGCAATTTATTGAAATGCAGATACATTCTTCATTTTCATCGCATGCTATTTGAAAATGTTAATTAATAATATAAATATTTTGATTTCTTTGCTTATCTATCTAACTCTGGGTAACGCTGCTACAAAATGTTGCAAAACGCGTTTCAATCACGGATAAACATTTCATGAACTCTGGAACTTTACGAACGTATGACATCAGATACTCAAAGTGAGTCAGTGATCTGGGCGGCCAGTTCCGTACACAATGCAATGACCATACTTCTTTCACAACAAAATCTACGGTGTACATAGAGTATGACATCAGATACTGAAAGTGAGACCATGATGTTTTTTTATTAACACTTTACAAAATAGTGGAAAAGTGTTTATGACTTTGTTCATTCTGTCTGTCTGTCCGTTAGCACGATAACTGCCGTAAAAATAACTTCACCAAAATGAAATTTTAGTATGTTGTTCAGACGGTCTGTAGAACCTCTGGGAATGCAAATGAATAATATCATCCAATTAGTTTTGGATTGAACCCGGGTTGAAAAAATGAAATACATTGAACCTTATGGGACCTACTTTTTCAAACATTTCTTAAGTGAATTTAAAATTCACAAATTGTTTCGAAAGTTTTAGGAAATATTCAAATGATCCCATAAAAAATATAAAAAAATATTCAGCAAAATATATTCGGTAGTTTTTTAAGTAAAAATTAAAATCATAATGACACCCTTTATATGAAGAGATCGCGTGACCATTATATGAAGAGATCACGTGACCCACTTCAAAATAAAATAGGGCATCCATCTTGTGTTAAAATAGTGATTTTTAAAATTATTTTCTATGTATATTTAGTGTCGTCCTAAAACCGCTTTGTTTTTGCTTAATTTCTGTACATCTGTATTCTGAAACAACGCAATTACAATACATTTGAGTTTAAATGATCAATGCCATCCATCTTGTGTCAAAATTGTTATTTTTAAAGTTCTTTTTAATTTATATTTAATGTTGTATCCGTCCTAAAACCGATTTATTTTTGCTTAATTTCTGTGCATCTGTATTCTGAAACAACACAATTACAATATATTTGAGTTTAAATGATCATCAAACTTTGATTAATTCTACAACGAAACCTAATTTTCACTTATGGGGAATGCAAACAGACTGTAAAATGACTGTACAAGACTGTAAAATAAGTTGTATAAGAATTGCTGAATTTCTTTATAGCAAAATTACTTTGTTCTGGAGTCTGCAATATAGATGATATGAATGAAACATTCATTGATTTTACATAGAGAAGCAGATGATTTAACGGCAGACTTTTCGATGAAGCTTTATGCATAGAGTTAAATTACTTTTACCTCCATGGTTTTAAGTTTTTAAGTAGAATAAATTATTGTAGTACTATGATGAATGAAATAAAAAGGTATAGATGAAATGTTTACTGTTTTTACACAGAGAGCCAGGTGATTTATATTTCGATGACGTCATTTGGATCAAGTTCCTTTTTTTCGATGAAGTTTTAAATTTTCAAACATAACTAATTATTGCAGTATTGTGATAATTTTACAAATATTACCCCTAAATGTATCGCATTTTAGAGATGTTTAAGTAAAATTAGAGTTAGAAAGTGTTTCATAATAAATGCTTTATGCATGATTGATTTTTCTTGTTTCTTATCATTTTATACATTTTTATTTCAGATATCCGACTAACTCGATAAACAAACTCAACAAAAGTAGGAAATTTTCTTGTGTGTGTTTTGTTTATTACTTATAGGGCAGAATGCCCGCGGGTCTCACTAGTAAAATAAGTTAAAACAAGGAATTTCCTAAATCTTAATCTAAATAAATAAAAAAAAGTCATTGATAAATATGCAACTACAGCGAAACATATCCAAGACAACTGAGCTATTTTTCTGTCAAAATACCAAATATTTTCAATAAATATGAAATGAAACTAAGCGTAAACAAATGCAGCAGGCAGTAACAAATATGCGACAGTGAAAGAAATTAGAAAAAATAAATAATAAGTTTCGGAATGCTAATATGGCAACAGATAGAATAAATTCCGAAAAATTCAAATAGGAGAAGAAAGTGAAATGTATCAAATTCAGCAGTAACAAAAAATAAATAAACAAACATCAAACTCATTTGGTTACAGTATAATAATAAAATATTCATAAATCGGTATAAAATAAGTTTTCATTTCATTCTGGGATCGATATAGAAGACTAAACAAGAAACTCTCCGGCATTTTTACATTTCTTTTTTAAATTATTTTAATAATAAAAAATGCTTTTCTTATTTTTCTATTTATCCTAATCTTAATATGCTGATTTCAAAAGATTTTTACTTTCCTTATATACATTGTACAATGTTTTATATACATAGTATATTCGCAAAAAAGTATTGTGATGGGGTCGAAAATTCGAATTCGAGTTTTCGACGGGAGAGCACGTTTCAAGCTTCCCTGATCACGAATCGAATATTTTGGAGGTGATGTTTCTATGTGTGTGTGTGTGTGTGAAAGTATGTGTATGTGACAGTGAGTCTGTGAAGATGATATCTCACGAACCAATGGAGCGATTCGTATGAAATTTGGTACAAAAATTACAATCCAGGAATACTGAAAGCCTATTGTTTTTAAAATCAATCGAATGTTCAGAACCCTCCTGAATATTCGAGTGAAATTTTGAAAAAATCATCAAAAAAAAGAAACCTTTGAAAAAGTTACCCAAATAGACATTTCTTATGTAATTTTTCCTTAGAAAACAATTGACATTAACTTTAGAATGCTAGTATGAACCGTTCTCGTGATATTGCATATTTTTCAAATAAATGTATCAAAAAATCCCATTAATTAAAAAAATATTAACTGTTGAAAAACATATTCACTTTTCATCTGTAATATCATGCTATAAATTGGGTGACATCATTCTCGTGGATCTCGTGGATCTAGCTCGTTCCATTCATGAGAAAATAAACTTTAAATAATACATTTGTATTTGAACGCCAATAGTCATTTATATGCTATAAGAAAAACCTATTTCTCCGTCCAAAACGTTTGGCATGATTTTGGCAACGAATTTGGCGGAATGTCACCAACTTAGCGACTCTTTTAAATGTTGCCAAATTAACGAAAATCTTGTCAAATGGATAAAAATGACGCTAAATCAATGAAAATGACGACTAATCGACGAAAATTCAATATCTTGGAAAGAATATAAGTATCTACTATAAAAATAACCTTTTTTCTTTCCTTATATACATAATGTATAAGGAAATTATTGTGACGAGGTCAAAAATTCGAATTCGAGTTTTCGACGGGAGAGCACGTTTCAAGCATCCCTGATCACGAATAAAACATTTTTGAAGTGATGTCTGTGTGTGTGTGTGTGTGAAAGTATGTGTGTGTGTGTATGTGTGTGTGTGTGTCAGTGAGTCTGTGGAGACAATAACTGACGAATGAAAGAACCGATTCGAACGAAATTTGGTACAAAAATCACAATCCGTAAACACTGAAAGCCTATTGCTTTTATACGCAATCGAATGTTCAGAACCCCCCCCCCCCCCTAAATTTTCGAGGGAAATTCTGAAAAAATCGTCAAAAAATCAAAACCACGAATAAAGTAGCGCAAGAAGATATTTCTTATGTAATGTTTTATTAGAAAACGATTGCATAAATTTTAAAATGCTAACATTAACCGTTCTCGAGATATTGCACATTTTTTAAAAAAATTACCAAAAAGTCATATAAAATAAAAAAAATATTTCCTATTGAGAAACATGTTCACTTTTCATATGTAATACCATGCAATACATTGGGTGATATCATTTTCGTGGAACTAGCTCGTTCCATTCATGAAAAAAGATACTTTGAATAATACTTTTGTATTTGTATGCCAATAGTCATTTATCTGCTGCAAGAATAACTTATTTCTCCATCCATAACGCTTGGCGATATTTTAGCGACGAATTTGGCGGAATGTCTCCAACTGGGCGACATTTTTAATTGTTGCCAAATTAACAAAAATCTCGCCAACTAGATAAAAATGACGTCAAATCAATGAAAGTGACGACTAATTGAAGGAAATTCAATATCTTGGAAAGAATATAAGTATCTACTATAAGAATAACATTTTTTTAACTGTAAAAGTAGTAAATGCATTGCATTAAATAAGGAAAGTCATGTGTTGCCCACATCAGATTTTTTTACTGTAAAAGAAGTAAATTCATTGCATTATATAAGGAAAGTCATGTGTTGCCCACATCAGATTTTTACTTTCCTTATGTACATAATGTATAAGGAAAGTATTGTGACAGGGTCGAAAATTCGAATTCGAGTTTTCGACAGAAGAGCACGTTTCAAGCATCCGTGATCACGAATCAAACATTTTTGAAATCATGTCTGTGTGTGTGTGTGTGTGTGTGTGTGAAAATATGTGTGTGTGAAAATATGTGTGTGTGTGTGTGTGTGTGTGTGTGTGTGTGTGTGTCAGTGAGTCTGTGGAGACGATAACTGACGAACGAATGGACCGATTCGAACGAAATTTGGTACAAAAATCACAATCCCTAAAAACTGGAAGCCTATTGTTTTTTTTATACGCAATCGAATGTTCAGAACCCCCCTAAATTTTCGAGTGAAATTTTGAAAAAATCGTCAAAAACTCAAAACCGCTAATAAAGTTACGCTAATAGATATTTCTTATGTAATTTTTCACTAGAAAACGATTGACATACATTTTAGAAAGCTAACATGAACCGTTCTCGAGATATTGCACATTTTTCAAAAAAATTATCAAAAAGTTATATAAAATAAAAAAAAATATTTTCTTTTGAGAAACATCTTCACTTTTCATATGTAATAACCATGCGATAAATTGGGTGACATCATTCTCGTGAATCTAGCTCGTTCCATTCATGAAAAAAGATACTTTGAGTAATACTTATGTGTTTGAACGCCAATAGTCATTTATCTGCTGTAAGAATAACTTACTTCTCCGTCCATAACGCTTGGCGAAATTTTGGCGACGAATTTGGCGGAATGTCGCCAACTTGGCGATATTTTTAATTGTTGCAAAATTAACAAAATCTCGCCAAATTGATAAAAATGACGCTAAATCAGTGAAAATGACGACTAATTGAAGAAAATTCAATATCTTGGAAAGAATATAAGTATCTACTATAAGAATAACATTTTTTTAACTGTAAAAGTAGTAAATTCATTGCATTATATAAGGAAAGTCATGTGTTGCCCACATCAGATTTTTTTTTACTGTAAGAGTAGTAAATCCATTGCATTATATAAGGAAAGTCATGTGCTGCCCACATCAGAATTTTTTAAAACGCAATCAAATGTTCAGAATCCCATTAAATTTTCGAGTGAAATTTAAAATAAATCGTCAAAAAATCAAAACCCTTATTAAAGTTACGCATATAGACATTTCTCATGTAATTTTTCCTTAGAAAACGATTGACAGAAACTTTAGAACGCTAGCATGAACCGTTCTCGAGATATTGCATATTTTTTTAAAATAAATTTATCAAAAAATCACATAATATAAAAAAAAGTATTTACTATTGTGAAATATGTTCACTTTCCATGTATAATATCATGCGATAAATTTAGTGATAGCATTCTTGTGGATCTAGCTCGTTTCATTCATGAAAAAAGATACTTTGTGTAATACTTTTGTAGTTGGACGCCAATAGTCATTTATCTGCTATTAGAATAACTTATTTCTCCGCCTATAACGTTTGGCGACAAATTTGGCGGATATCGCAAGCTTGGCAACTTTTTAAATATTGCCAAATTAACGAAAATGTCTCCAAATTGATAAAAATGACCCCAAATCAATGAAAATGACGACTAATTGACGAAAATTCAATATCTTGGAAAGAATATAAGAATCTACGAGTACTATAAGAATAACCTAATTTTCTGTCTGTAACGTTTGGATCAAATTTTGGTGACGAACTTTTCGGAATATTTCCAACTTAGTGGCTTTTTAAATGTTGCCAGATTGACGAAAATGTCACCCAATGGGTAAAGACTCGCCAAATTGACGAAACTGACGCTGTATCAATGGAATGACTACTAACTAATGAAAGTTCAATATCTTGGAAAGAACATAAGAATAGATTATAAGAATAACCCATTTCTCCGTCCATCCTCAACGCTTGGTGAGAACTTTAACAGGACGTCGCCAACTTGGCAACTTTTTAAAAGTTGCCAAAGTGACAAAAATGTCGCCAAATTGATAAAAATGAGTCCGAATGAAAGGTAATATTCCACAAATTCTGATTTCCGTCACATGAAGGGCATACATTATAATATATAGGAAATGCTCTTCTCTCCGTTTGTCTGTAACACCTGGTGATGGATTTGGCAAACTTGGTTTATAATCCAGCAAAGTATCGCCAACTTGGCGATATTTCGTCCCATCAGAATTGCAGAAATGACGCCCAATTGATGAATTAATTATTAAAATATTTTAATATATGGATTATATCGCTCATTGAAGATGCTATCAATATTGATACTTGTTAATTCAGAGTTATGTGAAATATAAGTTAGTTGAGTACTTTGAAATAGTATTTCATATGCTGTAATCCGGAAAATCGCCAAATGTACAATTCAACATTAAAAACACAGTACCGTGGATCTTATACATTATTTTTAACTGCAAAAGGAGTCAATTTATTGCATTATATAAGGAAAGTCATGTGTTGCCCACATCAGATTTTCTAAATGAGAATCACTTTACTCGTAAACTAAATAGTTCTATATTTTAATAAAACTTCTTGTATAATATTTCCATTTAGTGCTACCCGAGATAGACATTATCTTTCAGTTTGTAAAGCAATCAAAATTTTTGAAATTAATGCTTACAAAGCGTTTCACTTATTTGATAATAGTAAATATTTTGTTTTTCTGTTTAGATAAAAAAAAGTAAACCGCGTGCTGTTGGCACATTTCGGGCGCGGTAGCCCGGTGGTTTGCGCGCTGGATTTGCACGCTGCCACAACTGCCGCCGTGTTCATGCGGAGTACGATCACGTTAAACATGTGGGTCCGTAAGTCCTTCCGAGAGGTTGGTGGTAGGGGAAGGAGGGTACAGTCCCTGTGGATGCCTCCCCCACTGGGTTCCGGTCTAAATTGGGTGGCACTTCCTGGCCGTCCAAACAGTTACCTTACACCTTTTTGGTAAATCGGACGGTCTGGGTCTCAACAACAACTCGAGAGAGAGGTGCATGCTAATGTTTTGTAAATCATTTCTTCTTAACATGCAAAACAACTATTTCTGTAATGCATTTTAACAAATCCGCTAACAAAATAACTATTTCTAAAACACTTTTTAACAAATGTGTTTACAAAGCAACTATTTCTATAACACTTCTTAACAAATTTATTTTATAATACTGTTACAAACATGCCAAATGCCTTCACTGGAGGCTCTTTGAGTCCTCAGCAGGAAAAAACACTTTTGCAGATAGCCATTCCTCTTCCGTGAATGTAGGATTGTCATATTTTGACTTTCGGATCATGATTGCCATATTTAGAAATTTATCACAAACTCGGAAATTTTTGGCGAGTTTTCGAATATACTAACGGTGAATATATAAAAAGAGTCGGAATAGTTGACGTGATATGCCTACATCAATGTTTCGAGAATAGTATCTGCTGCTTTGTAAATTAGCTAAGCATTAACTTGGTGTTCTATTGTATCTGACTGTTGTTTAGGGATCTTGTAAGATAGCTTTCGGGATATTCATTAAATATTGCTTTTATCTACGCTTATTAGTACTTTTAAATAAAAACTTATGTTATCCAGGAATTTGGACTCATATGTTTCATTTGGGATTGGCCGAGCCCTCCCTTGAGATCGGCAAATGTTCGGATAATTGTGTCATTTGTGTTACCGTTTTTCCACAGTATTGCAATATTTTAATCTGCCGTAAAAGTTGAAATTAGATACATCAGATTCTTTCCTCTCCTCTCAAAGATATCAAATATTCCAAATTAATTTGTGTGTATATATAATATAATAATCAAGTTTATATTTATATTAATATATATTAATATTTATATTTAGTTTTATATATATTCAAGAAATTATATATTCTCATTTATTTATGATTAAATATTGGATTAAACCCTTTATACTTTGTACATTTATTAACATTATGTAAATCTCTCTACTACTATGATTAGTTTTATTATTATTTGTTAGCGCCTGCCAAAAAAGTGTAATTGTTAATCAATACATTAGTGCCCGGTAACCTATATAAATTGGGATATAGGGGATCGATATCCAGCAACCAATTATTTCTCTTTCATGTATTGTAGACACTCTTCGATGTCAAGCCATCACTACTCACCAAAACTCATGTCTTTTCGCTCTTGCCGGGATAAACGTTGTAAGACCTGTCCGTTAGTTTACCCTCTCAGATTAATTATAATAACCCTAAATATTTAACTTTTCGTAAAGTGTATAACTGCATTTACAAATTATCTTGTATCTCTTGTAATATCTCATATATTGGACAAACAAGCAGCCCTCTTCACCTTCGTTTTAATGTTCATCGAAACCATATTAAGAAATTTAGTTCTCGAGCATCACTCAATTCACAACTTCCTCCTCCTACATATCATCACACTGGTAATAATTTTGAACATGCCCACTTTGACCATCATGGTATTGATAATATTTCAATTTCAATTCTAGATATTGTAAAGAATCCGGCTGATAGATTATATTTTGAAAATTCACTCATCAAACAGCATAAAACTATTTTTCCATATGGATTAAATCAAATCTATAATAATAAAAATGTAGTAAAAACTACCTATAAAAATCCAAATGATGATCTCTCTATCTTTAACATCCTAAGTTATAACTCTTTTAGTGCCTCATCAAAAAGATCTAAGCGAGGAAATTATAACAACAAAAAGTGTCAAAATCTGAACATAAAAGCTAAAATTACTGATCTAGGAAAAAACTTCAAATCTTCATGTAACATAAATACTTTAAAAACCTGGGTATTCAATATAAAAAAAAATATTAAATCAAGTTTATAATATTTTCTTAAAGTCATTTAATCGTGATGAGTATTTTTCACACCTTTTATATGATCTTATTATAACAAGAGTTTATTTTATAAACCTCCATCTGTCCTTTCAACCCTTTTCTACCGCTAATTATCATAAATAAAACGTATAATACTTATTGTATAATTAATTACAAAAATTCACTTTACAATAATATAAATTTTAATTATTTATTTCAGAAGTATAAACACTGCTTTCCTGTTCCTAATACTCAAATTTTCAAATCATTTAAATATATTACCCCTTTAGGTAGGCAAGTTTTCAATTACAATGATATATCTGAATCTCTTATAAATCAAAATTCCTCTCCTAATTTACTATGTGTCTGTAACCAGCCAAATTATTCTAAATATATAGACAGCAATCATAAACACATAATTACTGGTGATCTCAACATTGTTCAAAATTTAGCACTTAAAAATCTTATGCTTTATGGTACCAAATTCCGAATCCAAAATACATTAAATCACTCTCTTTTAATTAAACAACTAAATATTGATCTAGAAAAATTCATATACAAAATTGCTTGTAGTAAAAACTATCCCATTGAAGCTTTCGATATGTGGAAGATCAGCATTATGACAAACATTAAACATCTTTTAGGTAACTTGCCTACAACTAAACCTACAATTAACTATACAAACTTGAAGCAGGCAATAAATGAACTAAAATCACAATTTGTCATCACATATGTGGATAAAGCTGCCAACAATTACGCCATCATATGTAAAAAATATTATGTACAAATCTTAAACGATTTCTTAAATCACAATGATATATTTAAAAAAATTGATTCTTCAGCAACATCAATATCTAAGAAAATAATTGCATTTCATAAATTATTAAAATTACCTTGCAACAATCTAAGATTCCCTTATATTGTCATGATCCCAAAATTTCATAAAAATCCTATCTCTTTTAGATCTGTAACTATAGGACATAAATCATATGCAACTGTTGCTAGTAAATCTCTATTGGTAATTCTTAATAAAATCATTTCTAGTATAAATGATAATTCAACTTCTCATATTATTAATAATAGTTATCAATTAATTCAAAAGTTGGATACGATTAATATTTTAGGATTTAAAACGTATGATTTTAAGGACCTTTTCGACAATATTGACATAAAACATCTGTATAAAGTAACTTGGGATATTATTAAATTTTTCTATAATAGACAAAATTTGGATATAGATCATTCTTACGTGCACCACCTTCTCAAGTGTGTAATTTTTAATAATTACTTGATGCAAGGCAATAACATTTATATGCAAATTAAGGGTGTTCCACGGGGTGGCTCTGCCAGTTCAGCTCTAGCAAATCTTTATCTACACTTCTGCGAGTCAAATTTTATAAACTTTGCATATATTTTTACAGATATATTGACGATGTAATTCTCATTAAAATAGCTCCCTCATCAAATGATATAGATTTTGATTTTTATCCTCCAAATTTATCCCTTATACCAAACGAAAGCAACATCTCGTCTAGTGTTAATTTCTTAGATTTAACTCTATCTCTTGATAATGAATATTAATTTTTGTCAAACATTTTTGACAAAAGAGAAAGTTTTCCATTTAAAATTCACAAGATAATCAATTTTAACTCATGTATGAGTAAACAGGTATACAAAAATATTTTAATAAATCAATTTCATAGGATTTTTAGGTTATGTGAAAATACACAATACAGTAACAATCTAGCAGATTTATTTCAATACTGTAAGGCTGAATCATATCCTGTTAATTTTGTTAAATATCACTTTAGAAATTTTGAATTCTATTTATAATATTTTATTTATTGTTTTAGTCAAATTTGAAATTGCTATTGTATACTTTAAACATCAAAATATTCTTTGAGATTTTATTGTCTTAGTAATAAGTTTTGGATACATATTATATAATTGCTAATTATTAATTTTTACTTAGTATATTTCGTAAACATATTTTTCTTTATATCTCTAATTTTTGGGTTTGAAACATATAAATTTGTATGGTCCATTGGTTGAACATTCAGGAGTATATCCTATTATTCACAACATATGGCGCTCTCTAGTACTCTTTCCTAATACTTTGTTTAGAACAACGAAATATGTGTCCTATATAATGGTGATAAAAGGTATGACTTTAATTCTATCTCTAGATTGTTGGTTAGATTACTTATTTGTTTGCTTTATGCACTTTCATCATATTCTTTCCAATTTCCTTTTATTTTTTGTTATTTTCATTTATGTTACTGTCTGGAAGTGTGTCGGATCTTTTGACGATGTTTCGGCCATGTGGTTGTATCGTTGAGCGAAACACATTTGGAACCTCTGTGGATACAAAGATCCTTGAAAAGCTGGATCTACAGAGGTTCTATCCAATTTCATATTTTAGGATTGTATCTTTTCTCTTATTTTTTGTCATTTTAATATATTGAGCCTCCAGATTTTGATAATCCTTTGATGTTTGAACTTGATTTGTATGCATCGCTCTTGAATGTTGATAAATTCATGTGTATTATTGATATTTAAGATCATTTTGTCTTATATGGTAGCACTGTTTTCCTATTGTCTGATATTTCCTTTCATATCCTCTTTACTTAATTTTCCTATGTAATTCTATCTCTAGATTGTTGGTTAGATTACTTATTTGTTTGCTTTATGCACTTTCATCATATTCTTTCCAATTTCCTTTTATTTTTTGTTATTTTCATTTATGTTACTGTCTGGAAGTGTGTCGGATCTTTTGGACGATGTTACGGCCATGTGGTTGTATCGTTGAGCGAAACACATTTGGAACCTCTGTGGATACAAAGATCCTTGAAAAGCTGGATCTACAGAGGTTCTATCCAATTTCATATTTTAGGATTGTATCTTTTCTCTTATTTTTTGTCATTTTAATATATTGAGCCTCCAGATTTTGATAATCCTTTGATGTTTGAACTTGATTTGTATGCATCGCTCTTGAATGTTGATAAATTTATGTGTATTATTGATATTTAAGATCATTTTGTCTTATATGGTAGCACTGTTTTCCTATTGTCTGATATTTCCTTTCATATCCTCTTTACTTAATTTTCCTATGTATTGTTTTTGAACCAGGGTATGACACTGATCATGTATTAAATTAGTCTTACTATTTTTATTTTATTTTTAATTTTATCTTTTTTATTATATATATATATATATATATATATATATATATATATATAGAAACTAGGTGCAAATCAATTTTGCGAGCTGTACACAAAAAGCAACCACAATGAAAGTAATGCTTTGGGGATAAAAATATTCATCATAAATTTCGGAAGGCTAATATGGCAACAAGCAAATAATATTCTGTAGAATTCAAACAAACGGATAAAATTAAATTCGTGAAATTGTAAGCGAAAAGAAATTAAAAATCCCTTTTTTTTTTTTTTTTTGTGGAATAAGTTGGGATATTCATCATGAAATATTCATAAATGGGTTACAAAATAAGTTTTCATCCCCTTGTTGCATTCATATGTAATACCGAACGAGAAAATTTTGACTTTCTTTTTCGTGAAAGAAATTCCTATTCTATTTATCAGAATCAAAAATACGAGTCTCAAATTCAAGCGTTTAAATAAAAGGAATTTGTTTTATGTGAAACACTTTTAAAATGCGGAAGGTGGAGAAAATCATGAAAAAAAAGTGACAAAAACGAAACGTAAGTACGTAACGGAAGTGACACCATATTATTACAAATACGTAAGAGAAAACCATTTTTGTATATAATTTGAAAGTCCGGGTCGCTTGACCTTGGCGATGAATTTGACGAAATGTCACTAACTTGGCGACATTTGGAGAGTTTTAGAAACTTCTCAAACATTGTAGATTGACTAAGAACTTTATGAGATACGTGTTTTTCACAACTGTCCAGAGGGTGGCTCATATATATATAATCTTTATCGTTATAATTGTTGCTGTCATGTAAATAAAATTACTTTTCGAAACCAATACAGAATTCATTATGTAATATTTTCTTCTGATTATACGAATTTATGCGCTCCAAGCTGTATTATAAAATAATTTTGGTAGAAAAGTGTGGAAATTTTAAATTTTAGATAATTGCGACGTCTGTGCAACAACATCTGCACTACATGCAAAACGTGAGTATGCGCTGATCGCTTGGTGGAGTGACTGCAAGCGTTACATCCAAAGGTTTCATCTTCAGTAACTTCGTCCAATGGAGTGATGTTTAATATCAAGCTTAACAAGTAACAGTTAATCACTATTTTTGTTAGATTAAATGCATTACGATTTTATCAATAAAATGGCCCATCTACAAAATAACAGGAAAGATCAATCATGCATAAAGCGTTGATTATGAAACACTTTCCAACTTCAATGCAATTTCATTTAAACATCTCTAAAATACGATACATTCAGCGATGATATTTTTTAAATTATCGCAATACTACAATAATTTATTTTACTTAAAACCATAGAGGTAAAAGTAATTTCTAACTCCATGCATAAAACTTCATCGAAAAAGGCAATGCTATATAATCGTCTACTTCTCTATGTAAAATAAATAAATATTTCATTCATATCACCTATATTCCAGATCCCGGAGCTAAATAATTTAACGTTAAAAAAAATCAGCAATTCTTATTCAGCTCATCTTACAGCTTGGTGTGTTTACATTCTGCATACATTAAAAGTAGAATTCGTTGTAGAAATAATCAAAGATTGATGATCATTTGAACTTAAAAATATTGTAACTGCGTTGGCGCAGATTATAGATGCACAGAACATACTCAAAAATAAAGCGCTTTTAGGACGGATGCAACACTAAATAGAAATTTTAAATAACTTTAAAAATCATGATTTTTACACTGGGAATGCCCTGATGGATGCCCTATTTTATTTTGAAGTGAGTCATGTGATCTCTTCATATAATATGGGTGTAATTAACATTTTATTTTTTATGTAAAAACTACCAAACATATTTTGGTTGTTGTTGTTTTTTTGTATATTTTATGGAATAATTTGAATATATCCTAAATTTTATGAAGCAATTTGTGAATTTTAAATTTGCCTAAAAAATGCTTGAAAAATTAGGTCCCATAGGGTTCATTGTATTTCATTTTTTCAAACCCAGATTCAATCCAAAACTAATTGGGTAATACTATTCATTTATATTCCCAAATGTCCCACAGATTGTCTGAACAAGAAACGGAAATTTCATTCTGATTAAGTCATTTTTACGGCAGTTATCTTGCAAACGGACAGACAGACAGACAGAATGAACAAAGTCATAAACACTTTTCAACTATGTTGTAAAGTGATAAAAATGTAGTTGGTTCCTATTCGAGGGATGCTTAAAACATTTGAATGCATCCGAATAGAAATAAGATTTCTGACTCAATCACACAAATTTCTGACTCAATCACACTAGTTTCTGACTTAATTACATTAATATCTCACTCAATAACACATTATAGGGCAAGTAAAATTATACTTTCGTGCATGTGTAATCGAACAAAAATGTCAATAAATATTATATTATAATATATAAATTTTATAAAAATAAAATGCGGTACAATCAGTGGGGATATTTTTTTTAAATATAACAGAACTACAATATTTTATTTTACTTGCAAACTTGAAACTTCATAAAAAAAAAGAACTTTATTCAAATGACGTGATCGGAGTATAAATCATCTGGCTCTCTATGTAAAAGCCGTGATTATTTCTTTCACACACTTTTATTCCATACTCCAGAGTTAAATAATTTTGTGTGAAAAAAATTCAGCAGCTTTTATACAACTCATCTTTATAATCACTTATTTGCATTCTGCATTCATTAAAATTAGCCTTCGTTGTAGAAATAATCAAAGTTTGATGATCATTTAAACTCAAACATATTGTAATTGCGTTGGCGCAGAATATAGATACACAGAAATTGCGCAAAATAAAGCGTTTTAATACGGATGCAACACATAATATATATTTAAAAGAGCTTTAAAAAATCACGATTTTTACTTTGAAAAAAAAAAGATGAATGCCGTATTTTATTTTGAAGTGGCCCACGTGATCTCTTCATATTATATGGGTATAATTATTATTTTAATTTTATTTTAAAAAAATACAACACATATTTTACTGAATTTTTTTTTTATATATTTTATGAGATAATTTAAATATTTACTAAAACTTTTTGTGAATTTTAACTTCGCTTAAAAAAGCTCCTTCGCTTCAGTGTATTTCATTTTTTCAACCCGAATTCAATCTAAAACTAATTGGGCGTTATTATTCATTTACATTCCCATATATCCCACAGACCGTCTCAACAACATACTACTAAAATGTTCATTGGATAAAGTAATTTCTAAGGAAGTTATCGTGTGAATGGATAGACAGACAGAATGACCAAAGTCATAAACGCTTTTCAACTGTTCTGTAAAGTGCTAAAAAAATTGAAAATTGGTTGATTGGAAAACTCATCAAAACGCGAGATTTAACCACCTCATCACAATATTTTCCCTTTACATTTTCTATGCATTATAAGGAAAGTAAAAAAAAAACTTCGTGAAGTGGCTGAAAACATTACATATTTAATTTAATACGACAGTCATTATGTCAATTTTCATAATTCGTTAAATACATTTTTCATTTTATGAAAAATCAAACTTGATCTTTTTAAATTTACTTTTCATATTAAGAACGGACAGAAATAGTGTCGGCGCAAAAATGTATCTTTGACTTGCTCGCACGAAACAAACATAAATGCGTATAAAACTTTAAATCACAGAAGAAAAATATATTGGGAAAACTGATTTGGCTCGATCTGGCTAAAAAATATGAAACTTTTCCAATAGATACGAAATGAAATGAGACTGAGACAAGTTCAGAAAGCAAAAACAAATTATCAACATTGAAAAGAATATAAAAGAGATCAAAACTCATAAATCATATATATTGGGACTCTAATATAGCGACTGATACAAAAAAAAATGTTCAAAAGACTAATGAAATGAAATTTGTGGAAATCAAAACGAGAAAGAAACTCTAACGTCACATTTGTTCGGAGATATATGTATATGTTACCGGTAAAACGTGAAAAGCAGGCATTGATAGAATGCTTAGGCATTCTATAGAATGCATGACGTTTTCAGGCAAGTATGAAATGTCTGTTTTATTTTAATATTTTACATACTTTCCCTAGGCATTGTACAGAATACCTAGGCATTTAGAATGACAAATAATATTCCGGCAAAGTGTGAAAAAATCTTTTATTGAAAAGGTGCATCTGAAAATGTAAGAAGTGCAATATGTAAAATACAGGATTTTTCTACAGAAAGAAAAATCTAATGTGAGCAGCACACGACTTTCCCGGCAGACTCGTTCTCTTTATTCCTTCAATAATTCATTAATTTGAGTTTAATGGCACAAAATAACAGCCATATTTATTTTAAATTCTAGGGACAGAAGTTTATTTGCTGAGAGGATTTTTAGAACTGGTGCTGGGAATCAATGTGCAGTAAACAATTTCTGTAGACTCTACAATAGCTTGCTTGATGACTTATTTTTTTATTTCTCTAACTATTTTTAAAAATCGTTTATTGTAATTTTTTGTGTCTTTATGATTGTATAATATTTTGTTTTTTTTTCTATATGGTTCAGGTTTATACTCCGTGTATTATTTTGCCTGCTGTCACTGAGATTCTTCCTGTATCATGCTTTTTTATAAATAAATAAATAAATAAATTATGCTGAATTTGCACTTTTAATTCAATTTTCGTTGTCATTTGGTAACTAGACTTATTTTCAAAGGTGGCGTAGCGAAACTGCAAAAAACAAAAATATTTCGCGAACAGCTAGTCCTAGTGTAATGGTGTTAGTCTTATTATTTTCATCGTTAACTATTACGTATAAAACAAGTATTTAATTGATATAATTAAGCATACGTAGTTTTTTATTTTAGATTTGGCGATTTTTGAAGCCCATTTCATGAAAAAGGCAGGTTATTATTTTCCGAAGCGTACCAAAATCTAATCAGCACCAGAGTAACCCACAAGTGACTTATCTACCAAATTTTACAAAATTTGATCTATTAGTTTTTTAGCTAAAGCGGACACAGGCAATATTTTTGAGGCCAGTTCGCAAACGGCAGGTTCTTTTATTCCGAATAGTACCAAAAACTATTCAGCATTAGGATCACACACAAGTGACTTACCTACCAAATTTTATGAAATTCGGCCCATTAGTTTCTGAGTTAGAGTGGATACATACATTGCATAGACAGACACACATCATGTTACATTTTTTATTTTTTATTTTATTTTATTTTTTTTATTCTAGAGGTCTCAAAACGTGTAGCTCCATCAAAAACCCGAGTTGCGATTTTCTGCATGATTCCAATACTTTCCCTATACATTACCATGTATTGCAGAGAAATTAAAAAAGACCAGTGCAGAACTACTTGTTGTTACAAGGTAGACTAGAAAGGAAATAGATCCCTCTTTCACTTTTGACGATTTTAAGTGTGATTCTGGCAATCCTTTCTATGATTGAGAACATTCCATTCTGCCAACTCCTTCCGCGTCTTTTGTCGCCAAGGTAAAAAGTCGCATCTTTCTATGCTGGCAACGTTTTCCCCGTTTTTGTTGATCTTCTGTCGTCCTTTTTTCGCCGTTTGTGCAACATTTGATCGGTAGCAATTCAAACATGGGCCTAAGCCAGCTCGCAGGCTTAACTCACTATGCTCGCCTGCTAAAAACATCACAGAATCCAGCCCCGCTGGCTGTCGGAAGTCGAACGTAACAATAGCTGTTTGTGCAACAGGTGTTCTATAGCTCACAGAGCACAATATGAAAATCCGAAAATTTTCTGATTTTTACCTCTGCGACTTTTGTCGCCCTTTAGATGTCTTTTGTCACCCTTTTGTCGCTAAAGTAAAAATCATTAAATTTTCTGATTTTTTATAGCAACTCATGATTTTGATATCTAGTTACAGCTTTATTCTATTTCCTTCTAAATTTTCGAGCAGCGGGTGAGGACATGTTCAGACACTTATTTAGGCCGTATTAAGCTATCGCAGTGGGTTTTCATATTTTATTTAGGCGCGAACGTATTTTTAAGTTGTTGGTTTGTTTCCGAGAATTCACTGCGCGTTCTAGTGTCATTTTGAAGAGTCCGCGTCGACGATAAGAACTTGCAATTTCGTTCCAGTATGGCAGAGCTTCGTCTGGCCAGTTCGGAGATCCAGGGTTCGATTCCGGGTTGGAGCAGCAAGGCTCTATGCAATGGCGTCCCAACAAATCAATCCTGTAGGCTAGTGAAAAGATGTCGAAGGTCCGAAAGTGACTCTAGTACGTCTAGTACGGATTCAGTGGACTCTGGAAGATGGAGCGTAGATTTCAAAATTGAGAGGAAAACGACCACGCAGGATACTAACCTGGGTAAAAAAAGTAGTAGCAAGAGGCTAACCTGAGGTAAAAATAGCAGGAGGTGGTCAGTCAGAGCGTCCCTCCGTGTTAGAGGGTAGAAATGCAGAGTCCATTTCGACAATAAGAACTTGCAATTTCGTCCCAGTAGCTCAACGGTGGAGTTTCGGCTGGCCAGTTCGGAGATCCAGGATTCGACTTCCGGTTGGGAGGTGACAAGGTTCTTTACAATTTTAAATAGAGGTTTACATTTTAAATACTGGAAATGCTATGGGTATTCGTTCTTGCTCTATAATGTATCAAACATCCCTCAAACTGCAGCATTTGTCTCATGGTGTAAAAGCTGAATGAAATGATATATCTTACCCGAGAATGAAATACCATAGCTTATCCTTTTTTCAGTCTCATATTATAAAAAAATCTGATGTGGGCAACACATGACTTTCCTTATATAATGAAATGAATTTACTACTTTTACAGTAAAATAAATAGGTTTTTCTTCTAGTAGATACTAATATCCTTTCCAAGATATTGACTTTTCGACAATTAGTCGTCATTTTCATTGATTATCGTCATTTTTATCCATTTGGCGAGATTTTCGTTAATTTGGCAACATTTCAAAAAGTCGCCAAGTTGGCGACATTCCGCCAATTTTGTCGCCAAAATCTCGCCAAGCGTTATGGACAAAGAAATAAGTTATATATATATATATATATATATATATATATAACTTATTAGATATTGAATTTTCGACATATATTATATAACTATTATTATATATTTATATATTATATAACTTATTAGATATTGAATTTTCCACAATTAGTCGTCATTTTCATTGATTTAGCGTCATTTTTATCCATTTGGCGAGATTTTCGTTAATTTGGCAACATTTCAAAAAGTCGCCAAGTTGGCGACATTCCGCCAATTTCGTCGCCAAAATCTCGCCAAGCGTTATGAACGAAGAAATAAGTTATTCTTACAGCAGATAAATTGGCGTTCAAATGCAAATGTATTACTCAAAGTATCTTTTTTCATGAATGGAACGAGCTAGATCCACGAGAATGATGTCACCCAATTTATCGCATGATATTATATATGAAAAATGAACATGTTTCTCAATAGGAAATATTTTTTTTCTATTTTATTTGACTTTTTGATAATTTTTTTGAAAAATGTGCAATATCTCGAGAACGGTTCATGTTAGCGTTCTAAAATTTATGTCAATCGTTTTCTAATGAAAAATTACATCAGGAATGTCTATTTACGTAACTTTATTATTGGTTTTGATTTTTTGACGATTTTTTCAAAATTTCATTCGAAAATTTAGGAGGGGGGTTCTGAACATTCGATTGCGTATAAAAACAATAGGCTTCCAGTGTTTACAGATTGTGATTTTTGTACCAAATTTGGTTCGAATCGGTCCATTCGTTCGTCAGTTATCGTCTCCACAGACCCACTGACACACACACACACACACACACACACACACACACACACACACACACACACACACACACACATACTTTCACACACACACACACACACAGACATCACTTCAAAAATGTTTGATTCGTGATCAGGGATGCTTGAAACGTGCTCTCCCGTCGAAAACTCGAATTCGAATTTTCGACCCCGTCACAATACTTTCCTTATACATTATGTATATAAGGAAAGTAATAAATGTAGTACACAGTTTTTAAATTGTAATGGAAATGGAGTCAACTGCGAAAAAAAAAAAAAAAAAAAAAACCAGACAGATTTTTAAAAAAACTCAGCTTGGAATTGTGAATGTTTATCGAGGCTTTTTAACGCACGTGATGTACTCAACAGGGACTCTTATAATCCGATTGAATGCATTTCCAAAGTTGATATTTTACTAGATTCAACAACTCAATAAATTTAATGCCACGGCGTTTAAGGATGTCATAAAAATGTCTGAAATTCTCATAAATTTAAATACATGACTACAGCAATTAAAAAAACAAAGTATCCTATCACGATCCTCCGAAACAATGAATGTCAAGAAGCCTATTAAAGACGACAAGGGGAGATGTTTATAACTTCGAGTTTCAAAAAGATTCGAAAGTGTGCCGTGCCGAAATTTAGACAGTAAATGGGCGCATCTGGAACCCCGACGACACACTATCACTTTTAATTACTTTTACCCAAAGTTAATTATATCCCTGACATGTTAGATATTTAAACTTAAAAATATCGTAATTAGGAGAGCGAGACGTCATCTCATATCGCTCTGTTGTACAATAAAAAAAATCGCATGCGAGCAGCACAGAATATTCCTAACAGACTCAAATCATTTTTATCTTACTTTTATAATAATGTTTTTCCTCTCAAAATGACACTTTAAATAAATACTCAATTAAAATCATATGGAATTTGCAATTTTAATTGACTTCTCATTGGGGGATTGGACGCATTTTGCAAGAACATCAAGTTGTAAAAAATAAAACGGAAATTTCAAATATATAGGAAGAACGATTTGTTACAGTATAATGGGCTGGTGTAATTTTTATCGTCGGAAATCACGTATAAATAAAGTAATTATTATTGACTGTTTAAGTATATTTACTCTTTTATTTCAGTTTTTCTCAATGCGTGCAGACAATTTGCGCAGATAGAAAAATAGTTCTATTTTTTCGAGATTTTGCAAAAATTTTATTTACATAGGGTAATGGATACACGATTTCTTTGACAGCGAAATTTCATTGAGTCCGAACAGACCTAGAGTGGATGCAAGCATCGCAAACAAACAAATAAACACAGACAGGCAGGCAGACAGACAGGTAGACAAGCAAGCAGACAGGCAAGCAAACAAAAAAACAAACACACACACGTACGTCAAGATAAAAATATTGTATAGGCGTTCTAGTATGCATAAAGAGTGTAAATCCATTGAAAAGTTAAATTTCAATCTTCGACATAATTCCAATATGCATTATACTTCGCATGTAGGTCAAATAAAATGTGATGGGAACTGTTCTTATAGTGAGGTGGTCGCATTTTAACGGGTGCCAATTCGCCCAAAACCCAAACAACGAAAATATTTTGTAAAACGTTTTATCCTATCAGGCGCGTTTCGCTTTGTCATAAAATAGTGCAAACTCGAAAACGTACCCGACGTTAAAGCACGGAGTTAAAGCACGGATTCATTGAATTCATTAATCTAAAAAAATAACAAAATAAGTAAATGTTATTTATATAAATAATAGTGAAAATTGCATGCAATCTGTGTACACCGGCGCAAAGGGCGTATACCCACCACCCCAAATCAAAGGTAACCCCTCTTCCCCATATGAACACATTTTGAACAGAAACCGAAACTCATTTTAATCTCCTGTGAAAACATGAAGGAAACAAAATGGCTCAAATCAATTAAAGCTCAATCTTCTTAACTCGGCAGAAGGCTGCATGGTGGGACGGACTTTTTCGGTTAAAAAAAGCTCGCAAATTTGCAGTTTTCTGACCGCCAATGTAGTTATTGGCTATATCGCAGTGAAGAGCACTAAAATACACCAAACCAGTCTATGGAGGGTGGTCCCTGCACTGGGAACACGATTCTAATTTATAGTATACTTATATCTGATTGAAATAATTGCAGCAAATTTTATTTAAATAGCTTAATTTTCTATGGACATACCGTTCCCTCACACACAGACAAATATTAGCGGTTATACTTATTCTGCGCTAAAGGTTATAAAGGAACGAAACCGATCCATGGGAGAGCTTTTCTCAAACTTATATCTTTAGTCGTTTTAAAAGCTATCCCACTCAGTTTTTATCCATTGGAAAATAGATCTGTTCTACCCTTTTAAATCTGCTGAAAGTGTCGACACGTCATTGCCCGAAGAGTTGTTCCACATTCACAAACGGCTTTCAAAGATTCAATGCGATTTTTTCGAATGAGATAAATCATCGAATATTTTACCAAAGAAGAAAAAAATTCTTCTAATATTGGATGAGGACAGAGCAAAGGTGAAAATTTGCAGTTTTTTTGCTTCAAAGAAGTGAAACGTCGATGAAAAAACAATTTATCAAAACGACTTAACAAACGAAAGACTTGCAACAGAAAACGATATTTTTTGCACTGAAATTGGAAATGTAAGCAGTCGAAAGTGACAGTAAGAGAATAAAACATCTTTAGGGACATATTTTACTTGATTTTATCTTTTGAAGTATGAGGTTCGCTTAAGCACGGCAGGATAATGATGCAAGAATGATTAGTAATTGAGAAATGTTCTCAAAACACTCTTGAACTTGGCCGAAACTAAAGTTCATTTCATCTAACAGCTTTGAAGCCCGATTTAATATACCCTGTTAAGTAAAAAAACATCCGATGTGCCCATACCATACTTTTTGCCACATATCATTACGAAATTTTATCCTCAGGAATCGTGGGTGTATACGCAGGATACAAGAACGAGTCCAAGTTTATGGATAACTTACGTTTATTCACGAGCATAAAGTAAACAGGAACAGTATACAATCCAACAGCACTTAAATGCTCCACTCATTTCACAGAATAAGCGATTTTATTCAGAGAATGTTGACGAAAGTTATTTCACAAAACAGCCGCTGTTCATGCGGAGTACGATCACGTTAAACATGTGGATCCGTAAGTCCTTCCGAGAGGTTGGTGGTAGGGGAAGGAGGATACGGTCCCTGTGGATGTCTCCCCCACTGGGTTCCGGTCTACATTGGGTGGCACTTCCCGGCCGTCCAAACAGTTACCTTACACCTTTCTGGTAGGTCGGACGCTGGGTCTCAACAACAACAACGAAACAGCCGCTACTATTCTCAAAACATTGACAAAAATCGCAGTCCAATGTAGCTCCTGTCACGTCCATTCGTTAACTGTCCTGCAACGGAGGGATGAGTCCTTTTTATAGTCTCCCATAGTAACTTCTGGAAATATCTATATATCAATGATTAATCGTTCTTTCGAGAAGTTTCTGGAACATCCCGGAAGTCGCCAGATGTCGCCAAATTGGCGATAAATCGCCAAATATGGAAACCCTTCTTAATCCTGGAAACTCTGTGATCACGTCATGCACTGTATTTTCTTCGCCTGGCATTCGAAACAGACGAAAGAACAGACGCCAAACGGAAGATTGCGCGTTCGCAACAACATTAACAAATTTCGATAATGTTGAAAAATTGTTAGAAAAATTAAGAGTCTTTTCAGGGTCCAATTTTGAAAATCCCAGTAGTCGGCAACGTCTATCGATATAATCGTTCCAAATTTTAAACACTTTTCGCAATTTTTTCAATAAACGTCTTTAATTTATAATCATCGCAGGCGAGGAGCCGACCCATTGGGTTTACAGCTTTATACATGGTAGGATCAAAAAGTTCGGAGACTGTGTTGATATCTCCAACCCTGATTGGAAGAGAGGGGAACTATTTTACCGTGGCGTAGAGGCACATGTGACGCGAGATGTGAAAAGAAGAAGCAGCTCCGCAGTGCAGGGTTTTTTCAGACAATGCGTGTCAGTGAACTGTAGTCGTTCGCGTTCGTCGAAAACGGAAATGGCGTTTGAAGAACAACGTGCGAATAGCAAATTCTGCCAGCATTTGGGGAAATCGCTGACAGAAACATTGCACCTGCTGCAGGTGCAATGTTTCTGTCGGTGATTTGCCCAAACGCTGACAGAATTTGGTATTCGCACGTTGTTTTTCAAACGCCATTTCCGTTTTCGATGAACGGGAACGACTACAGTTCACTGACACGCATTGTCTGGAAAAACACCTGCTTCTTCTTTTCACATCTCGCGTCACATGTCGCGTCACTACGCCACGGTAAAATAGTTCCCCTCTCCTCCAATCAGGGTTAGAGATATCAGCATAGTCTTCGAACTTTTTGATCCTATCTGGTATAACCCTCGTCACGGAATGCACTGATTACGAGACGGTTGACAAGAAAATAGAAAATGCTTGCATGAGATAGAAACTGTGTACAAGACAAGAAACAAAAAAAACTCTACTACTGTGACCATAGAAATAATGCGAAAATACAACAAGTCGTATGAATATTTGATGACTTATGAACACAAATAAAATATTTGCACACTTATGGAACATTCATACACGTTTGTGAAATATAAACACATGTGACGCATAAACACTTTTAAACACTCGTAAAATATAAATAATTACGAAAATAATTAAAATAGAAATTTTATTGACGTATTTGAATTCGAACACCATTAAAAAAATCAATATATGTACAGTTGTTAAACAATAAGTAATTATAAATCAATTAATGTCTGTATGTTCATGAAAGTCGAAAGATGCAGATACATATATGCAGACACACTTTCTCGTATATATAAAGATAATTACAAGATTTAAGAATATGTAATAAAATATTAAACTCTCTGTTGGATAAATGGTCACACTCATATAAATGCGGAAACAAAAGCACGCAATATGTGTTAATTGAACAAATAAAGTGTAATGCAAATTAGTATATAAAGAAGCAAATTAAAATAAAAATAATAAAAATAAAATAAAATAAAATAAAATAAAATAAAATAATAATAAAATGGCTTGTTAAAAGGTACTGGGTAGATCGTCTGAAATACTTGACAGATAGGAAGGACATCAGGGATGTTATTCTGGCCATAGAGTTCTTGTTGTGTAAAGTCCTATCTGCCCAAACATTGAAGTGGACATCGGATGGCCGTCAAATGTGATAGGCACTTTGTAAGGGGACAGTCAAAAAGGTAGTGGTGGGGATGAGACGTCTTACAGATAAACACACAGACCTACAGTCATTTGAAAAAAATAGTTTCGTATTCATCTATGCTAGATACGTATAAATACATTCAGTGTTATATGTCTTCCACATGTCCTGCATGTGTGAGTGAAATGTTGTCTACAATAGATATAGGCGATGTATTGGACTCGAATTCTCAGGAAATCCACATGTACTTATAAATAAATAAATAAATATGAAGGAATTGCCTTACGGATCGGGTTCAAACATCTTTCGAACAAACATTCTTTGGTCTTTTCAACGGTGTCAGATTGTAAATTCTGTGATGATATCAAAATCGTGCTAAACCATAAAATATCTAAAAACTGATAAAAATAAAATAAAATAAAATCGCCGAGGAGCTCCTTCCTAGTCCTGAGAATTGGGAAATTCTTTCTATTGGTGAATTTTAGCCTGTTATAAAATCTTACTTTCTTAAAAACATCCTGAAAATTATCATCAAACATCCTGAAAACATCCTGAGAATCTAACATTCTTTAAAAAAAAATTAAACTGAAACTTTTTTGAATAAGCTTTATTTTGTCTACGGCAATGTAAGGTGCTTAACGCCGAAAATTGTCGTCTCAGTTGAAAATTGGCTCAGTTAGATTCTACCTTGTCGTCGACTTTCAGCCTTTTATGTCCCAGGTGGGATCTTCCAGAGAATTCTGAGAGACTTTAATCCCCTTCACCCTCAAACTGTATTCATTGCAGGGGAAATATCGAAAATCTAGCTTCGTTAGGTTTGGTCTAGTGGTCGATATTAAAAATGCGTAAAGAACTACTTGAGATTTTAGAAAAACATTTAAAAAACCATAATCTTAACCTGAGGGTAGAGGAAGTCGAAAATCGGTTTTGTCCGATGGTCGATCCTATAAATATGGAAAGATTCAGCCTTCTTTGTCACTAGGGGGCTTATGCAAGGTCTAATAAGACAAAAACACATTAGACAATTCTATAATAGCAACTTCCATAATAACTTTCCATAATAACAATTCTATAATAGCAACTTCAGGGACGCATAGATCTAAAAAGATTCGAAGTACAGAATTCAAAATGTCGGAAACATTCTCTTTCAGTTAATATCAGAATGTAAAAACTTATTTATAACGTTAGCATCTTTTCGAATAATCCATATGAAATTAAAAAAAATTTAATTTTGAAACTCAGTTGTTGAATTTATTATTCGGATGTCAATCGTCTGCTCCTGAAGCTAAAATGTTGCTCGCTAAACTCCCGTTATTAATGGCTTCTATCGAATTTTCTTCCGAGAGTAAACATTATAAGAACAAGAATTTGCAAATTCATTTGGGTTCCGCTTCATCAGATGCAGGTGGAAAAAAACATTTGCAGCCATAAGAAACACTTCAGAGATGAATGATGTGCCACACAAACCCATTCTGAAGAATTTGAGTTTTCAAAATGAGGATATATAGGGGTTTGATTTATAACACCTGCTGTTTTTCCGTCAATTCCTTTCGTAAAATATTGGACTGGAATGCATATTTAATAGAACAAACTTAATTATATATATATATATATATATATATATATATATATATCAATTTCAGTTTTATCACACAAAAAACACATGATATAGGTGTTTATTTTAATTACATCTACAGTTTGTGAGGATTCTATTATTTATTATCATTTTATTCTAATTCTACCTTTTCCTGATTTTAATTTATGGCCTAAACTTTTCAACTTTCATTCAAAAAAATCGCATACTCACGATTGGTCAGATCTATAAGAAGGACCAACTTTAGAATGACGTCTCTGCCGTTCTGCCGAGTTCACGTGTGTGTATGTGTTCTGATCGTCCATGGAAGGGTAGCATCGAGAGTTACAGCCTGCACTTGTATATTGTGTCGTAGTTTAATCACCATAGTTGCAGATTGAAAGTCAGTTTAGTAATAAGTCAGGTTTGAACGCCATTGTAGATTAGTATGTCTCGGGTAGAATGTGTAATGCTAGCGCTGTAAATAATTTGTATATAGATTTGTAATATATATATCTGTGTGTGTGTTTTGAGTTCCCAGCGAAGCTAGCTGTCAATAAAGTTGTTTATGTGTTACATGTCGTGATTCCTTCGTCGAACTCTAGTCATTAGGTTATTGGAAGTTTAATTTAGAGTGAAATAAATTGGAATGGTTCATACAAAAGTCATGATCTTGGGTTGAAGTGGAATAATACTACATATTTTACACATTTTTTTTTCAAATAGCGACTTGGCATATTTAAAAAAAATTTAAATAACAAAAATAAAATTCTGTATAATTGTTCTCTCTTTCAGGATCTTCCATAAAAAGCATCCATTTGGCAGTATTATCATGTCGGCCCTTGAAAAAAATCACCATCATCTATACCATTTTCTAATTCAAAATAAATACATATAATTATTCCACATTTCATTCCTACTTATTGAGTTAGAAAGAATACAAATTTTGCATTGATCTAAAACTTAAAACCATAAATCTAAAATCGTGAGATCGTTGATTTTCCACTCTTGAGCTCAAAACATTTTGTATTTTCATATTGAAAAGTGTCAATATTTGGAATGTGTTTCAGCCTTTCTTGTATAGAAATAAAAGTATGATGAGAATTATAAAGTTCGAATCAAAAATCTGATGACCGTCAAAGGTGCAACAAAATAGCGGATCATACAAAAGTATTTTTCAAATTACATATATTTATTTAATGCATCCCCTTATGAGACAGCACTTAAATTATAAATCACTTAATATTTAACATTTGAAATTTTTTACGTCTTACCTTTTATTTCATATATTCTAATATCTCAGAAACTTACTTACAAGTTACATTAATACTGACTCTTCTTCAATAAATTTGGATGAATGAGAAATCTTTTGTACTAATATTTACGTTTACTATTACGTCCATACTTTTAATGTTTCTATTACTATTAATAAATAAGAGACAAATTAGTTCTAATCTAAAAGGATGAAGGCAGATAATTCGTATTATAAAGTTCAGTAATTAATCTAACTGAAATAAATGGTTCTAGTATTATTGTAAGTGATCATAAAACAGTTTCCCTCTGTTTAGTAAAAAATTTCCCTTAAAATCTATATACTAGAATTTCTTTTATGATATACATTAAAAATCGATTGGTTCTGGACCACTTCTCATATAAAAAAATCTGTTGTGAGCAGCACATGATTTTCCCTGCAGACTCAGATTCACGTTCTCTTTATTTCTTCAATAATTCATTATATTGAGTTTAATGGCACAAAATAACGTCCATAATTATTTAAATGACACTGAATTGGCACTTTTAATTCAATTTTCGTTCTCAGTTGGTAACTGGACTTTCTTCTAACGGTGGAGTAGCGAAACTGAGAAAAAAATTAAAATATCTCGGGAACGGCTAAACCCAGTGTAATGGGGTTCATCTTATTCTTTTTATCGTTAAAAATGACGTATAAAACAAGCATTTAATGGATATACTTGAGCAGACGTAGTTTTTTATTTTAGATTTTGACGATTTTTGCGGGCCGTTTCGCAAAAAAAGTCAGGTTATTTTTTTCCTAATTGTACCAAAATCTAATCAGCACCAGGGTAACCCACAAGCGATTTATCTACCAAATTTTATGAAATTCGGTCCGTTAGTTCTTGAGTTAGAGTCGATACAGTCAATTGTTGCGGGACATTTTGCAAAAAAAGGCTGTTTTTTTTCCCGAATCGTACCAAAAACTAATCAGCACCAGGGTCTCACACAAGTGACTTACCTACCAAATTTTATGAAATTCGGTCTATTAGTTTTTGAGTTAGAGTGGATACATACATTGCACAGACAGACGCACACACAGACAAAAACACACACACACACACAGACAAAAAAAACACACACACACACACATACACACACAGACGTCATGCTAAAAATAGTGTTTTCGTGTTCTAAAGGTCCTAAAACGTGTAGATCCGTCAAAAACTCAAGTTGCGATTTTCGACATGATTTCAATACTTTCCCTATCTATACATTACCATCCATGCATTGCAGATAAAGTAATTATGTTCCTATCACGTATGATATTACCAAAAACTTTTTTTTTAAGCTCATTTTCTCTTGTTCCATTTCTATGTCGAAATTTCCCTCTAAAAAGGAGAAATCTTCTTCAATTTAATATTACTAGTTGCGAAATGAAAGGCTGTCAGATTGACAGAAAATTTCAGAAAAATTTCCTACAGTTAGTCAATTTTGATCAAAAGTATTATCTGTTGAGGAGAAGTGGAGGGGGAATGTGTGGAATATTGATTTTTTATTTTTTTCGATTTTCTTGATAATATTGTAATTTACATTAATATTGTTGCAAACGCGCAATATTCCGTTTGGCGCCTCCTCTTTCGTCTGTCTTGAAGGACATGCGAAGAAAATACAGTGCATGATGTCAGCATGACGTAATGATGACGTGAGCCCAGGGTTTTCAGGAGTTCCCAGTTAGAGGGGGGGGCTTCCAGATTTGGCAATTTATCGGCAATTTGGCGACATTTGGCTATTTCTGGAATGTTCCAGAAACCTCTCGATAGAATGATTATTCTTTAAGATATAGAGATTTTCAGAAGTTTCTGTGGAGAGACTATAAAAACGATTCACCCCTCGGTTGCAGTGGAGTTGACGAATGGACGTGACACAAGCTGCATTGGACTGTGATTTTGTGAAGGTTTCGAGAATAGTAGCCACTGTTTTGTAAAATGTGACTTTCGTCAACATTTTGGGAATAATATCGCTTATTCTGTGAAATGAGTGGAGCATTTAAGTGCTGTTTGTTGTTGCTGTTTACTTTGTACTTGTGAATAAACGGCAGTTATCCAGAAACTTGGACTCGTTCTTGCATCCTGCGTATACACCCATTATTCTAGACTAGAGGTTATGTTTCGTAACAATATGTTTTAATGCTAGCAAACACATTTTTACTGATGTTTATAAATGCTTTCCATACAGTTCCTAAGCAAAATTCAAGACTATTATAAAATAATTATGACTGGAACCATATTAATTGCGATACTTCGGCTCACAGATAAAAATCGCTTAGGAAAGAAGCGTTTCTTAAGGGGATAAAATGTGTCATAATTAAATGTTTTCCTTTATTCCCTACAATACTAACTTTCCAACAAAAATCATGTGGAATATCTTTCCTCAAATTATATTGGGAAAATAGCACACAACACTTTAAATTGCATGTCCATATTTGGAATTTTTATAATTTTCGGCATCAAAATGCATTCGCTGCAATTTTTACTCACTGCAATTGGTTTTTTTGCAATTTTACTCACTGCAATTGGTTTTCAACGAGCATTCCGTGGACCTTTAAAAATCGTCTGCCGATAGTTTTTCAATTATTGAAATTTTCACTATTTCCTGGTAAATAAAATTTATTCTTAGCAAAGGCGCTTTATTTATACTCGCCATGTTTATCTTTTCTTTACTCTGGTATCGATCACCATTTTTTCTCTTTTTTTCTTTTCTTATCTATCTCTGATTTCTGTCAAGCTAATGGAATCGTTGCTTCCGCCAGACACACTTATTCCAACACATAGGAAAGAAATTACCGTTTGAAAAATCCCACTTGCGTTCCGCTTCTTTGATTTTCAGGCATACATCACGTTCTTGTGCTATAGACATGGCGTTGCCAAATCGAAAACATGAAAGAATTAATGTATTTTGAATTTCCTGATGAAAAAAAAATTGGGAATTGATTGCATTCGCAAAGGCATATCGCTTTTTGGTTCTTCCTACTGTGTGAAATCGTTAACGTCAAGTTATCTAAATGGTTTGGTTGCAGACATTGAATAAATAAACACACACACGAAACAAAAATTGTCCGCAATTTTTGCATTTAAAATATAGGTCTTTATTTACATTTATTAGAAAATAAAATAACAATGATTAAATTTTAACGATTAACTTTTAGAATTTCATGTTTATATAAACTCTTGCTTTTATTACATGTTCATATAAATTAATAACCTGCACCATCAGTGCGCTAGAGGCATGAGCGTCGTGTAGGTCAATTGCAGTCGAATCACGCTTGCCAAGTTGTTCAAAATATATATTTTCTAAACAACTGACATCCTAGTCAGGATACAAATCCTGGTTCTTCACCAAGCTACGAACGCTGCAATTGGAAAACGGACGAAAAGTGTGCTATTTTGAAGCGAAGCCCGTTTCCCCTGTGCACCAAAGGAGACTGTTCACACTACATTTTTTTGGACCTACAACATAATGCCGATCCTAAGCCACTACACAACAACCATGAATATTCGAGACCCCCCATACCGGGAATTTAACTCGGCATCTGCAGCTTCGAAAGTCAATGGACTGCTCGACCATCGGGCGACTTTTTCAAAACTCCCGATTTTAAAATATTATACGCCTAACGCTTTCTTACAACCCTACCTACAAACCTTTTCGTACAAACAAAAAACAGCAGATTTTTTGAGAAAACTGGGAACTATTTGTCTTCCCATAATTCAATCTGTCTGAAATCATTAATCTTGCAATTGCCAATCTAACCCTATTTCTTCCCAATCACTATAATTTTTAATTGCCTGTTGAGAGAGTAACATCTCTAATATCTCAAGAATGGTTCCTGATAACTCTGTAATGTTAATCCATTACTGGTGCACTTATTTAACATCTACTTGTTTCATATCTGAAATATTTTTTTTGTATAATTATACTTAATGTTTTATCACTTCACCTATACCAGTATTTTTGAAACATTTTTGGTCGCGGAATCTGTTTAAAATTTAATCTGATGGCGGAACCCCAAAATGAGGAAAGGTTCCTTGTGGTCCAAATTGTGCATTCAAATTTTCCTCGATTTTTAACACTTCCCAACATAATAGAAAAGTGTTTATGCCTTTGTTCATTCTGCTTGTCTGTCTGTCTTTCCATTCGCACGATAACTGCCGTAAAAATGACTTTATCAAAGTGAAATGTTAGTATGTTGTTTAAACGGTCTGAAGGACATATGGGAATGTAAATGAATAATATCACCCAATTAGTTTTGGATTGAACCCAGATTAAAAAAGTGAAATACATTGAACCCTATGGGACTTCATTTTTCAAACATTTTCTAAACAAAGATAAAATTCACAAATTGCTTTAAAAATTTTAGGAAATATTCAAATTATGCCATAAAATACACTGCGTGACAGTGAAAATGAGACACCAAGAAGTGGACAGACAGTGATGAAAATCGGAAAATGGAGAGAAACAGCAACGAACAATAAGCTATGTTTATTACAACATGATACACCCATACACTGAACGATAACACCGTCTGATCAGTAGGTTGTAGGACCACCGCGGGCGGCGATACAGGCAGCAACACGTCTAGGTACAGAGTCAATGAGAATGCGGATGGTGTCCTGAGGGATAGCTGTCCATTCCCTGTCAACCGTTTGTCAGAGTCCGTCTTCTAAACGCAGCGGTGGCAGCGCAAGCAAGTGACGTCCAATCACATCCAAAACGTGCTTCCGGCCCGAGATTTTGATGCTGGGCCTCTTTGGTGAGCTCTTGGGTCTGGGTTGCGGCTGCGGAAGGCGTGTTCCATTGGTGAGAGATCCGGGGAGACTGGTGGCTAGGGAAGTACCTGGGTACCTTGCAGGGTATGTTGGCTGATGCGTGCCATGTGTGGTCGGGCGTTATCTTGTTGGTAAATGGTATTGGGCATTTCCTGAAGGAAGTGTGGGTAGTGTCACCACCCGCATAACGTCATCCACGTATCGTTGGGCCGTTATAGTGCCCTCAATACGGACCAGAGGTGACCTTCTATCGTAGACGATGGTGCCCCAAACCATGATTCCGCGTTGTCGCGCGGTGTGGCGTTCCACAGATTGGACCTGTCACTACCTCGGCGCCAGAATCGTACACGGCAACTGTCATTGCTAAAACAGAAGCGTGACTCGTCTGAGAACACGACCTTGTGCCATTCCGCCGTCCACGTGGCTCTACCTCGACACCATTGCAAACGGAGGCGTCTGTGCTATTGGGCCAATGGCAGTCTTCTTAACGGGCGTTATGAGTGCAGGTCGCCGGCGACCAATCGGCGGATAATGGTCTTGGTCGATATGGGAGCTACAAGGGTGTCCTGCACTTGTTGCAAAAGGGCACTAACGCTTGGCGGAAGATGCGTCAGTCCACGCGTACTGACGTCGCTCTGGCTGACTGGCACCCCTCAAACGTGCCACATTCCCTTGTTCCAACCATCTTCGCCATAGCCGGTGTACCGTGGACGCTTGTAGGTGGCTGTCCGCTGAGATTTTAAGTATGGACCAACCTGCCCTTCTGAGCCCGATCACCATACCCTTCGTGAAATCGTCTGTCTGCTGGAACTGGCTGGGTTGGCGGCGGCTTGGCATTCTCTGCTACTACACGTTTCCTGAGACAAAAAAAATTTGCAAAATGATTTCTCTGGCAGACAGAGCGACATGACTATTGCAAATTCTGCAGGTTCCTTCCCTTATATTTCACTCAACGTGCGCGGGACAGCTGCGCATTTTGCATCATTTACATAACTCGGTGAGCTGCATTTACCCTACAATTTGCACATTTTCTGCCCACTCCTTCTTGATGTCTCATTTTCACTGTCACGTAGTGTATGTAAAAAAAATTTGAGCAAAATATGTTCTGTGGTTTTTTAAATAAAATTAAAATAATAATTACACCCATATCATATGCCGGCCGTCCAAATAGTTGCTCAAGTCCTCCGGATGAGTCGGGCGGTCTGGGTCTTCAACCCATATCATATGAAGAGATCACGTGACCCATTTCAAAATAAAATATGCATCCATCTTTTTTCCCAATGTAAAAATCGTGATTTCTAAAGTTATTTTAAATTTATATTTAGCGTTGCATCCGTCCTAAAACCGCTTTATTTTTGCCTATTTTCTGTGCATCTATATCCTTCCCCAACGCAATTACAATATTTTTTAGATTAAATAATCATCAAACTTTGATTATTTCTACAACGAAGTCTAATTTTAACGTATGCAGAATGTAAACAAATCAAGCTGTAAGATGAGTTGTATAAGAATTGCTGAATTCTTAATACAGCAGTTAATGGAAAATTATTTAGTTCTGGAGTCTGAAATACAGGTGATACTCGTATAAATGAAATATTCATTAATTTTATATAGAAAAACAGACGATTTTATAGCATTGCCTTTTCCGCTGAAGTTTTAAGCATGGAGTTAGAAAGTACTTTTACCTCCCTTATTTTAAGTTTCCAAGTAAAATAAATCATTGTAGTACTGTAATAGTTTTAAAAATATTACCGCTGAATGTATCGTATTTTAGAGATGTTTAAGTAAAATTGCATTGCAGTTGGAAAGTGTTTCATAATCAATGCTTTATGCATGATGATCGTTCTTGTCAATTATTAAGAAAATTTACAAAAAACTATCACTTAGTGGGACCCTGGAATACTGACCAAGAGTTCCGCGGAATACACTTTGGAAAACGTTGACCTATACTATATTACCTATACTATGACCTATACTATATTACCTATACTATGATCTATACTATGGCCTATAGAATGACCTACATAAAAGTTTGTTTTTAAATAAAAAATTACGTATAAAAAGATTATTCATTTTATAGTATCTAAGATAATTTATTACTTTCCTTATATCTATATAATAAAAGGCAATGTCTGTGTGTGTGTCTGTGTGTCTGTCTTATACACTATACGTTTCGCGACCGCGCGTCGGAGAGCTACGAAATTTGGCAATCGGAGACCTGGGGGGGAGGGAAGGGGACACGTGAAAACCGATTTTTAAAATTTGTATTTTTTTTGTTATTTAATGTTTTATGCGATTTCGACCGTTTTTTGACATTTTTGCCCTTTTTTCTCCACGATGCAGACGTTGTAGAAAAAAACAAATCACACCATCGGAAAGAGCAGAGAATTTCGAGTAAAAATATATCAATTTCAACTCTCAATTTCGATTTCTAATATTTTTTAAAGATTTTAAAACAAAAGTCACTTTTGGCTCAAAAAAACGATTTTTGGTTTTTAAATTCTCGCATAGTGAAAAGTACTCATAATTTCGACTAATAATTTACATTTTTAGAAAGCTGAAATATCTGGCATTCTTACAAGTCTAATTTGGTCCAGAAATAATGAAAATTGCCTTCAGGATCGCAATTTTAAAGACGCCATGATTTTAAATTTGTCGGCTACCGGCACAGTTCTTCAACGGCATTTTCCCCCCATCCGCAGTAGTTTCTTCCCCGTCTCCATGGAGACCGCGCTTTCGGTTTTAAATGAATTACGAGCATAAGTGTTGTATACATCGGGCGAAATTATTATATTTATATGATATTTTAAATGGATATTTTAAATAATTTAAATGATTGAATTATGGTGGTTTGAATTGTGGTGATGTATTTGAAATTATTATATTTATGGATTGGTGGAACGATATGGATGATTTTTTGATTTTAAATGGATATTTTAATTTATGGATATTTTAATTTATAGATATTTTAAATGGATATTTTAATTTTATGGCTATTTTAAATGATAGAACGATGGAACGAGGATGGTGGAATTAAGAGCCTAGCATATGGTCATTATAAATTTAAATTAGCGCGCGGGAAGTTAGCGCGCGAGAATTGCACTCGGTAGGCCTGGGTTCGATTCCCGCCACTGATGCGGAGTACGATCACCTTAAACATATGGGTCGATAATTCCTTCCGAGAGGTTGGTGGCAGGGAAAGGAGGGTACGGTCTCTGTGGATGCCTCCCCCACTGGGTCCTGGTCCAAATTGGGTGAATAAAAAGAAAGTTATGGAGATTGTCGCGGAGGGCGCGGTAGCCCAGTGGTTAGCGTGCGGGAATTTCACTCGGTAGGCCCGGGTTCGATTCCCTCCACTGACAAAACTGCTGCCGTGTTCACGCGGAGTACGATCACGTTAAACATGTGGGTCCGTAAGTCCTTCCGAGAGGTTGGTGGTAGAGGAAGGAGGGTACGGACCCTGTGGATGACTTTCCCACTGGGTTCCGGTCTAAATTGGGTGAATAAAAAGAAGGTTATGGAGATTGTCGCGGAGGGCGCGGTAGCCCAGTGGTTGGCGCGCGGGAATTGCACTCGGTAGGCTCGGGTTCGATTGCCGCCACTGCCAAAACTGCTGCCATTTTCACACGGAGTACGATCACGTTAAACATGTGGATCCGTAAGTCCTTCCGAGAGGTTGTTGGTAGAGGAAGGAGGGTACGGACCCTGTGGATGCCTCCCCTACTGGGTTCCGGTCTAAATTGGGTGAATAAAAAGAAGGTTATGGAGATTGTCGCGGAGGGCGCGGTAGCCCAGTGGTTAGCGCGCGGGATTTGCACTAGGTAGGTCCGGGTTCGATTCCCGCCATTGCCAAAACTGCCGCCGTGTTCAGGCGGAGTACGATCACGTTAAACATGCGGGACCGTAAGTCCTTCCGAGAGGTTGGTGGTAGGGGAAGGAGGGTACGGTCCCTGTGGATGCCTCCCCCACTGAGTTCCTGTCTAAATTGGGTGGCACTTCCTGGCCCTCCAAACAGTTACCTTACACTTTACTGGTAGGTCGCGCCAGCGAGTGTGCCACGGTTAGAATTTGCCAAGGTCAGAATTTTCAAGGGTAGCGAACAGGCTGGTCGCCAAAGGCGGCTAGTACATAATAAGGAAAGTATTGTGATGGGGTCAAAAATTCGAATTCGAGTTTTCGACAGGAGAGCACGTTTCAAGCATCCTTGATCACGAATCGAACATTTTTGAAGTGATGTGTGTGTGTGTGTGTGTGAAAGTATGTGTGTGTGTGTGTGAAAGTATGTGTGTGTGTGTGTGTGTGTGTGTGAAAGTGTGTGTGTCAGTGAGTATGTAGAGACGATAACTGCCGAACGAATGGACCGATTCGAACGAAATTTGGTACAAAAATCACAATCCGTAAACACTGGAAGCCTATTGTTTTTATACGCAATCGAATGTTCAGAACCCCCCTAAATTTTCGAGTGAAATTTTGAAAAAATCGTCAAAGAATCAAAACCGCTAATCAAGTTGCGCAAATAGTCATTTCTTATGTAATTTTTCACTAGAAAACGATTGGCATAAATTTTAGAACGCTAACATGAACCGTTCTCGAGATATTGCACATTTTTCAAAAAAATTATCAAAAAGTCATATAAAATAAAAAAAAAATATTTCCTATTGAGAAACATGTTCACTTTTCATATGTAATATCATGCGATAAATTTGGTGACATCATTCTCGTGGATCTAGCTCGTTCCATTCATGAGAAAAGATACTTTGAGTAATACTTTTGTATTTGAACTCCAATAGTCATTTATCTGCTTAAGAATAACTTATTTCTCCGTCCATAACGCTTGGCGAGATTTTGGCGACTAATTTGGTGGAATGTCGCCAACTTGGCGACTTTTTTTAAATGTTGCTAAATTAACGAAAAACTCGCCAAATGGATAAAAATGACGCTAAATCAATGAAAATGACGACTCATTGACGAAAATTCAATATCTTGGAAAGAATATAAATATCTGCTACAAAAATAATCTATTTTTTTTACTGTAAAAGTAGTAAATTCATTGCATTATATAAGGAAAGTCATGTGGTGCCCACATCAGATTTTTTTTAATTGTGTTTTCAATTTTTGACAATATGTTTAAAAAATTCAGAGTTTTGCCCTTCGTGCGGTCAGTCGGAAACTACATAGGCCATTCACGTTTACTGATTAAAATAATAATACCTAATGTTATTTTAATCATTCAATGGACTGATCTTTGTCATTGAAATATTTAGTTTATTTCAAAGTTTTAATTTAATTAAGATTATGATTCGACTTTTAAATTCAGTAATGTTAACATTTTTTTCAATATTTAATTAATATAAAATTTATGAAGTATTTTTAAAAAATAATTTTGAGAGGAAAATAACTTTTTCATGTTGGCTTACAACAATTTAGTGTATTTAAATGCATACGTAACATTTTGGTTTAGATTACTATAAGGTAGCGATTTTTCATTTTAAAATATACAAACTTCTTTCGCATTCTACGTTTTACTGAGGCGCATGCGCAGAACGATTGCTATTATGCGATGACAAAATACTTCTGCTACAGATTATAACAACGGAAACAACACAATAGAAACAATAAGTTTGAATAGATTTTAAATTTAGTTTAAACAATGTGTTTAAATAAACCAACAATGACAAAATTTTTTATTCTGATGCTTTCGTAATAATCTCATTTTACACTTAAGACAGAGAGTGTATATAAGTTGCAAGCAATTTCAAGAAGTTTTTATAAAGTTTACTTTATAAAGTAGTAATTATAAAGTAAAGAAGACCGGAGCTTGTTGGCCACGGAGCAGATTTGCCAAGTTTTAATAACTAATAACACTGTCATTTTTAGCCAGATGAGGTCAACAGGATCAGCACATGATTAGTCATTTAATCTTCACGTGTATACAAACGTTCATGGATATGTTAGCACGAAAATTGTCTAATTTCAACGCTTGTTTCTTTTGGATGGTATGCTTTTGTAATAATTTTTTGTCTTTCATAAATCATGTTATTATATGTCATGTATTCTATTATTCCTTACTTTAGTCATACCAGCAGTTTTCAGTATCCTCAGGTATAATTTATTGCTGCTTTTAATTTTATCGATAAACCGAATAAAACTTCAAACTATGGTATTGCAATTCAATCATTGCATTTCCAGTTAAAATTAAAGAGATAAAAATGTAATACTCGTATCTTATTAAATATTTATAGGTTAATCTTATAAATTATTAACCTATTTTAATATATTCTAATTTCTGCTGCATGATAACGCTGAAATAACCCATTCATAAAGCTATATTAATATAATAACCCATAATATCCAACCCAATTTTTCGTACTTCCATTTAATATATCATTTTTACTTTCCTTATATCCATAATGTATAAGGAAAGTATTGTGACGACGTCGAAAATTCGAATTCGAGTTTTTGACGGGAGAGCACGTTTCAAGCATCCCTGATCATGAATCAAACATTTTTTAAGTGATGTCTGTGTGTGTGTGTGTGAAAGTATGTGTGTGTGTGTGTGTTAGTGAGTCTGTGGAGACGATAACTGACGAACGAATGGACCGATTCGAACGAAATTTAGTACAAAAATCACAATCCCTAAACACTGGAAGCCTATTGTTTTATACGCAATCGAATGTTCAGAACCCCCTAAATTTTCGAGTGGAATTTTGAAAAAATCGTCAAAAAAACCGCTAATAAAGTTACGCAAATAGACATTTCTTATGTAATTTTTCATTAGAAAACGATTGATATAAATTTCAGAACGCTAACATAAACCGTTCTCCAGATATTGCACATTTTTCAAAAAAATTATCAAAAAGTCATATAAAATAAAAAAAAATTATTTCCTATTGAGAAACATGTTCACTTTTCATATGTAATACCATGCAATAAATTTGATGACATCATTCTTGTGGATCTAACTAGTTCCATTCACGAGAAACGATACTTTGAGTAATACTTTTGTATTTGAACGCCAATATTCATTTATCCGCTGTAGGAGCAACTTATTTCTTCGTTCATAACGCTTGTCGAGATTTTGGCGAAGAATTTGGTGGAATGTCGCCAACTTGGCGACTTTTTTAAATATTGCTAAATTAACGAAAAACTCGCCAAATGGATAAAAATGACGTTAACTCAATTACGACTCATTGATGATGACGACATGGAAAATACGACTCATTGACGAAAATTCAATATCTTGGAAGGAATATAAATAACTACTATAAAAATAATCTATTTTTTTACTGTAAAAGTAGTAAATTCATTACATTATATAAGGAAAGTCATGTGTTGCCCACATCAGATTTTTACTAATGCATTCCACTTCATTCATTTATGTACTTTTACAGTTTGCAGATACAGATAATTGCAGATAACAGCATTCTTGCTTCGCGGACTTAAATAGGTGCACCTTTGCTTCAAGAAATAACACAACTCAAGCAAGGAGGAATAATGAAATGAAGAAGCAACGTTCAAAAGATAAAAGAAAAGCTCAGAAAATAGTGTAACTATTTCAACAGGTGAGTATATAATTTATTAAATATTGTGTGCCTCAATTTTAGTTAAAAAAAATATAAACCATTAATTTACATGTGTCAATTTTAAATACATTATCAACTTAATCAAGATTGGTATCACGTCTGCATTCAATAGATAAACTCAAGGACAACGCGTTTTAAAAAACGAAAGGTCTTTTATTTAACACATCCTAAAAGACAGTCGACTTTTTAATAATGTTCTGTACGTCTTTTAGGATGTGTTAAATAAAAGACCTTTCGTTTTTTAAAACGCTTTGTCCTTGATTTTACATTATCAACTTATCATTTTGATTAACCCTATTTTATATAACCCTTACAAAAAAAATTCCTTGCTTTGAGTTGGGATTCTTTTAGTATTTTGCGTGTCATAAAACCATACTTTTTTTTTTATTTTTAGTTATGACACCTGGAAATAATGTACCTGATCAACCCTAAAAGAAACCGGCACCGATGTCTGAAGATAACATCTTCAGTCATTTGGAGGATATAGGCGTCAACATCCTCCAGATTTATGCTTTTCTGGGAATAGAATTAAGAAAGAAAATTTGAACAACGCATTTCAGTACAAATGAAAAAATCTGATGTGGGCAACACATGACTTTCCTTATATAATGTAATGAATTTGCTACTTTTACAGTAAAAAAATAGGTTTTTCTTACAGTTGATACTAATATTCTTTCCAAGATATTGAATTTTCGACAATTAATCGTCATTTTCATTGATTTAGCGTCATTTTTATCCATTTGGCGAGATTTTCGTTAATTTGGTAACATTTTAAAAAAGTCGCCAAGTTGGCGACATTCCGCCAAATTCGTCGCCAAAATCTCGCCAAGCGTTATGCACTAAGAAATAAGTTATTCTTACAGCATATAAATAAATGACTATTGGCGTTCAAATACAAAAGTATTATTCAAAGTATCTTTTCTCATGAATGGAACGAGCTAGATCCACGAGAATGATGTCACTCAATTTATCGCATGGTATTACATATGAAAAGTGACCATGTTTCTCAATAGGGAAATTTTTATTTTATTTTATATGACTTTTTGATATTTTTTTTGAAAAATGTACAATATCTCGAGAACGGTTCATGTTAGCGTTCTAAAATTTATGCCAATCGTTTTCTAATGAAAAATTACATAAGAAGTGTCTATTTGCGTAACTTTATTAGTGGTTTTAATTTTTTGACGATTTTTTCAAAATTTCATTTGAAAATTTAGGAGGGTTTTGAACATTCGATTGCGTATAAAAACAATAGGTTTTTATGCGCAAAAAAAAAATTTTTGCACCAAATTTCGTTCGAATCGGTCCATTCGTTCGTCGGTTATCGTCTCCACAGACCCACTGACACACACACACACACACACACACACAGACATCACTTCAAAAATGTTTGATTCGTGATCAGGGATGCTTGAAACGTGCTCTCCCGTCGAAAACTCAAATTCGAATTTTCGACCCCGTCACAATACTTTCCTGATACATTATGTATATAAGGAAAGTAATAATAATGCAACACACAACAGTTTTAAGGATACGCTGGATCCTCTTCGTCGTTGCAAGAGAACCAACAAACCCGAAGTCAAAAATACGAAATGGACAAAAAAAATGAACCCCCAAATTAACATAAATTTGGAAGGTCATCCCAGAACTTGCAACAATTACAACGACGCAAATAAAGATACAAATTGACTAAACATGGAAACTCCAGTAACTGTAATCCTAAATCTGACAAGATGCAGTCAGGCAAGCAATAACAAAAATAATTCTTCACTGCACTCATCTAACATTACGAACTGGTTAACCTTTTTCTTACGGGTGGGACAGCGTCCATCCCAAACGAAGAACCTCTCAAAAAGACAGGCATATGACATACCCTATCCCAAACAGTTCGATCCCCCTTTACAGGCATTGGCGTCCTTGGACGCCAATGCCTGTAAAGGGGGATCTGTCCCACATATTTTTCTTATTTACAGCATGAATAAGTACAAGATGTGTGACCGGTTCAAATATAGCTGTGAGGAAAAGAATAGCTAAGAAATTTCAATCAGAGACCGCTTCACTTTACAGGATCATAACCGACTTACCCGAAGGAAGTAATTGCGGAAGTAATGATTCGTCGCTGAGACAGCAATCCCATGACACTCGTCCCAGCAGCAAAAGCCACCCCCACCCAATTGGACGAAACAGGCAAGGACTTATTGTCTTCACCATTTAAAATCAGTTTAAATGTAATTACTTAAAAATCTTAGGAAACAAATAAATAAAATAATTTTCAAAATGGATTTGTAATGAATTTACCAATGTTTACATCGCTTATTTTTATTTTAAAAGATGTGATGAACTATTTGAAACATAGTATATATTTTATAATTCAGCCATTTCCAATCCAAGAGAAAACGGTATGTTAATTTTATGTATCTTCATAGAGGTAAAACGAAAAGCCTATACTTTGTACAAATCCAGTAAAATCTAAATTTAACCTCGTCTACAAGAAATAAAGTAAAACTTTGAAATTACTATTTGCAGAATAAAATCGTTTAGATAATAACTGATAAACGTGTGTGTATTTATGAATTCAGTGTGACAAAAATACTATAACAAGTCTTTTGAAAGCAGCATTTATTTATTTGAACTCTGGTAATTTTATAAGTGGTAAATAAACAGTTCCTTAGTCTCTGTAACCTGGAAAAATATCCTACATACACATCCTTGTTTTCTTGTTTTTAAAAATTAGCTCTTATAGATTTCGAAACCGTTTAATTTCCTTCAATTTCGTTATTTCCTACTTAATTCCAGTCTCAATCATTAGTGTTTAAGTAGACTGATACATTGTTATTTAAGTTTAGATGAGAATGTTAGCTAATATGGCTTCCGAAACCGGTAAGTTTTTTATTTTGCTAATATTCTTCAGGAGTTTCTAAGTCTCAGTTTCATATTTGGGGTACGTTTTAAGTAGTTTGTTCGCATGTTATTTAAATATACTTCTAATTCCAGCCTTATTTACTTGTAATTTTAAAGCAGTTTGTTTGAATGCCCTTAATTGTTAAAGTCAGCTCATATTGCTTCAGAAAGCGTGTGCTTCCTCCAATTCGTAATATTATTCTTAAATCAAGTTTTACTGACTGATCATTTTTAGTAGTTTGATCGTATGCTATTTAATTTTTGCGAAGTTAGCTTATATAACTTCCGAAACCGATTACTTACATTATTTTTGGTATAATCTTCTTATTTCCGATCACAACCACTACTGCCTTTAAAACTATTTGATCACATATCTCTTGAAGTTAGTTAATAAAATTTAGCTCACATGTCTTTCAACATCGGTTACCTCCTTAATTTTTTGTTTATTTTCTTATTTCTAGTATCTTGCTTTGGTAATTTTAAAATTGTTTGGTTGTATGTTATTTGAATATTGTAGCTAATGTGGCACAACAAAAATTGGTTGTTTTCCTAATTTTTGTTATTTCTTTAATTATTTTTGTCTGTTTAGTTGTATTTTAAATTAACTGGTTTTTTTAGTTTCTTCTTTTGGTGAAGGTAGCCAGCTCATTTAATCACGAAACAGATTGTTTTTTTCATTTTGTTATTTACTACATATTTTGTAAATAGCCTTGCTGTCCTAACCAGGAATCGAACCCTGGATCTTCGAACTAGTCAGCCGACGCTCTACCGTTGAGCTACTGGGACGAAATTGCAAGCTCTTATCGTCGGAGTGGACTATGCAATTTCCGAGGATTTTTAATATGGTTGTCTTATGGCTTTCATCATATTTCACTCTTTTTAGTTACTACTTTCGCAGTTTTGTTATCTTTATCGCTTTATATAGATTTGTCTATTTCTTCCTCCCTCAAATTCCTCCTCATTCCTTTATTCTTGTTATTGTCTTTATTCTAAGTTTTATTTTAAATCTCATATCTATTCGTGATTTCCTGTTCCATTTCTTTTGATTGGCGTAATGTGTGAGCCAATGTGAGATGTTTATGATTAAGGCTCTTTAAATGTTTATGGTTAGGGTCTTAATACATACAGGCAATTAAAACTCGTATCTTAAACGTTCCCGTGTGTATTTTAGTCTAAAAGTTCCGGATAGGTGATGAGCGACATTTTTACCGTAATCATAATTAATTTTTGTTCCAAAATTTCACATACCGATAAAATGCAAATTTATGAAAATTCACTTCAAACACACTAAAAACAGAATAAGCTGAAATGTAGCTCGAGAGCATCATCTAGCCAACCGGGGTTATATTCCCCGCTGAGGCCCGATTTCTTAACAGTTGAATATTTGCAAGATTAAAATCTAATGATTCAATGACTCAAATAACTCGTGTTCCATATAATTCACTTTATCAAGTATCAACCAATTTTTTTCATTGAAAAAGAGAGTATCTTCCTATTAGTAAACAGTGCAAAAATTAAAAAATATTTTTTGAAACTTGCCTTCATGGGATTTCTTTTGCTTAATCAAATAATCGAAGTCCCCTTTAGAATACACAGCTGATGCAATCTGTTTTGTGCTCGACAGATCGTGCTTTTAATCGTAGAACCACCAAACTTTGCACACTGTAGTATAAAAATGTCGAAAGTTGTCCTAAACTTATTTCTTTATTTGTTTAAAATATCTTTCTGTAAGACTAAAAGTGAAACTTGCTAATAAAGTCCTACCGTCGAATTCCAGTCTTAATTTATTATTAGTCTAGTCTAATTAATTACTTTGTATATTTTTTTCACTATCGTCCAACAGACTAAAAAGACCTGTCCTGTCCCACATCTTTTTCTTATTCACAACATGAATAAGTAAAAGATGTGTGACAGCTCCAAATATATCTGTGAGGAAAAGAATAGCTACGAAGTTCCAATCAGAGATCGCTTAACTTTACAGGATCATAACCGACTTACCCGAAGATATGCGGAAGTAATGGTTAGTCGCTGCGACAACAATCCCAGGACACTCGTCCCAGCAGCAAAATCCATCCCCACCGAATTTGACGAAACAGGTAAGATCCTATTTTCTTCATCATTTAAAATCAGCTTAAATGTCATTATTTAAGAATCTTGGGAAACAAATAAATAAAATAATTTTCAAAATGGGTTTGCAATTAATTTACCAATGTTTATATCGTTCATTTTTATTTTGAAAGATGTGATAAACTATTTGAAACACTTATTATACATTTGTATCCTAAAAATTTTTAAAAATCCTATTACTTTAGTATCCTAAAGTTTTTAAAAATCCAGAAGTGATAATAAAGACAAACGTCGAATACGATTCTTAATTTATTATTAGTCTGTCTAGACTAATTAATTGCTTTGTATATGTTTTGCAGTAAAGTCCAACAGCCTAAAAAAGTCCTGTCCTGACCTGCCCTGTCCCACATCTTTTTCTTATTTGAGAGATGAATAAGTAAAAGATGTACGACTGCTTCTAATATAGCTGTGAGGACAAGAATGGCTAAGAAGTTCCAACTAGAGACCGCTTGGCATTACATGGATATAACTGACTCAACCGAAGATATACAGAAGCAATGGTTTGTCGTTGTTGCAGATATCCCAGGACAGTTATCCCAACAGCAAAAGCCACCCCCACCGAATTTGGGGAAGCAGGTAAGAACCTAAGCCACGATATGCACGCGGAAATTTTCATCACTATTTAAAATCAGTTTAAATGTAATTATTTAGAAATTTTGGGGAAAAATTATTTTAAAAAATTGTAGTGACTTAATTTTCTTAAGCCTATGCTTCCTTTAAGGAAGTATCAGAAAGTGTTATTCTCACAAGCAGCAGTTTTATTCGTGATGAATTTCTTGCCTATTTTCATCCCACATATGAATCAGATATCGTTTAGCTAAGATTTAATAGAACTTTTCTCTCCAAATAAACTCACATAAAATAATTTTTTTCTCACGGCGTTCCTTCTAAATATCATTACGTCTGTGCTTTTGTATTTTCGCGCACAATTTCATGATACAAGGACGGATTCAAAGATCTGGACAACTTTAACTTTCAGCATAACAGGAACTCAATGCAATTATTAAGTTCTAACTCTCTCGAAAGATCAAAAAACAATAGCCAAATATAATGAAACAGTCATCAAATTGTCGAAGACTTCACAAATAAGGAAATCTTATGCATGCATAATTAACATATTCACAATACACTGAAATCAAACAGGTTGAAAAATAATCAAAAAACACAGACATTCGAAGCATCTTAAATAGCTTCCAATGAAACGTTTCTTAAAACTCGTAAAAATGCCACTTCCATCTTCAATTCTCGAAAATCGCAGATATTTGGCCAAATGGGTCGTTACGGTCATGTGATTCGGCTTTCAGAGCAATGATAATTGGTAAAAAGCATTAAGTAACTTTAAAAATATTTTTCTTCTCAAAACTTCATGAACAATAAACAATAGAAACTAGGTCATTTCAACCCTATGCCCTCCCTACACAGTCGTATAGACGTCCCTCTCCCTCATCCGTCTCGCATGCTTTCATCGGTGTCCATCACACACAAGTACTTTTCATGGGTGCAACAGTTTGACGGAATGTGACGAATAACTCCGAGGAGCATTCAGACAAAAATCCGGGAGACCAGAGGCAAAATGAATGAAGAAGATGAGAAGCATGAGCCGGACGCCCTCAGGAACCTTATGCAAGAATGAAAGCCGGTTAGAAAGAACGAGGGTGGCAGAGCTGATTTTTCTGGACACTCTATCTCAATCTCCTGACACGGGTTGATGGATCATTGTGCTTCGTGTCTCGCCAACCATGTCTTGAACTGCGTGTGAATGTGTGTCATTTTATTGTTTGGGAACTCTATTCCCATTTAAAATAGGGTTATATAAAATTAAGCAAACCTCTAAAGCATGAGCACCCATTAGCCTCATGACCACCTCAAACATGAAAAGGCATTATCCTAAATAAAGTTGAATTTCTTACGTTAAAGCATATTGAATCAAAATTCAAAAAATGAGTCATAACATATTTAAATGAAGAGGCTCTCCTTGACACGTCATGTTTCATAACCACTTAATAATGTATTGCCTTTTTCATTTATTTTATAAATTTCGTTTCCACGCATCAAAGATACACACACATTTTATATATATATATATATATATATATATATATATATATATATATATATATATATATATATATATATATATAATATATATATATATATATATATAATATATATATATATATAATATATAATATATATAATATATATAATATATAATATATAATATATATAATATATATATATAATATACATATATATATATATATATATATATATATATATATATATATAATTGAAGATTTTTATGATTACTTGTATTATATATATACCCGAGAAATACCAAAGAAAATTGTTTGTAAACTGAAGGTAAAGGTAAATAAAATGCAAATCAGAAGCCTAGTGTAGCACGATGAGCTATGCAAGAAGTGTGGAATTTGAATAAATGGAATCTAGTGAATATAAAAGGAATAAAATGAATATGAAAAGCATTTCTGAAACCATGTACGTTATCAAGGGCCATACATGTTTCATTAATGCTGATTCTACGTTTCTGTTTACACAACTGTAAAATGTATTACAGAAATAATGTAAATATATATATATATATATATGTTATATATATATACAGAAAGTATCTTTACGAAAAGATTCAAAAGGTGTCCAGGACTTAAGGAGGTATTAAAATGTATTTTTTCCTTTAAAATCTCGAATTCGAAAATTTTAAGGAACTAATCGAACATATAATAGAAAATTAACTGTAGTGTGGCTCAACTCGACCTTCTCATACTAGAATCCATTTTTAGTAGCTTTTTATCCTTCACATTTTTACAAGACATTTTTTGAAATATCGGTATCATGGGTCCAAATGATTAAAATTACAGTGTGTTATCCTCCACTTTAAAGAGCTTGAAAAAATATTTAGATTGATACCATACTTGACAATGTACCTCCCGGAGGGGGTGCTGAGATCACGAACAAAAAAAATTGTATCACGGCTTTTTTCATAACAATGATTGAAACTATGAAGTCTCGTGGTTATAAATAAACACTTTTGTGCATGCTTATGTCGGATTTTGTCCTACACTGCCATCTAAAAACATATAAATTTCGAAGTTTTGCCTCGAATTAATTTCTTTTTTAACTAGTTCTAGATTTTTTTATAACAAAGCCGGATGTAAGGTTTCATGAACATCCATTAATATGTGTGGCCACTGTCGGGTACATAAGGAAACGACCCTAGACAGACAGACGGACATCACTCCAAAAATAGTCAAAACGTGTTTAGGAGGTCCTAAAACGTATATTGGCATCAAAATCTCGAAATAGAAAATTTTCGTGTGTGAAAGCAATACTTTTTTCTATTCTATATTACATAGTGTGAGAAAGTCAAAATGTCAATACATGCAACTAATTTAGATATCTCCCAATTGATTTGCTTGAATGTCCAAAATAGCCAGGCAATGAGGATGTTTTCTGTCTTATCCCCCTACAGCGAAGTGCGGAATAATAAGAATTAAGAACCTGTGTTATATCTATATGTTTGTCATGACAGCTTGTAACTCGAAAACGGAACTACATACTCTACTAGTTTGTTAGTGTGTGTCGTATATAAAAATGAATGTTAAAAAAAAAAAGCTTTCAAGCTGGATAGGTCTCAAAATACGTGACCAACTTATTCACAATAAATGAAACTTATTCTCAATGAATCCAATTTATTCTCAACCCATTCCCAGCCAGAAGAATATTTTTGGTTTCAGTATTATCTAAGCCTGCCAACGGAACAAAAGAAATTAAAATATATTTCTGCCTGATTCTAATGATTGGTTATAACTCAAAAACGACCTAACGAATTTAAATATTTTTTCACAGTTTCTTAAACTTATTGAAAGCAGGTTTATCATTCAAATATTTCCCATTTTACACCGCGTTTATTTAATTTTACTTTCAGTATTGCAATTTCTTATAGAATACTGTGAGAACGTAAAATTTTGTAACGTTGGTGACATGCGTAGGTGTTTATGATGCAGTATAATCAAATAATGCATAATTCTTATTTATTTTCAGAATTTAATTGAGAGAGGCTGGCTTCTTTTTATTAACACTTTCCAATATAGTTGAAACAAGTTTATAACTTTGTTCATTCTGTCTGTCTATCAATCCGTTCCACGATAACTGCCGTAAAAATGACTTTATCAAAATGAAATTTCAGTATGTTGTTGAGACGGTTTGTGGGACATAAGGGAAGGTAAACGAATAATATCACCCAATTAGTTTTGGATTGAATCCGGGTTGCAAAAAGTGAAAAAATACATTGGATCCTATGGGACCTAATTATTCAAGCATTTTTTAAGTGAATTTAAAATTCACAAATTGCTTCGAAAATGTTAAGAAATATTCAAATTATCCCGTAAAATATATAAAAAAAATTTCAGCAAAATAGCTTCAGTAGTTTTTGAAATAAAAATTAAAATAATAATGACACCCATATTACAGGAAGAGATCACGTGACCCACTTAAATAAAATATGGCATCCATCTTTTTCTCTCAGTGTAAAAATCGTAATTTCAAAGTTTTTTAAAATTTATATTCCGTGTTGCATCCGTTTTAAAACCGCTTTATTTTTGCGTAGTTTCTATGCATCTATATTCTGTGCTAAAGCAATTACAATATTTTTGAGTTTAAATGATCATGAAAATTTGATTATTTCTACAACGAAGCCTAATTTCAATGGATGCAGAATGTAAACAAATGATTGTAAGATGAGTTGTATAAGAATTGCTGAATTTTTTTCACGCGAAATTATTTAGTTCTGTAGTTTGGAATATAAGTGATATAAATGAAATATTCATTGATTTTACATAGAGAGCCAGACGATTTACATTTCGTTGACGTCATTTTAATAAAAATCATTTTTTTTTTCGATGAAGTTTTAAGTTTTCAAGTAAAATAAATTATTGTAGTTCTGTGATAATTAAAAAAATATCACCACTGCATATATCGTATTTTGCATTTTAGTTCGAAAGTGTTTCATAATCAATGCTTTATGCATGACTGATCTTCCTTGTTTAAAATATATTTAGACAAGGGTGTAGTACGGAAAGAAATATAAATTAGGTTCTAACAAAATCTGGGGGGTGGGGGATTAGGATATTAAAACGTATTCAACTTCTAAAGATCGTCTAAAAAAGAGCTTCTTTCAGCGAATAAAAACCGCGTTGAAATAATAAACTAATTTGATTTTTTACTGTATTCATTTCTTCAGTCGAAAAATGAAGTAAACACATTTTTTTGTTTACCTTTTCAATTTAAATCCTAAAAATCAGTTTACCATTCTTGCCCTCCATTTTTGTTTGCCGAACTGTCCTGATCAATTTCTCTTTTCCTTTCCGCATTTCCTTCAAGCGAGGGCGTGAAAATTGTAAATTTTCATTTTTGTTCTGCTTCATCCAATATTTAGGCGCGAACTCTTTCGTCATTTTGCGAAATAGTCGATGATTTATTTCTATCGAAAAAATTTCGTTTTGCATTTTTGAAATGGAATTCGAAAATGTTGAATAACTTTCGGAGTAATGATGTGTTGACAGTGTCTGCGAATGAAAAAGGGTAAAAGTGATCTATTTTCCGTCGATGATAAAGGTAGTCGTATAAGTTAGCTTTACAAATGATTCAGAAAGTAAGTTGCAATCGTAAATTATTTAGACTCCATTTTCAATCAACTTTTAGTTCTCTCAATATTTAACACCAAGTCTCATAAACCCGATTACTTGACAACAGAGTCAAAGGTCAGTAAAAAGTCCTAAATTATATAAGGTGGTTCAAAAAAGATAGGCTAAACTTTACGAGGTGGTAATACACACCAAACCAAGCATTTTTCGTCATAGTTTACCAGGTCGGAAATTAAAAGTAAAGGCGTCAGTGGACTCTTAATGGTGAAACCGATGAGATGAGGCGAAAACACAAGAATGACTTAGAAATTATAAAATGACATATAAACAATAATTACAGTAATGGCTCAAAAGAGCAACCGCCAATCTGAATACACGTCTCACTGCGGCTATGGAGGGATTGGGGAACTCTCTCAAACACACCAGGCATGTCGCGCACTTCGGCAGCAGCGGCCGAAATTCTGGAGAAAATATTTCCTCTTTAGATTGAAGGGAAGTGTCATGGACGAGACTCTTGAGATATCCCCACAAAAAGAAGTCAAGACACGACAGATCAGGGCTTTTCAAAATTTGGTGCTGCGAATAACTGCTGCAAACCGATAAGACCGTACATTCGGTGTTACAAAAATTTGCATAAGGGTTCTTCTTCTTCCTCAGATGAAATTTGCATACGTGGTTTTCTTCTTCAACCAAACAATAACAACCAGAATGACGCTTTTAAGTTCGCGGAGCGACCGCTTCCCAACGAGTAAGCGCCCTGTAAGCCTTTCGTTTCATTTCCTACCCGGTAAACTATGACGGAAAATGCTTGGTTTGGTGTGTATTAACCACTTCGTAAAGTTTGGCCAGCCCATCATTTTAAATCACCCTGTATAATTTCATATATACTCTCTCTTTAAAATATTGTGTTATAGAAATAAACTTACTTCTTAAACTTAATTTTTTATTGCTTTTAATCTTTCCGATTTTTATTTCCTGTCAATTAGTTATTAGTGTAATATCATCTGTAAGACTGTATCAGCAACAAACAAGCAAGAAGTGCCTTTAGGTTTAGGGACGTTGAAATCCAACTTTTTAATTTTTGATCACATATTTTATTTTTTTAACTTAAAAAGTGAAAAAAAAAATTAATAAATTTTTAAAATACTCCCTCCTTGAACATTAATTTTTTCTCCTTATTTCACATTATTATTATTTAACATATTAATAAGAACAAATGTGTGCATTCATTTCTGAATCCATCTATAGGTTGTTTAAAAATATATATATTTCTGAACTAGAAAGCCAATTTTCATCAGAATGGCGAAGCTTTACTGCAAATTTATGTCACTTAAAGTATTCGAATTCAAAACTACATGCACAGCTTTATTAAAATATATATGTAGAACATTTTCTACAAATTTCAACCCCCTTTGCAGGGATTGGCGTCCATGGACGCCAATGCCTGCAAAGGGGGATCGAACTGTTTGGGATAGTGTATGTCAAATACCTGTATTTTTGAGAGGTTCCTCGTTTGGGATGGATGCTGTCCCACCCGTAAGCAAAAGGTCAACACTTTCCTTAAACATTTCTGTATAGGAGAGAGAAAGTAAAAATCCGAGATTTCTTATAACCAAAATGAGTGGCCAGAAAGGCAATAAGTCACCTAAATACACACTCCTCTCCAAGGCAATAAACCTGCATTTGGATTTTAAATCGTTTCCAAAACAAGCAATCGCGAAAGAGACCCTTTTGCTTCGGAGGAAGGGGACGAATGCAAATATACACTGCCGTATTGGATTCATGGCACTAACATCGCGCTTAATTTTGAATATATTGGAATCGCAGCGAAGCATAAAATCTCAAAGAATTTAAAATGTCAAAGTCAACTGCGTAAGATATTAATGGATGAATAAACCATTGCGCTGTTTAAAACGTGATTCACAACCATTATTACTTTCTCTACAACGCATTGTATATGAGTATATATGTAGCTCGCGCAAATTTAAATTTATATATATATATATATATTTAAATTTATTTTAATTATCAGACCCTTAATGATGCTTGGCGTCTCGTTCTCGACTCACTACGTGTCAAATCTTTATAAGATTTTCTGAAAATTTAATAGTTGCTTTGTTTCGCTTTTTAACGACATTCCCGTGGTTGCCATTTAATGTATGAACCTTTTCCTTTTACTGTAATTTGTCATTTATAATTAAATTATATTTTAATGCCTCGTACTTTAAAAAAATGCAAAAAATAAATTGATTGATATGTAAATTTTGCCTGGCGGTTATGGCCTATATTTAAGCACGTGTTTCGCACCTTGTTTTCATTTCACCACTGATGAGGTGCATAATAGTGCCATAGGTGCATAAAGGTGCATAATAGTATTAAATTTATAGTACGATGCACAGACACTAACACCATCTCACACTTGAAAACATATGTAACAAACTTTCAGCATTGCTTAAATAAATCATTAAATAACAAATTTATTCAAATTAAATTAAACTTTCTTATGATCTTTCTTTGTGTAAACGAATCTGATTTTTTCCGGCTTATCTTAATATTATTCGAAGCATACTGCCCAAATATTGATTGTCGATTTATTATGTAATATTATATTTATGCTTTATAATTTTCATATTTAATTATCAGAGCAAAGGGATATAAATGTTTAAAAAATATGTTTATATAAAATGATGTTAATATTTAACGAATTTATACTTTTATATTTCTTTATCTTTGCATCATTGTATATTTTATACCTTTTTATACTTCTTTGTATCTATGTACACTCAAAATTTTATTTCTCATCTATGTGTAATAATTTCTGAAATTTTAAATAAAAATACTTTTGAAAGATAGAAATCAACGAACCTTTCAAACCATTCTTCAGTCTCTGTACTCCCTAAAAATTAAGGTTAAAAAGTAGTGTTGTATAAGAAAATTTGTACGTTTCCACTGTAGTCAATATATTAAACACTATTACTTTCTATACTCATAATATAAAAGAATTGGGACGGAATCGAAATTTTAAATTCGATTTCTCGACGGAAGAGCATGTTTAAGCATCCGTGAACTCGAATCAAACACTTTTGAGGTGCGGTATGTGTGAGTAAATGTAAGTGTGTGTATGTATTTGCTTGAGTGAATGCAAGTGTGTTGTTGTTGTTGTTGTTGTTGTTGAAACCCAGACCGTCCGACCTACCAGAAAGGTGTAAGGTAACAGTTTGGACGGTCGGGAAGTGCCACCCAATTTAGACCGGAACCCAGTGGGGGAGGTATCCACAGGGACCGTACCCTCCTTCCCCTACCACCAACCTCTCGGAAGGACTTTCGGACCCACATGTTTAACGTGATCGTACTCCGCATGAACACGGCGGCAGTTTTGGCAGTGGCTGGAATCGAACCCGGGCCTACCGAGTGCAACTCCAGCGCGCTAACCAATGGGCTACCGCGCCCCGAATGCAAGTGTGTGTATGCACTATATGTGTGAGTCTGTAGATGCGATATCTCGTGAAGGAAAGGAGCGCAACCTGGCACGATTATATGCACGACATATGACGCGAGATGTGAAAAGGAAGAAGCATGTGTTTTTCCAAACAACGCGTGTCAGTGAACTGTAGTCGTTCGCATTCGTCGAAAACGTAAAATGGCGTTTGAAGAACAACGTGCGAATATCAAATTTTGCCAGCGTTTGGCAACTTCCCCAAACGCTGGCAGAATTTGATATTCGCACATTGTTCTTCAAACGGCATTTCCGTTTTCGACGAACGCGAACGACTACAACTGACACGCAATGTTTGGAAAAACCCTGCACTGCGGACCTGCTTTTCCTTTTCACATCTCACGTCACATGTGCCTCTATGCAACGTTAAAATAGTTCCCTTCTCTTCCAATCATGGTTGGAGATATCAGCACAGTCTCCGAACTTTTTGATCCTACCTTGTATGTGTAATCACTCTATACATAATCATTTTCAAAATATTTATGTAACGATGCATGGTTTGCGTGTGTCAGAGGATTTTAGGGTCGCAAGCGCTCCTGCTTGATGAGAAGGAATCTTTTACATCATCAACACTCATCGTGCCTAGTGGCACATAAGGCCTTCAGCTTGGTCGATCCTGTGCCGGAGTCCTTGCTTCTGATCAGTTCGCCCATCCCATCAGATTTCTCTCGTGTTCTATTAGTCTCCTCCAAGTCAGCTTGGGTTGCCCCGAGATCTTTTTCTCTCGGGCACACAAGTTAGTACCAGAGCAGGGATGTTATGATGTGGTATTCTTAAGACATGTCCAGTCCATTTCCATCTACGGTTTTTTATTTCCATCCCTATTGCTTTCTGTCCAGTACTCTTGTAGAGTTCTGTGTTAGTAATAACATAATGCTAAAATACTTCCAAAAATTGCCTCAGACATTTACTCTGCCAGGCATTCAAGGCGTTGCATTAGCTCTTTATTAATTTACATGTTTCGACTCCATACAATAAATCGCTCTTCACTAAGGAATTAAAAAGGTTGATTTTGATTTTCAAATTAAGGTTACTATACCTCTCCATACTTTATTCAATTTTCTAAAGCAATTCTGAGCTTTTGCAATTCTTATTTCGATTTCTTCATCTGTTCCACCCTCCTTGTTCACCTGTACTCCAAGGTGAGTAAAGCTATTTACATCTTCAATGGATTCATCATCTAGTTTTACATTTTCAGAAGTTTTTTCATTGATTTTTAAGACTTTTGTTTTACTTTTATTCATTCGTAAACCAGTAGTTTTAGCAAACCTGTTAAGGCCATTAGTTTTCTGTTGTAGATCAACTTTTACATAACTTTAAATCAAAGCCTCATAGAATCTATAGAGGGTAACTAACTCGGATCGTAAGGCATATATAGATAATAGTATCCATAGACCGCTTTCGTCTTCCCCGTCCCCCCGATCTTTAGCATTTAATATCCACTGTCTACAAGAGACGCGCTACGCGTCACCATTTTATGCCCCTCGTCATATTCATCTTCTACTTACATTTCCCATAATTTAATAAAACAAAGTCTTGATAAAATTGATTGATAAAAGAAACACTGATGTTTTGCTAACCATCCAGTCGATACATACATAATGAGCGTATGAATACAATAGCTCCAAATTTTCTCGAAGTAATAATTGTTAATATATTATTTCCATGAAATCTCTTAGTCGTGTTTTAATGTGTATTCCTGCTAAGTAAATGTGAATTTTTAATAGCTTTGAATAGACAATACTTTAACCTTTTGCTTATGAATGGCACAGCGTCCACCCCCAAACGAAAAACATCTCAAAAATACAGGTATTTGACATACCCTATCCCAAACAGTTCAGTCCCCCTTTGCAGGAGTTGGCATCCATGGACGCCAACGCCTGCAAAAGGGGGTAACTTGCCCCTCCCTCCCCCAAGAGGGCTAATGACGTCACGAACAAAAAACTTCATCTTGGCTATTTTTCACAACAATGATTAAAACTATATCTTGATCAGTGAGCCATAAATAAACTTTTTTATGAGTGATTAAGTCCAATTTCGTTCTATGTTGCCATGTGTTAAAAAAATATATAATTTCATATAAAGTTTGTGCTCGAATTTTAAAAAAATTCTATCTAGTTTTAGACTTTTTTTATAACACATCCGGATGTAAAGTTTCGTGAAAATCCATCCATATGTGTGGCTGCTATCGCGTACACAGACATCACTCCAAGCGTCGCCCAAACGTATTTCAGGAGATCCTGAATCATATATTGGAATCAAAATCTTGAAATTGAAAATTTTCGTCAAAACACTTTCTCAATACTATGTATGAGAAAGCAAAAATAATACCCCAAGACAGCAATTTTTATTATAAGTCATTATTTTACCTTCTTCAACCCAGATTCACTCTCGCTGTTTCCCATTCAATCCTGTTATGGCTTACCAAACATGTAGATTTATTATTTTCATTATTATTATTATGATGATGATTATTATTCCAAGAATGAGACAGCATTCACCGGGAAATTCAAAGCAAAAATACGACCCACGGAACGGAAAATAAAATCTTCACTCACACCCAGAAGTCGAACCCAAACGAGACGGAATCCATAATGTGCGAATAAGAGAAAACACAAGTCACGCGGGACTTTTATTTTGGGGGCGAGATTCAAAATCTGCGGCTCGGAAAGGGGAGCGGCGTAAATTTATTCTCTTCAAAGTCGTTGCCAATGGAAAGAAACAATTTCCCCCCTTTTTTTCGTTCATAAATTGCAAAAATATTCAAATTCGGCTGGGCCACGGTGTGAAGCATTTTGAGAAGTGAACACGCGGTTGACAAATGGCATAGAAAAGAAACTAATTTTAAGTAAAAACTGTAAACAGATTTTCGGTTCTAGAAGCGATTTTATATATATATATATATATATATATATATATATATATAATATACAGTCGAATAAACTTTGTTAAACTTCGCGTTGAAGGAAAGGTGGTCTAGTAGTACGCTCTCTTACCAAAAAGGAACTTTTTATGGATTTTGACAGAACTGAACTGCGATTACTTAATTATATTTCGAATTATCCTGAGTGTGAGACTCCACTTGAATTTCTCAAATGTATGTAGCGGCAGCTTGATCCCGGAGCCAAAGCGTGGTAGACCAGTATCATAGCGTTGAGCTAAAGACGTCTCCAGCTCAAAGCATTTAATATTGCCATATGAGAGTTCGCTACATGAACATTTTCTGTATGTATTATTTACGGCCATTTGTATACTAAACACTAAAAATATTGGAAAAAAATCGGACGTGTCCAATATATGACTTTGTGATTTTTTTCTACATACGCCAATTCGATCCATTTGCTCATTGACATTGTGGTGCCGCCTTTACTGCGGGACTGCGCAGTTTCCGACTTGAGCAGCCAACACTGTTAATGCGCATGCCTGTGGCAATGAATTTAAGGTTCTGCAGTCGCCACGACTTCAAAGCTTCAATTATCAGAGTTTCAAGACCTGGACTCTAAGTGCGCGTTTCAAGATATTTGCTTGCTATGAATGCATCTTGCTGCTGGTCAACTGAGCTTTTTGCTACGCCATTTTAAAGCCACGCATGCAATATTGTAATGTACATCTATTTCTAGTTGAGTTAAAGTTATTCGTTATTAAATGGTAAAGTTTATACCTGTGTATTGCCTTTTCTTGTAAGTCACACTACGAGTGAGTGACATTATGCGGATACACGCAATAATATAGGGGGCTATTCACCACTCTCAGAAAGTAGTGACCCCCACAATATGAAGAAGTCTTTGTCTCAAACTTGGAGCTGCGTTGAAATAGAAGCAGAACATGCTTGGAACCACGACTAGGATCCAGATGAAGAGGTCAAGTTTGATACCTTATTCGTATTTTAAAGTGTCCAAAACGTATAATTTCATTGAAAATTCGAATTTAAATGTTTGACCTTAATTCCAATACTTTCATTATACTATCATGCATCGCCTTAAAATACCTTACTATGTATGATAAGGAAAGACATACACGACTTTTCCCACAAACTCAAATCCATTTTTCCTGTCATAATCTATTAAATAATGTTTAATTGCACAAACTGAACTGGCACAATTTTTCGAAATGATGTTCCTTTTGCAATTTCGATACATATTTTAATCTGGCAACTGGCGCATTTTAAAAATGGTTAACTCCGCAAACTTCTGAAAAACTTGAATATCTGGAGAACGGTGCTAGAGGACTAAGAATTGGTCTTCTTCGTTTCGTGATCAAAAATTAAGTATAAAATAAGCATTTAATTAATATATTTAAACACGTTTAGTCTTCTTATTGACGATTTTTACGTCATATTTAAAAAAAGTCTATTTTTCGAATGATATCAAAATCTAATTAGCTCCACGGGTAACACAAGTATAGCTTACCTGCGGAACTTTGTGAAATTTCGTCGAATAGTTTTTAGCTAAAGTGGATTTATACATTACACGCACACACAGAGAAAGAGAGAGATGCCACGCTAAAAATAGTGGATTCGTATTCTAGAGCGCCCGAAACGTATAGATCCGTCGAAAACTCGAGCTTCTGTTTTCAACCCTATTACAATATTCCTAATACTTCTGCAATACTAGAAAGTACGAAGATAAAAATATAAATAATTTTACAAAAATTTTATCTTTAATTGCTAAAACCACCAATATAGTAAAAGAACATGTAACGAAAATATAAGGATATGAACCAGTTTCAGAGACAAAAAAGAGCCTCGTCTTCAAGATAAGAGAGAAAGGACACTTACTGCAGTAAAGCAAAATGTCTGTGTCGGATTTTTTCACGCGTCACTAAAGTATCCTAATCATCAATTGTTTATCCTAAAGAAAAAGCTCGTTTCGTTTCTGAACAACATGAGCGCTCATAGAACATTTACCTGGGGGGTTAAACCACTGAGGTCAATGTGGCAAACTAAAGGATAGGATGTACAATATTAACTAACTTGATGCTCACCTATGTAACTTTGAACCTCCACGGGGGGAGGGGGGCAGGCGCTTCCTCCTGCCCTTCATAAGGGAGAGCAATCTGAAACAGGTTAATATCATAGTATGGAAACACGTTAACTAATTAATACTTTAAAATCAAAGACAACCAAAAAAAAAAGGCCTACAATTCTTTTATTAACCTTTTGCTTACGGGTGGGACAGCATCCATCCATACGGGTGGGATAGCATCCATAACAGTTCCATCCCCCTTTGCAGGCATTGGCGGCGCCAATGCCTGCAAAGAGGGATGGAACTGTTTGGGATAGGGTATGTCAAATACCTGTCTTTTTGAAAGGTTCTTTGTTTGGGATGGATGCTGTCCCACCCGTAAGCAAAAGGTTAATAAAAGAATTTTAGGCCTTTTTTTGGTTGTCTTTGATTTTAAAATACAGGTTAATATCCTTAAATTTTTGCTTTATGCTATTTTACAAACAAAGACGTTTATCTACTATTATCAAAATAGCAACTGTAAATATTGAAAAAAGTCCAATCAAATGTTTTTGGCCATTGTTTAGCGATCCACCTATCACTCAACTGTAGAAATATATCCCAAATGCTTTTTTTTCCTTTTAAGTCACTGTTAAACTAGGCTATTAAATCTATTTATTGACAGCGAACTGAAGTGATATTAGAGATGGACAACAACAACATTCCCCCAAATTTAGAGAATTTTTTCCTTTTCTATGAGGAAACAAGTTGCGAAGACGTCAAAACTTATCATCCTTTCGGTGAAGGAAGAAAAAGAAATTGCTGAAGTTTGACGAAGAGATCGTCATTGAAGTCGTCTGCTCCCAGACGATCTGCGGGGGGTCTGTCAGCTGTGGACGGCAGGCCAATGCATCACTTTGTAAACACGCGATATCGTTACTGCCCATGAAGAGAAAGGGCGTCCACGGAACAGGATCAGCATGACAAAAACAGTTCAATTCTTGTCCAAAACCTTGAAGATAGAAAAAAAAAGAGAAAACAGTTTGCGAGGCGAAAAAGTCGCATTTTAATGAACATTACGTCTACTATTTGAAGTAAATCTACAATTTCAGCGTGTTTGTCAAAAGAAATCTGTACGTGCAAAAAATTTTAAAATGTCTGTCTGCTTTGACTACGAAATTTTTCTTGCTTTAGAGATATTCTATACGTATTATAGTATAGAATATTATATATTATATATGGAAAATTGAATGGATGAATTGAACGATACTAATCATGGGCGCTCATAGGGAAAGGCAAGAGGGGAACTTGTCCTGCTCTGGAAGTTTAAAGCCACAAAGGGGGGGGGGGGAGTATCAAGCTAGTCGATGTTGTACATCTTATTTTTGCGTTTTTCTCACTGACGTCAGTGGTTTGCCTCCACACCCCTCTGGAAAAAATGTGTGCCCTTGAGACAAACTACATTTTTTTTTATTTTATGTAATTTGTTTAATAAATGGTTGCGTACAATATCTTGAGAATGGTTTATGCTATCGTTTTAAAGTGTGTGTCGTTCTTTTTATAATGAAAAATTGCGCATGAAATGATTATCAAAAATTTAACTCATCGCGTTCTGTTTAGAACACTACTATCAAAATCTTTGATTTTTCAAAACTTATATCTTAAAATTAAACTGTTCAAAATATCTTAAAATGCCTGAAAACGGTGGTGATGTTTCCAATTGGAGACACGTGGTGACGTTATGTAAATAAACCTTATTGAAATGGTATCCTCTGTTACGCAATTTCTTATTGAGCGAGATCGACACGAAACAAAATCGGCGAGTAAGCATTATTGTTATTAATTTTATAAAAATGTGCAACCTATGGAACGGGTCCAACGGATAGCACATAATTTGATATTAATTCTGTAAACCGATTTTCACCATGGGCGCCTATAGAACTTTGCAGAGTCCACTTCCACGATTAGAGCTTGCAATTTCGTTCCAGTAGCTCAACGGTAGAGCATTGGCTGGCCAGTTCGGGGATCCAGGGTTCAATTCCCGGTTGGGGCAGCAAGGCTATTCACGATGGCGTCCGAACAAATCAACCTAGTAGGTTAATGCAACGATGTCGGAAGTCTGAAAGTGACCCTACTAGTATGACTAGCGCGGATTCAGTGGACTCTGGGAGATGGTCAATTTCACAAATTAGGAGGATAATAACCACGCAGGATACTAATCGGGGTAAAAATAGTAGTACCAGGAGGCTAACCTAAGGTAAAAATAGCAGGTGGTGGTCAGTCAGATTCTCCGTTGCACACCAATCTGACATTCGGAGGCGGAGAATGCAGAGTCCACTTCCACGATTAGCACCTACAATTTCGTCCCAGTAGCTCAACGGTAGAGCGTCGGTTGGCCAGTTCGAAGATCCAGGGTTCGATTCGCAATTGGGGTAGCAAGGCTCTTTACAACTTCTCCCAGAACAGGGCAAACCACTAACGTCAGTAGGGTAAACTCAAGGGTAAGATGCACAACATGGATAAGCTTGATGTCCACCTTTGTGATCTTGAATGTCCAGGTAAGGGCAAGTGCGCCCTCTTGCCCGCTCCTATGGGTACCCATGATTTTCACAGAATCGGTTAAAACCAAAGAGGCGAGAGTTTTCTGAAAATGTTTCTTACATATAAAGATCAAAATGATTCATTATAAAGAAAACATAGTTTTAAAAATAAACCGCAGCTGTTCGGTCACATTTGCTTACTTGCTGTTTAATGCACCGAAGAAAAAAACTTTTTCCACCTAGAGAAAAATAGCCAGCATCATTCGTATAAAAATTTTCTACTCGAATTATTTTTACCAGGAAACTTCTGAAGTTCAGAAAACTTTAAAGGTAAAAACTTATCTTATATTTTTCAATGTTTAAGAAAATAAAAGGAGGTGGGGGGAGGGTGTCGTGAAAGATAATAAAAACTCTCATATTTTACTGAACGGATAAAACCTCCTAGCACGGTTGTTAATCAGAATTTTCAATGATTTATTAAGCAATATATTTTCAGTAGCAACTTGTTATAGAAAATGAATGACGTTCAATAAATCATTGAAACTTTTCTTCGTCAAAAAGAGATTTTTGATAGGTCTGAATGTATCACAATCGCTTTTGATTTTAATCGTGGTCTTTGTTAGTTTTATCCGAAACATGAAACCTTTCTTAATCTAACATATGAAAGGTAAAATGCGTCGGAAATGTTTACCCACTTCTAGAGGAGGTCAGAAACTTACAATTTGGTACACCGATGGCTCAAGTGTTATAACTGAACAGAAAATTCCAAAAACCTAAAATTTCTCTATAGGATTTGTGGCGGGGCTGCATTGCGTCATTCACTGCTACAGAAGACATCCCCGATTATTCTCTAGGCCTTGAAAAATTCTTTTGGGCCTGATGGAATAGCGCGGGATCAGCAATCTAAAGGTTCCGAGTCCGATCCTATCTCCCACCATCGGAGAACAGCGCCCCCCCCACACACACAGGTTTAGCGATTTTATTCCTCATATTTAGTTCATATTTGAATAAGTCTCGCTGTTACATCGGATATAAATAACCACAGTTACGCGAAAATTTAAAAAAAGAGTCCAAATTTCAACCTTGCTATTTTACTATTCTTTTAATTTATACTACTTGCATTTCAAATCTTTTAATTCATCACATAGAGAGGTTCTCCCCGAGCCAATTTTATTCATTTTACTAATAGGATCATATCTCAGCTTCTAATTACTCTAGAGCTTAGCTTTGAAACTCTATTTCTGTAATTTTAGCCCGTCCGCTTATTTAAGATACATTACTCCCACGCAGCTGTCGCATAGCGACCTATGCGCCCTAAATAGATCAACGGCATTTATTCAAACGCATGAATCAATAGATCAAAAGCATATTACACCCTCGCGGAGAGAGTGGCACAGACTATGTGCGCCCGAACAGCGGGAAAAGGCATGTCAGGCACTTATTTAGAACGTATTATACACGTACACGGGGTTTTTTTTATTTTTGTTTTAAGTCAACGTATCAGTAAATCGTTGCTCAGCCTTCGAGAATTCACTGCAAATTTCGGTATAATTCTAATCACAGGGTTGCATATTAAATATTTAGTAACAGGGAAACACCGATTACTTATCTATATAATTAAGTTCTGACGATATTTGTGTCCTCAGGTATGGTATCTACATGGCCAATTTTCATATTTCATTTTAAATTAAAGATCTCGATCTGAAGATTTGCCCAATATTTTAGCCTAAATTTAATTAAATATGGCAACTGTTTACAGTGGTATGTTGATAAAAAAAAACCTCGTCGATTAACTACAAATAGGTACCTACTCTTTTTTCATTTGCAAAAATAAAGCATTTGCAAAATTCAAAAATTAAAATATTTGTTAAATATTTGGTTACAACAATTAAATAAAAATTTCAAATGTAAAAAGCAAAAAAAAAATTTTTTTTTAAATCAGTAAAGTAAAAACGAAGACAAAAACTTCAAAATACTATTTAAAAAAATCTGATATGTGCAGCACATGACTTTCCTTATATAATGTAATGAATTTACTGCTTTTACAGTAAAAACAAAATAGGTTATTCTTATAGTAGATATTTATATTCTTTCCAAGATATTGACTTTTTGTCAATGAGTCGTCATTTTCATTGATTTAGCGTCACTTCTATCAATTTGGTGAGATTCTCGTTAATTTGGCAACATTTAAAAAAATCGTCAAGTTGCTGACATTCCGCCAAATTCGTCGCCAAAATTTCACCAAGCATTATGGACGGAGAAATAAGTTATCCTTATAGCAAATAAATGGTTATTAGCGTTCAAATACAAAAGTATTACTCAAAGTATCTTTTTCATAAATGGAACGAGCTAGATCCACGAGATTGATGTCACTCAATTTATCGCATGATATTACATATGAAAAGTGAACATGTTTCTCAACAGTTAATATTTTTTTAATTTATGGGATTTTTTTATAAATGTATTTGAAAAATGTGCAATATCTCGAGAACGGTTCATGCTAGCGTTCTAAAGTTTATGTCAATCGTTTTCTAAGGAAAAATTACATAAGAAATGTCTATTTGCGTAACTTTATTAAAGGTTTTGATTTTTGGATGATTTTTTCCAAATTTTACTCAAAAAATTAGGGGGTTCTGAACATTCGATTGTATTTAAAAACAATAGACTTCCAGTATTCACGGATTGCAAATTTTTTACCAAATTTCGTTCCAATTGCTCCATTCGTTCCTGAGATATCGTATCCACAGACTCACTGACACACACACACATATTTTCACACACACAGATACACAGACATCACTTCAAAAATGTTCCGATTCGTGATCAGAGATACTTGAAAAGCGCTCACCCGAAAAACTCGAATTCAAATTTTCGACCCCATCACAATACTTTCCTTATACATTATACTATGTATATAAGGAAAGTAAAAATACTATTCAGAAGAATCAGAAATTCCCCTTTGCGATCCACTGCGTATTCATGGGTGATTGTCCTTGTTTGCAGGCCAACTTCAGATCGATAAAACCGCAAACAAGTCAATAGCATATTCGACCAAAACAAGAGATTAGCACATGGTCATTAAAATTTAAATGATTGAATTATGGTTTGTACGGCTTTTGGCCTAGGGACAATTAAAAACCGAATTAGTGTTTACTTTTCATAAGGTTTTTGGCTCATTATGCTGGATTGAATTGTAGTGATGTATTGTTTACATCGGGTGGTGGTTGGGACCACAATGAAAAAACTTAAACACTGAAGAAATAAAAAAATAAATAAAAAGAAAAATATGGAGATTATCGCGGTGATATTACGTTATAGTTTAAAATCGGACATTGCACTCGGTAGGCCCGGGTTGAATTCCCGCCACTGCCAAAACTGCCGCCGTGTTCACGCGGAGTACGATCACGTTAAACATGTGGGTCCGAGAAGTTGGTGGTAGGGGAAAAAGGGTACGGTCTCTGTAGATGCCTCCTCCACTGGGTTCCGGTCTAAATTGGGTGGCACTTCCTGGCCATCCAAATAGTTACCTCACACCTTTCTGGTAGGTCGCGCCAGCGAATTTGCCACGGTCAGAATTTTCAAGGGTACGAACAGACTGGTCGCCGAAGACGGCTAGTTATAAATAAAGAAATAACACTGCACTTTACTGACGAATTATAATGTTGGAAACCCATGCGTTTCTGAAATGATAGTCTGCTTTTAATTAAACTTAGTTTTACTCTGCTTTTATTAAACTTAGAGCGAAAAGTCAGATTCTGCATTTACTAAATAACTAGCCGAATACTCGTTGAAAATCAACGGTCTTACAATAAGCAACCCCTGAATAACATAAACTTTTGAGTACATTTCACATTTATTCTTAAAATCGAAATTTTGGTGTGCGGAACCCCCTAAAGAAGAAAATATTAAAAAACTGAAATTGCTCATTTTCTTCCTTTCAAACTATCTACCTGCACACCAATTTTGAAGTCTCTTTCATACTGAAGTATGCAATTTTATCATTTCATCTTTCGAACGTTTTCGTGTTGAACAATACCCTCTTAAATGAACATTTATAAAAAACTTTATTCGTCTTGGGTTTTTATCAAATGATTAACCTATATATCAAATTTAAAGCCTCTATCAAAATTTAAATTAGGCGTTTCTCATTTATTAAGCAAATCGAACATTTTGGGTGTGTGACACCCCTTAAAGTAGAAAATATTGGAAATCTGAAGTTGCACGCTATCTTCCTTTCGAACGATATCCCCATACATCAAATTGGAAGTTTCTATCTTATCGCAAAGCATGTTTTTCTATCATTTCACTTTTCGAACGTTTTGATATGCGGAACCCCTCAAAATTGCAAATATCGGAAATTTTCTATTGCACACTTTCTTTCCGTTGAACTATCTACCTATAAACCAAATTTGAAGTTTCTATTCATTGCGAAGCATATTTTTACTATCATTTTACTTTTCGAACGTTTTGTGTGGGGTAGCCACCCCTTTAAATGAACAATTTTGAAAACTCTATTCTTTTGTCTTTTATCAGATGATTGCCCCATGTACCAAATATCAAGCCTCTGTTACATTTTCAAAGGAGGGTTTCTCATTTATTCGGAAAATCGAAATTTTGGGTTTGCGGCACTCCCTAAAGTAGAAAATATCGGAAAACTGAAATTGCACATGCTCTTCTTTTCGAACTATCTACCCGTACACGAAATTTGAAGTCTCTATCGCATCTCGAAGCATGGTTTCACATCATTTCACCTTTCCGGCGTTTTTCTCTTGAGCACCCCCCCCCCCTTAAACAAACATTTTTTAAAAACGCTTTTGTCTTTAATGTTTTCATTAAATGATTAGAGCATATACCAAATTTCAAGCCCCTATCAAATTTTAAAGCAGGCGTTTTTCATTTGTTCGGCAAATCGAACATTTTGGTGTACGGAACCCCCTAAAGTAGCAAATATCGAAAATCTGAAATTGCATACTTTCTTCATTTTGAACGGTTTAACCATACACCAAATTTGAAATCGCTATCTCATCTCAAAGTATGCTTTTCTATCATTTCACTTTTCGAACGTTTTGGTGTGGAGCATCCCATGTACAGAACATTTTTGAAAAATTCGATTTTTCCGGGGGGGGGGGGCTTATCGAACGATCGACCCATGTACCAAATTGCAAGTCTCTATCTACTTGGGAAGTGTGTTAAAAAAGCGTGACAGACGGACACAAAGACAGACGGACACTTGGCAGTTAGTATGCACAGATAGATTATGTTGTATGGAGCTTAAATTTTATAAAACACCAAACATTCAAAATAAATAAATGTCTTCGGTTATAGGAAAAAAACAAAAAAAAAGGATATTCTTAAATTTCCGTTTTCATTCTAGCGGAAACGGACATCATCTGTCAAAAATTCCTTCCGTCTGAGAGCAGTTTTCATTACCGATCTCTGTTTGGTCAGCTCATCAGAGGAATGTTTGCGACCGTTCCGAACTGAGAAAGAAAGCAAGATATCACGATTTCTCTTCATTTTCCGTGTGAAATGAACCGTTGTGCCGCCATCTGTTGCACACTCGTTCCTCGCTATATATATATATATATATATTTGAAATATGTAATAATTAGAATTATGTAAAAATAAAAAAAAATAAAAAATATATGGCTATATAGTTTATACTTTAAGCATGGAAATCCAGTTTATTGGCACTAATTTACCAATATAAATAAAATACATCAGCTTTGTAGGCAATGTCAGATCTACTTCGGGGCCTAAAGAGCAAACCTACAATAGACCTTTTCTACAGATATTTTTTTTACGCATCGTAAAATAAAATGGTGTATTTGTATCGATAAAATTATCCTATTTCAGATGTTTTGTAGAATTATACTTATTTATATTTGTACTTTAAATTAATAATCACATTTAATATGGAGGAGTAAAAACTATTTTATTGAGTAAGAGCCAAATATGGCCATACTGACAAAGGAGGACTGATTTTCTTAGAGAGCACTAACTAGAAAATTGGGCCGTATTTACATTACATGCTAAGAAAACTACATGAACAGCAGGGCTGAGTCTGTTTGGATTATATTTATAAGACCGTATATGGGCTATAAAACCGTAAGGGCTGTGGGTCGAACCCTCCCCCTATAGACTCAATCCCCATGTTTTAATGGCCATCAACCTAAACCTCTACACCCTCCCCTACCTAAAAGCAATTATGGAATTAAACATTTCAAATGTTTTACGGATTAAAGCATTGATTATGAAACACTTTCCAACTGAAATGAAATTTTATTTAAACATCTCTAAAATGCGATGCATTCAGCGGTGATATTTTATTTAATTATCACAGAACTACAATAATTTATTTTACTTGAAAACTTCATCGAAAAAAATGAACTTTATTCAAATGACGCCATCGAAATATAAATCGTCTGGCTCTCTATGTAAAAGCAGTGAATATTTCACTCATACACTTTTATTCCAGACTCTAGAGTTAAGTAATTTTGAGTGAAAAATTTTCAGCAACTCTTATATTTTGTCTTTTAATTTTGTTTTTGTTTGATTGGAAACTCCAACCTTTGTTAGTATAAAGGGGATCAGGGCTTTTCTGTTACACTGGTATTTTTTGTCATTGTTGGATTATTTTACTCTTTTTTCATGTTTGTTATTTATAGATGTTATGTGAATTTTGAAGTTCATGTATTCAGTTTGATATACTATTGTATTTCATTAAATATGTTAATTGTAAAATTTTTAGAATATTGGAATGCCAATATTAGTACCTGCTATTGTGGCGGAAGACATGTTGCTCTATTTTGTAATTTTTGCGTTCAATAATTCTGTCTAGTAGGATTGGCTGGTCCGCTGGACCTGCTTCTTGTTGGGGTTGTCGCTTTTTCCCGGCCAGAGAACTTGATGCTAAGCCATATTTTTGTCCAGCCCTCCGGTCTGGGCCTTGTAGCAATTCCTATACAACTCGTCTTACAATCACTTGTTTACATTCTGCATCCATTAAAATGAGGCTTTGTTGTAGAAATAATCTAAGTTTGATGATCATTTAAACTCCAAAATATTGCAATTGCGTTGGCGCAGAATATAGATGCACAGAAAATAAGCAAAACTAAACCGGTTTTAGGACAGATGCAACACTAAATATAAATTTCATAGAACTTTAAAAATCACGATTTTTACTTTGGGAAAAAAATATGAATGTCCTAATTTATATTGAAGTGAGTCACGTGATCTCTTCATATTATATGGGTGTCATTATTATTTTCATTTTTATTTACAAAACTATCGAACCTAATTTGCTGAAATTCTTTTATATATTTTATGGGACAATTTGAATATTTCCTAACATTTTCGAAGCAATTTGCCAATTTTAACTTTGCTTAAAAAATATTTGAAAAATTAGGTCCCATAGGGTTCAATGTATTTCATTTTTTTCAACCCGGCTTCAAACCAAAACTAATTGGGTGATATTATTCATTTACATTCCCATAGGTTCCACATAGGTAAAATTTCATTTTGACAAGGTCATTTTTATGGCAGTTATCGTGCGAACGGACAGACACACAGACAGACAAAATGCCCAAAGTCATAAACACTTTGAAACTAAGTTGGAAAGTGTTAAAAATGGAACCCATTTAAAATGGAGGGCATGAAGCGGCTGCTTCGTGGAAAATTCGACTCTATACACATAGTGCACAAATGTGCTTAAACACAAGCACCTCTCCTGATCAATGTTATTAATATACCCCTTAACAAAAAATAATCACTCAATAACTCTAAAAAATACTGAATTAATTACGCCCCCTTAGACCTCCTAGATACCCCCCTTATAAAACACACATTCCATGCAACCTATTAGCACAGGTGTCCCCCTCTGACGAAACTCATTTAGAATCAAGAATATGAGTAAGTTGTTTTTTCCCACAAAGTGAGAGCATACGCAGTATTTTTAATTTAGATTTTAACTATTCCTGCGTGTCATTTAGCAAGAAAAGGCAAATTCTTTTCTTTTTAATCATACCAAAATCTTATCAGTGCCGGGTTAACTCACGAGTAACTTATCTATGAAATTTTGTGAAATTGGGTCTTTAGTTTTTTAGCTAGAATAGATACATACAATTTTAACAGGTTATTTCGCAAAAAAGCAGGGCGTTTTTTATCCCGAATCGTACCGAAATCTAATCAGCACCAGGGTATCCTGCAAGTAACTTACCTGCACAATTTTATGAAATTGGGTCAATTTGTTTTTGAGTTAGAGTGGATACATACATTGCACAGGCACACGCGCAGACGTTACGCTAAAAATGGTTTTTTCGTGTCCTAGAGGTCCCAAAATATGTAGTTCCATCGAAAACTCGAGTTGCGATTTTCAACATGATCCCAATACTTTCCCTATACATTACCATGTATTGCAGGGAAAGTAAAAAAATATTGAAAATCAAAATGGTTTATTCCTTCTGTCATTAAAAATGACTTATGAAACAAGAATTTAATTATTAAGTATAAAAGTATTTATTATCCTCATATCTTCTTTTGGTATGTATCGAATCTTGTCGGTCCTTTGGGAAAAGAAGTCTTCCTAAATATACCAAAATCTAATCAGCACCAAGATAACACAAAAGTGACTATATAAAATTTCTCTGGGTAGATTTTGAACAAGAAACGCACACAGAGACATACAGAAATACATAGACTCAGGCTGTAAACGAGTCAATGCTTGTTATAGAGTTCCCCAAAATATTAAGTACTTGAAAACACGAATTAAAAATTTCTATCCCATTCCAATACGTTCCCTATACATTATACGACATCTGTACGCTAGAGGAAGTAATATCGCAAGGAAAGTTAAAATCCTCAAATAATAAAACTGCAGCATTTAATTTCTCAGTATAGCGAATTTATTAGCATATTGACCATCATAGGGTTTCTATGCCGAACAATATTTCCTGTTTCCCCCAAACTTTTCTGTTCTCAGCTGTTTTCCCAAGAAAGTGGGTCGATCCGTCGTCATCTGGTGCAGATATTTCCATCCATCTTATGTGTTGCCAGACTCGCAAAGTTAATCCTATATCCCGATAGTTAACCTTTTCCAGAAAAGTTTCCCGTGGAGTTAAAGAGAAGGAGATAAAACTTCAATGAATGAAACCATGGATGTAAAAGTAGGGAGTTAAAACTTCATATTAAGAAAACGCCAATGTCGTTCGAGGCAACCATTCAATGGAGATGGGATAAAATAAGTAGTACTGCAATATACACATTTCTATGGCAAAAGGCTTAACATATTTATTTTCACTGTGAACTTTGCAAAAATAAATGATTAACGCAATACAAATCAACAATGAAACAATGAAAAATATTACTACGTATTCAAAATTATACCTTTCAATTTATTTTTATCTCCCTATTTTCGTTACTCTATCCTACAACTATGAGAAAATACTGATTAATTATAAATAGGAAATGTTTAATTTAAAAATAACCAAAAATACATATTCTAAATACTACGCCTTTCTGTTGCGTCAACTAATAATAGCAGCTGCTTTACCAGCACTAGCGACACCTACGTAGATATAATTCTCAAAAAATTATGGCATTTTCAAGCGTTTCATCCATAGGAGTTTTATCTCCTCCTTTCTAACTCCATGAAGGAAACGCTGGAAAATGCCATAATGTTTTGAGAATTATATCTAGGCGTCGCTCGTGTTAGTAAAGTAGACGCTATTATTAGTTGACACAACAGAAAGGCGTAGTATTTAGAATATGTATTTTCGGTTATTTTTAAATTAGGCGTTCCCTATTTATGAGTATAATTAAAACGTATTTTTCCACAGTTGTAGAATAGAACACAGAATATAGAGATAAAAATAAATTAAAAAATAAAATAATTTTGAATATGCAGGAATATTCTTTTTTGTTTCAGTTCTACTTTGCATTACGCTAACCATTTACTTTTACAAAACGGACACTTTAAATACATATTTTAATCCTTTCGCCCTAAAAATGCATCATACAAAGCGGGACTCCTTATCTAACCCCAGCGCCCTCTGAATGATTGTCTCAAATGACATTGGCGTTTTCTTAATATAAAGTCTTTAACTCCTTACTTTTACCTCCATGGTTTTACCGATATCACAGTGCGGTGTTGTTACAGGTCTCAGAGGGTCATTAAGGCCAACTTAAGGCTGGTTATAAAGAATAATTATCAGTCACGTTCGATGAAAAAAAAAATTGGATGTGTTCAGAGCATGTTTTTCACTGCACACTTAATCTTGTTACTTCTTTTGTTATTCATATTTATTGAAAATCACATTTTCACTTTATGGAAAAGTACCATGACATTTTGAGCCTGAGGACTCCTTGGTCTTCTTACTCCAAGTTTTTTAGATGCACTTGATATTGAAACGCAACCAGCATCAGAATTTAACAGATTTGTATTCGTTAGAGAGCAAGTTATATAAAATTTGCGTAAAATTTCTTACATTCTTTTTTCTAATGTGAATAGCATCTATGGTTGGAGTTTCTCTAGCAGGAAAACGGAGCGTTACGAAAATGTAAATACTTTTAACGCTTATACCGTCGAAACTAATAAATAAAAATGTATAGCTAAAAGTAGAAAAAGGGGCATTCATTAAAAAAGGAGTAAACATTGTATGACTACTGTAAAATATAGACTATTTCATGTTCATAACTGTTTAATCAACCTGAAGGACAGAAAATAGTGTTTATTACAAGGCGTTAAAGTGATGTGTTAATTTATGTTCCTTCTTCAATAAACATTCTTGACTAAACAAACCGTCGAATTTCGACGGGGAGAGGCTAGCGAATTTTAACTAGAGTAGTTAAATACGCCATAAACATTCACAAAGGTAGATTTAAAAAAATTCAATGAATGGATCGATGTGTTATACTCTTTTTTTATATACCTAGTTTCAACCATTGTTAATTTTATAGTAGTTTGATTGATGAAATTAATTTTCGAAACCGATTACTTCCGTTTGTTATTTTCTTCTTAATTTCAACCTCATACTTCTGTAATTTTTATCTTTCTTCACAAGGGTTTGGCTATTTTTTTATTCCTCTTTTTCATAACTCTTTCACTTTTTTTTTACCAATAATTTAACGGTTTATATATTTCTTCTCTTTTATTTTAAATCTCTATCAAGATTTCATTTTCAGAACCCTTGTCTTCGGGGGGGTAGGACAAAGGAACCTTTATCGGCCCGTGTTAATATGTTTGTGGTTGTTTTCTTTTCAATGTTAATTAGCGGTGATACCAACCGCTAGCGAATTTTCGCTGTGAGTTTTTTAGCTCTATTTGAATTGCTCTTCGCTTCCTCCGTCGCAGTTTGTTCTTAGTGGTTGGTAAGAACGAATACTGTTCTTTTGGTCTAAAGAAAGAGGCTTATAACGCCCTCACAACAATTGTCGTCCCCTAACTGACATACGCCTGCTTTCTTCGAGGAAGTTTTGTAAGATTGTAGAATACGATGATTTGTTAAATAGAGTGGATATATACAAGGTAGGATCAAAAAGTTCGGAGACTGCGCTGATATCTCCAACCCTGATTGGAGGAGAGGGGAACTACTTTACCGTGGCGTAGAGACACATGTGACGCGAGATGTGAAAAGAAAGAAGCAGGTATTTTCCCAGACAATGCGTGTCAGTGAACTGTGGTCGTTCGCATTCGTCGAAAATGGAAATGACATTTGAAGAACAACGTGCTAATATCAAATTCTGCCAGCGTTTGGGGAAATCGCAGACAGAAATATTGCACCTGTTTTCTCTGCACCTGATTTCCCCAAACGCTGGCAGAATTTAATATTCGCACGTTGTTCTTCAAACGCCATTTCAATTTTTGACGAAAGCGAACGACAACAGTTCACCGATACGCATTGTCTGGGAAAATACCTGCTTCTTCCTTTTCACATCTCGCGTCACATGTGCCTCTACGCCACGGTAAAATAGTTCCCCCTCTCCTCCAATCAAGATTGGAGATATCAGCACAGTCTCCGAACTTTTTGATCCTACCTTGTATAAAGACCAACATTCTTATTCTTGAACGCTCAGAATGTACCAATTGGACGATAACTCAAATAAAATTTTCCTATTTTATTCTGTCACTTTTCCATTCTAATCATTGGAATAAAAGTTAAAATCAAGTGGAATATTCCTAATATACTACTTATCTAAGATTACTCAAACTTAAGTAATTATTAACATACTTAATGCCACCAACAGCACATGTACTGAACAATACTTCATACTTTTTCTCTAACTTTTTCCTTTCCCTAAGAATATTGTTCCGCTGATCCCGTCATCTGGTGCCGATATCTACATCCATCTTATTGGGCTGCCATTCTCATAATGTTAGTTCCATCTCCCGATAGTTAACCCTTTTCCCAAAGTTCTCTTGTGATAGTAATACAACCACCGCCTAATAGACATTAAAATCTAGTAGGCGATGATACAACCCCGGTCTATGGAAGGAACAAAAGTTCTAACTTCGACTGTATTTATAATGCAGACAATAAAGAAAGGGGGAAGGATAAAAAGAAAGAAAAAAAATATCATAATAAGTGATTGTTCAGAAACATATGAAATATGACTAAATTTAGTTTCAAAAAATCTACTTCGGTATCGGTTGTAGTTTAAAAAGGTATAAATCTCTGGAATCGGAAAAAAAAGTTTAGTATTTCAGTGTGTGTTATAAATACACAATCTGATATGAAATAGCTTATAACTTATTCTACATGCATCGGTTTAGTGATTTTTTAAAGTTGCCAACATTAAAATAAAAATCTTAATAATTCGACAAAAGCCCGTGTTACATGATTTTTAATTATTGCATTAAAAGTACGTTAAAAGTAATATATTCACTGCCCTAATATTTGTCTGGTCTTGTTGAACTTATATAATTATGATTTTCTTTTTAGATGCATATACAAAAAACATATTTCAATGAATAAAATCGAACGTTACACATATTTTCATTTATTTTTAAAGACAGGAATTTATATCAAGTTTATAAATATTTTATATTACATAAAATGTTGATTTCATATAGTACTTCCAAGATAGTATTTAATAAATGTTGTGTTCTTGAGCCATTTTATACTCATGTCTTTTTTTGTATATTTCCTGTAATGTACATTTTTATTTACATTTTAAAATATTCTCATACTTAAGTCAATCTAAAGTTACAAAATTATACTATATTAGTCAAATTTGCGGTCCAGCAAAAAAATCCCGCTCCAGGATCAAACTTGGGGCATCCATTTTACCAGGCCGTGAGAGATTCTCCTGGCGGGGGTGTCGTTACAGTCTTATAAATACTTTTTATGAATAAATGTTTCATAGTGGAAACAACCTAGAGAGAATAATATTCGTGAATGTGTCGAACATTTCAGAACCAGAACGTATAAATAACGTATAAATGGTGAATTACAATGGATAATTTATTTTCTATTTCAATACCGTTTATCACAAATTAATTTAATGATGATAGCCTGGGGAAATTACAATATGCTACACGGTTTTATTAGTCCAGTGTTTATTTAAATGCAACTTTATATTTTTCAGCATACCACACCATATACATAAATGTACTAATAAGCTCTATGATTATGCCATGATTAATTATTAATACTTATTTAATGTATGAACTAAAAAAACTTAAAGTAAGGTATTTACAAGCAAATTTGTTACAAGTAAATTTGCTACAAGTAAAAGAGTCGAGCCATCATCTTATAAATAAGAATTTACCGGGCCGCGGTCTCACAAAGCTTGAGAAGCACTGGCTTAGAGGACCTAATGTAAAATCAACAACTGGCATATCAGTCTATTTTAAACAATTTACAAAGTTTATCTATATCCTTTGGTAAAAGTTATGAAAAATGAAACTTACATGTATGTTATCCGTGTCGTATTAACAATTAAGGACTTTGCTGAAATTTTTCAAATCATCATACAACCTGAAATTTGTAAAAAAAAAATTCAAATAAATTCCATTGTAAAATAAAATGATTACCTTATATACTGAAATACAATAGAACAAGAGATGTTATGCAAATCAACACCTATACATAGCTGTCATTTTACCAATAGTTCCGTGAAAAGTTGTCTGGCTTTTCTTGAAATGAAATTGTGAAACTCGAATCATTACATGTATAGTCATCACAGCGGTATATCGAGAACATGACTTCAGATTTAGGATGGTAAATATGTATTGCAGCTAAATTATGAGAAATGTCACATGAACCATTGTTTGCTCATGCATAGTATGCGCAATTTTTGTTTTCTCATACAATTGCACAAAGTAATGTAAATGAAACACAAAATATGTTTTGGACCTCATTGACGAAAATAATTTTATCAAAATAGATTGTGTATAGCATATAATTCCGCAAAACGCAAATTAAGGTCCTATCTTGAAATATGTCAAATGAGTAATATTCTATTTATTTTGCTAAAACCTAAATCCACCGGCAGTGACCACCCAAAGTACTAAAAGTGCTACAAGTGAGTTCAAGGCAATAAAATGTAGGTGCTCTAACTTTTTAACTCCCGAAAAGACAATTACATTTAACTGAAATCATATCAGGGGGGTGAGACAGCTGTGAGATTACGTGTGGTGTAAGAAGTCCAATTACAGGAATGAACTTGGGACGGCGCAAGTTACTGTGAACAAACATATCAGCAGTAAAAAGTAGTAAGAAAATGTCAAATTTATCTTTAGGGCTGGAAAGAGTGAGCATAGCTTTCAAATACTGATACTAAGTTATTTTTCGGGCACGCACAATTCTGATTTTCGACTAAGAGCATCTATGTGCTGACTTGTTTAAATATTCTGAGCACGTGACTGTTGTTATTAAGAGACCACAATAACTTTAAACTAAGTCACGGTATGCGCCATCAAAGTGTTTCGTAAAATGAATATTTCCGGCATGGTCAGTTTATTAACACTTTCCAACATAGTTGAAAAGTGTTTTTGACTTTGTCCATTCTGCCTATCTATCTGTCTGTCTTCTTGACCGTTCGCACGATAACGACCGTAAAAATGACTTTAGCAAAATGAAATTTTAGTATGTTGTTCAGACGGTCTGTGGGACATATGGGAATGCAAATGAATAATATCATCCAATTAGTTTTGGATTGAACCCGAGTTGAAAAAGTGAAATATATTAAACCCTATGGGACCTCATTCTTCAAACATTTTTTAAACGAAGTTAACATTCACAAATTGTTTCGAATATTTTAGTAAATATTCAAATTATCCCACAAAATATATAAAACAAAATCAGCAAAATAGGTTCGGTAGTTTTTTAACTAAAAATTAAAATAATAATTACACACATATTATACGAAGAGATCACGTGACCCATTTCAAAATAAAATACGGCATCCATCTTTTTTCGTGATTTTTAAAGTCCTTTTAAATTTATATTGAGTGTTGCATCCGTCCTAAAACCGCTTTATTATTGCGTATTTTTTGTGAATCTATATTCTGTGCCAACGCAATTATAATATTTTTGAGTTTAAATGATCATCCAACTTTGATTATTTCTACAACGAAGCCTCATTTTAATGGATCCAGAATGTAAACAAGTGATTTTAAGATGAGTTGTATAAGAATTGCTGAATTTTTTTCACCCAAAATTATTTAGCTTTAGAGTCTGGAATAAAAGTGATATGAATTAAATATCCATTGCTTTTACATAGAGAGCCAGACGATTTATATTTCGATGACGCTTAAATAAAATTCGTTTTTTTCCCCTATGAAGTTTTAAGTTTTCAAATATAATAAATTACTGTAGTTCTGCGATAATTTAAAATACATAAGCGCTGAATATATCGCATTTTAAAGATGTTTAAATAAAATTGCATTTCTGTTGGAAATTGTTTCATAAATCAATGCTTTATGCATGATTGATCTTTCTTGTTTTATTGTAATGTGATGTTTTCGATAAAGAAAGTCTTATAAATGAATAGCAGAGTGTTTCAGCAAAAATTTACAAAAAATAATCCTTCTTGTGTTATTTAATGATTTTTAAGTAATTTAATATTTTATTTGGCTTTTACAATTACTAATTATTTCCCAATTTAAATTTGGAGGCGCCTATTCATTCACTACATTATTTTGACTTTCTCCCCAAATGTTATTTGGATGTATCTATGACACTTTATGTCCATGGAATATATTGTCTATGTATGTCTGTGTGTTTTGTTATTTCCGTGTTTTTCCCGACTGTCCCTTGTAACTGCTCTACATCCCGTAGTAATAGACGGCTTGGGCAATAAAAATAATAATAATAATAATAATAATCCTGCTTGATAATCCAGACATGCCAGACAGCGTCTCTGCAACCCCCATTTCGGTCCTATATTAAGGGTATTTGCGAATTTTAAATATTTCCTTTAAAAGAAATCGTCATGTCAGAATGCTTTGTTAAAAATGCAATCATCTAAAATCGGCGACTTTTTAATAAGTCATTACGGTCCAAAGACTCTCTCAAAATTGAGTTAAAATGTTAAGAAGTGAAGATATGAGTCATTTTGTAAAAAAAAATCTTTGGTAAAATTAATACCTTTTTAAATAAATTTGATATAATAAATATAAACTTTATTTTTATTTAAATGAATTTTAATTTTAAGATTGTTTAAATGTAAATAATTCTTAAATGTTAAACTTGCTTATGTAGACTCCAAAATTCATATTTGCCTTTCAGCTAGTTTCCATGTGCACCAAGAACAACAAGACATTTCTAAGTGAGTTATTGCGTGCTTCAACACAAAGCAAATATTTGATACATATTTTTTTACTTAATTCTAATCACTACATTTGTTAATCACCTTCTCTTCATCTTTTTACTAATTTTTCCACATAGTACATCAAATATATCGTTTAAGAGCATCTTTTCCAATTTTCCTTTTTTATCAGATGTTAAACCCGTCATTAGATTAGATACATAAAATTATCTATAGAATAATTTCCCATCCGCCCGCTTGCAATACTCGCCCTCCTAAAATTTCAGCATGCACGCAGATCATGCACCCGATCAATAATATTAATTATTATAATATTGCATAACAAAACACAACTGTACACGACCCTCAAGCAAAACGCAACTACTTTACGACCCCTCTAGACCGTCGGTAACAGAAAGTATCTATTCCTCCAACGGTGAGACTCGCTAAATTTGGAATCAGGAATATTAAATTAATAATTCCCACAAAAGGACAGTGATTATCAAAGAAATTGAATTAAATTTTCAAAGATGTTGACTGAATAATCAACATCTTTAAAAAAAAATCAGTCAACTCGACGACCATTTCCAAAAGTAGCCAAGTTGGCGATAGTGTGCCAAATTCTTCTCCAAGTGTGACCAACAGACAGCGAATTGAAGTTTTCTCACTTAATAGCCAATGAGTAAACAACTTAGCCCCCCTTCATCCGCTTTACGTCAAATTGGAATAATTAAACGAAAACCTAGTTTCAAAGACAACTAAAAAAAAGTAAAAACAAAATGTTTTTTCTCACCCATTTCAAAACTAAATAATGACGTCTGTTCGGAAGAAAAGAAAAGATTCTAATAAATCAGTTTGAAACCGCGTTTAAACGGAATAATTTGCATAATGGCTTTTGTATACATGGTTACGCGGATATTAAGCTCATTGTATAAAATCGTTTGGCGTTCTTTTTAAACGAACGGAGAGAACACAAGTGAAAAAAAAAAAGAAAATGCCAGATAAATGAACGTTTTGATTAAAAATTCTGTTAAAATGCTTTGGATGTATGAATGATTAGATGCCTGGAAGCAAAAGGATTTTTTTTCCATGATTACTATGTGATCTGGTTTGTTTCCAAGAATCGGAGTCATTATGAAAAATAGCGGAATATTTAATAAATATTTTTATTGGACCCAAAATTTCACAGAATAGTTCCACACACTAAAACACTTCATAATTATATTTCAGGGCGTAAGCGTGCAATTCTTCTGTTGAAAAAGGATGCTAAACTAACTTTTTTTTTATATTAATAATTCGTATTAATAATTTGTAACGCCTATTATAAGATCTATAGATTATTTATTATCTTATTAATCATTCCTTAAACTGTATTAAAATTATATAACACCAATTAAAATATCTGATGTAGACGGCACATGACTTTACCTACAGACTCAAATATTTTTTCTCTTTCCCAATTCCATTAAATTGAGTTTTAATGGCACAAAATAACATGGATAATTATTTAAAATAAAACTGTAAATTCAGTGTCATTTTAGATAATCATCCATATTATTTTGTGCCATTAAAACTCAATTTAGTGGATTGGGAAAATAAATTTGTAGAAAATAAGTCTGTAGGTAAACTCATGTGCTGTCTACATCAGATTTTTTAAATGATGTTTAACATGTATATAAAGTATCGTCCAGTAGATTATTTTTACTCTTCTTCAGAGTCAGAAGATGAAAAGAAAAAAGAATATACCAAACGACTAAAATACGGAAAATGTGCCTTAAAGGATTTGTGCTATATATCCCTCTTGAAATTTTAAAAATTATTGTTATTTCTAGTACACATAGGCATACGTCCTAGCACATCTCATGTACAGCTGCGGAAGAAACAAAAAATAACCTCCATTTGGTGATGTGTGCTCCGTTCATCGTAAAACAGATTCAAATATACAATTCGATAGTAAATAACATCCTCTACAAATTTCTATGCTTAAACTTTGCATAAGGGGCCATCTTTATCACTAAATGCGCTTCCAATTCAAAATATCCAACGGCAACATCCAATTTTGACGCTATATTTAAAATCTACATCAGAATTGCACCCCTAGATACCAAGTTTAAAATCACTTGAGAAGAGTCCACTTCTATGATAAGAGCAATTTCGTCCCAGTAGCTCAACGGTAATGCGTCGGCAGGCCAGTTCGGAGATGTGGGGTTCGATTCCCAGTTGGGGCAGCAAGGCTCTATACACGTGTTCCACCCGTTTCTGAATTCTGGGTATGTAAAGTCTTGAGTGCCGAATGTTAATTGAGTTTTCCAGACACATCTCCGAAAAAACTTTCTTATCGAGCTGATCTTTTTATTACATTACTATTAAGCGACCCAAACAAAATATACGTAATTTTTTCTTTTTTTCAAATATTTTCTTGTACGCAATATGAATTATGAAATTGACATTCGAAAAAAATATGTATAGCAACCTTGATATGCTTAGATTTAAATTTTTTCAGGACTTTTTATATAGGGCCATGCAAAATTCCAGCTTTTTCCGCCCAGTACTATTTTTCGCTATATTTCAATTTTCGTCATTACGACTATTTTAGGGACATCCATTAGTTGCAAAAAAGAAAATAACTAAAAATTACATTTTAAATAAAATTTTGGAAACTTATCATATGTTTAATACTAGCCGCCTTTGGCGACCAGCCTGTTCGCTACCCTTAAAAATTCTGACCGCTGGCGCGGCCTACCACAAAGGTGTAAGGTAACTGTTTGGACGGCCAGGAAGTGCCACCCAATTTAGATCGGAACCCAGTGGGGGAGGCATCCACAGGGACCGTACCCTCCTTCCCCTACCACCAACCTCTCGGAAGGACTTACGCACCCACATGTTTAACGTGATCGTACTCCGCCTGAACACGGCGGCAGTTTAGGCAGTGGCGGGAATCGAAACCGGGCCTACCGCTAACTTCCCGCGAGCTAATTTACAATTTAAAATGACCATATGCTAAGCTCTTAATTCCATCATCCTCATTCCATCGTTCCATCATTGAAAATATCCAGCGTTCCATCATTTAAAATATCCATGTAAAATATCCACAAATTAAAATATCCATTTAAAAAATCCATATCGTTCCATCATTTAAAATATAAATATAATAATTTCTGCAATACATATGCTAAGCTCTTAATTCATTTAAAACCGGAAGCGCGGGAAACGAAAAGCAAATATTAATTCGGTTTTTTATTGTTCCACCCATCGCTATGCATATTCAGAACTAAGGTTCCTCTATATACGAGCTGACTCATCAAGCATATTGAAGCCCACCCTAGCTGGAAGCGCAGTCCATTAGCATTAGCTCTATTCGTATTTTCACTTTAGGAAGTATTATTGAAATAATTATGGGTGGTTGTTCTGCACCGAACTTCTGTAATCATTCTAGAAAGGGTTTTAGGCTATTTAGCTTTCCTAGAAACGAAGAAAGAAGAAAACAATGGCTAATAAATAATTGGATACCGGGTACTGGAGCATACTTGTGCGAGCTAAGTTCTACCATATTCTAATTGAAACTTCTTTTTTTATATAAAGTATTTATTTTAAACAATCATTTTATAATTTCTGCAACTGTAGTATGGAACCCTATGGGCTTCAATATGCTTGATAAGTCAGCCTGTAGTAGAGGAGCTCTATTCAGAACCGTGACGTCACCTCCACCTAGACACAAACCAGCGCCATTGAAACGAGTGCTTGGAGGAAACGGGAACTTCTTTCGCCCCTCCGATGAATTTTAAAATAATGACTTCTTTAAAATTCCGATCCAGCGGCCAATTTTAATTATTTATTGACCAGATTGGGCTTGTAAAAAAGCCAGATATTTGAGCTTTCTAAAAATGTAAATTATTAGTCGAAATTATGAGTACTTTTTACTATGCGAGAATTTAAAAACCAAAAATCGTTTGTTTTTTTTAGCCAAAAGTGACTTTTGTTTTAAAATCTTTAAAAAAATATTAGAAATCGAAATTAAGATTTGAAATTGATATATTTTTACTCGCAATTGTCTGCTCTTTCCGGTAGTGTGATTTGTTTTTTTCTACGACGTCTGGATCGTGGAGAAAAAAGGGCAAAAAACGGTCGAAATCGCATAAAACATTAAATAACAAACATTTTATTCATTTGTCATGAATTTATTTGTATCAAAAGTGTAGTATATAAATACAAACGAAATATCAACGTAAATATGTATTATTTTTTTATATTATCTTGGATTGAAGCAATTACAGAGAAAAAAAAGAGCTAAAATTTTACATAGTCATATAAAAAGTCCTCTTGAAACTATTTACATCAAAATATATCGAAGTATTAACCCTATTCTTTTTTCGAATATTAATTTTATATTTCATATTGCATACGATAGTTGATATTGAAAATAAAACAATACGGTGTTTCTCTTTAACCGTTTAATGCTAAGAAACCTTGAAAAATAAGCAGGGTGATGAAAAATATTTTGGACGATATGAACAAAAGTTTGATGAACTAATCGAACATTAAGAGTTTAAAATTTCATAAACGACTGTATCGAAACGCTTCAAACTTGTCATCTCTGGAGGGATGAGGGATAAAAAGTTTTATGGAAATTCGAAATCTGAGACAAACGTGGTTGTTGCTAATGGGAAATTTGAAAATGTATGCATTGAGATATAAATAATTAAAGAGGGTTTTACATTCTCAAACATAAAATCAGGAGGAAAAGCAGTAAAATATCAAATAACCCACTTTATTAAAATAATGCTAATCAAGTAAAAATAATGCCACTCTTTAAGTTGCGGTTTTAAATAGGGTGATGGTCTCCGATTCATCTCCATATTTAAAATCGCAATAACGACAGGAACAACAACCATTGGGAATTTTGAAGTTTGGGCGCAATTTGATTTAAAGATGATCCCTCGTGCAATTTTTTTGCAGATTAATTTATAGAAGATGTTATTCTCTATCGAATGATGTCTTTGAATTGACTCTATTATAAACTTTGACTTTACTTTGAATTTGCTCTATAGGATGGCAGAATAACGAGAGGGGATTTAATTTTTTTCGTAGCTGTACCTCATAATTATTTTCCAAACATAAACACTAATATTTATATGCATACGAATGGCAACATGGAAAGAATGTGATTGTAATTAAGAACAGGTGAGTAGGTAATAATATTCAATGAACAATAGGGGTGTCCATCCTTGAAGTGATAAGTTATTGGAAGGATAGATAGTACAGTCCCTCAGGCTACCACCCCATTGGATCCTGGTCTAAATTGTGAGTTGCACTGCCCCGGCCGTCAAAAAAGTTAGCTTTACTGTCTTTCATTTATTTTTTGATCAAATTATCTTTCTTTCATTTTTTTTATATCTTCAATTTTTGCATGTTCTTAGAAGCGCAAAACAACTGCTTAAACATAGTTACAAGCAGGCAGTACTTCAGGATTTTTTGAGTGAGGGAAGGGAGAGGTGGATGAAACTTTAGTGGGTTTTCTATTTGCCCAATATAAATATATCTAAATGCTGTCACATAAATAGAAACTAAGTTAATATAAAATATCACAATGTCACCAGGGGTGGAGGGCGAATAATCTCTGATAGAAAGATAATAAACTTGTCTGAAAGAAACACTGGTTACAAGATTATTTATTGGAAAGAAAAATTAGGAAATTAAAAATGTTCATACGCCTCCTGAGGATATTCATTGCTTTCTATTCATTTAATCTGTTATTAACTAAAATCCAAATATTCTCGCTCTCCAGTTTCAAACCAAAATAATTACATATTTTTAGAAAGAAAAAAATTCAATAAATCAGAGTTTGAAACAGCATTCAAACGGAATAATTTGCATAATGACTTAAGTGCACACAATTTCCCGGCATTAAACTCGTTCCATAAAATAGTCTTGTGTTCGTTTGAGCATGGAACGCGTAGGGAAGAGGAAGGGGGCGATAAAAATGCTATATTAATGTGAACACTTAATTTACAAGTTTTGTCAAAAATGGCTTCTCATCTTCCATTCATGAGCCAATGCGTAGAAACAAAAGAATTTTATTTTCGTACGAACCCCTCCTAATATGTCTTGCTTTCAAAAGTTAGAACAGTTATGAACAATAAGGTGGGGTGTTAAATATTTTTATGTGCTCCCTAAATATAAGGAAAGTTGTTAGGGTTCAAGTGAAAAATAATGAAAAAAAAAATCTAGTTCCATAATTCAAAATATAACTCGACTATTCCCTTAGCAGCACAAATTGTTTATTTTTTTTTCTTTTCGCACTTCGTGGCACTGGTGTTGCTATATGGGCATACCGCATATCACACATACATTCCTCTTAAAATGATTCTTTAAATCTTTAAAAAAAATAGTTCTAGAGAAATCCTTCTATCCAGATTGTGTCAAGGTCGCCTTTAAAAAATCCTCAGTTCCCCATTTCATAGTTGTGTGGCACTGATGGTTTCCATACTCTCTTCTGTTGTGTTGCCACCGTTTAAAAAGTTTCTTTGGATCTTTGAAAACATCCAAATTTCGCCACAAGGTGGCATCGACCCAAAGGTTTACAGTAATTACAGCCTATGGTGGAGGAATATCTGCCAAAACCAGAAAATAAAACATAATGCCGAGATAAAAATGATAAACAATTATATACAATATGTTTGTCCATACTAGATACAGTTGAAATATACAAATATTTCATATCCATAAACACTTATGTGCAGAACTGTTTCAAATGGGAGCAACTATATATATAAAAAATCTTTCTAAAATTGGTTATTACATATACAAAATGCCACGAATAATATTCAAAGATACACACACATATATATATATACGAAATATATATATACAAAACTACTTATGTAAACATATATACAAGACTATACGTATATACAAGTAAATCTCACAGATTACCATGCCTTTCAATACTACATTGATACAATGATATTTGCAATGATTAAAACAAATTTAAATTTAAAAGTAATTTGATTGCAGTATATATAACAAAATTTACACGTTCTACGAATAAATATGCATTAATCAGCGAGCGAATGTTTGGGGGTTACCAGTAATAATTCACAAGATATGTTCGTTTTTCTCTAGGAATTGAATTATAGATTTGATTCTCTGTTTTCATCTTAAACACAAACTATCTTTCTGAAATTTTTAAATTGGATGTAGACCACACATGCACTAGGAGTAAATTTTATAAAAATTGCAAAAAAGACAAATGATCCAGAAATAACTGCACTATTTCTACAATAAATATGCAGATTCCAAAGTATTGTGTGTGGAAAAATTGCAGAATATATTTTTTTCATATCCATGAAATGTACTTTTTCATTAAATTTAAACATCATTCACTTCATTTTGAGTCATATGAATGCATTTACTTTAAAATAAAAACAATTATATATATGTATATAAAAAAATATTCACATAAAATAAAAATATTCAATTATTGTTTGTTTCTATTATTTACAAACTTTTTCGATTTTTCGAAGAAAATAATTTTTTTTTCCTTTTGATCAATTCATTAAAACATAATAGAATTATCGTGTTTCTTGATAAAATAATCATAAAATTTGATTCGTGTCGCTTAATTTTTATTAAATGATGGCAGCAGACGAGTATTATTGAAAAATGGTTAATACGTATTCAGAAAATGCTCGAAACGTATAGATTGATACAAGTCCAAGATTCAAATTTTCTACTGTGTCACAATACTTCATTACTTTCCTTATATACATAATGTATAAGGAAAGTATTGTGACAGGGTCGAAATTCGAAATCGAGTTTTCGACGGGAGAGCACGTTTCAAGCATCCCTGATCACGAATCAAACATTCTTGAGGTGATGTCTGTGTGTGTGTGTGAAAGTATGTGTGTGGGTGTGTGTGTCAGTTAGTCTGTGGAGACGATATCTCACGAACGAATGGATCGATTCGAATGAAATTTGGTACAAAAATCACAATCCGTGAATACTGGAAGCCTATTGTTTTTATACGTAATAATTTTTGTACCTTCACCGTAGTATTTGAAAAATAAACACAAAATTCTGCAGTTCTCCAGTTTCAAACTTCAAGGTAAAATAATCGGCGTTAACTAAGGATTGTTCTTGGACGTGCTACCCGTCACACCATTCCGACCATGTAAGGAATTACTTGAAAAGTCTTATTTTCATCTATTTAGCACATATTGTAATAGTTAAAATAATTTTTGTACCTTCACCGTAGTATTTGAAAAATAAACACAAAATTCTGCAGTTCTCCAGTTTCAAACTTCAAGGTAAAATAATCGGCGTTAACTAAGGATTGTTCTTGGACGTGCTACCGGTCACACCATTCCGACCATGTAAGGAATTACTTGAAAAGTCTTATTTTCATCTATTTAGCACATATTGTAATAGTTAAAATAATTTTTGTACCTTCACCGTAGTATTTGAAAAATAAACACAAAATTCTGCAGTTCTCCAGTTTCAAACTTCAAGGTAAAATAATCGGCGTTAACTAAGGATTGTTCTTGGACGTGCTACCCGTCACACCATTCCGACCATGTAAGGAATTACTTGAAAAGTCTTATTTTCATCTATTTAGCACATATTGTAATAGTTAAAATAATTTTTGTACCTTCACCGTAGTATTTGAAAAATAAACACAAATTTCTGCAGTTCTCCAGTTTCAAACTTCAAGGTAAAATAATCGGCGTTAACTAAGGATTGTTCTTGGACGTGCTACCCGTCACACCATTCCGACCATGTAAGGAATTACTTGAAAAGTCTTATTTTCATCTATTTAGCACATATTGTAATAGTTAAAATAATTTTTGTACCTTCACCGTAGTATTTGAAAAATAAACACAAAATTCTGCAGTTCTCCAGTTTCAAACTTCAAGGTAAAATAATCGGCGTTAACTAAGGATTGTTCTTGGACGTGCTACCCGTCACACCATTCCGACCATGTAAGGAATTACTTGAAAAGTCTTATTTTCATCTATTTAGCACATATTGTAATAGTTAAAATAATTTTTGTACCTTCACCGTAGTATTTGAAAAATAAACACAAAATTCTGCAGTTCTCCAGTTTCAAACTTCAAGGTAAAATAATCGGCGTTAACTAAGGATTGTTCTTGGACGTGCTACCGGTCACACCATTCCGACCATGTAAGGAATTACTTGAAAAGTCTTATTTTCATCTATTTAGCACATATTGTAATAGTTAAAATAATTTTTGTACCTTCACCGTAGTATTTGAAAAATAAACACAAAATTCTGCAGTTCTCCAGTTTCAAACTTCAAGGTAAAATAATCGGCGTTAACTAAGGATTGTTCTTGGACGTGCTACCCGTCACACCATTCCGACCATGTAAGGAATTACTTGAAAAGTCTTATTTTCATCTATTTAGCACATATTGTAATAGTTAAAATAATTTTTGTACCTTCACCGTAGTATTTGAAAAATAAACACAAATTTCTGCAGTTCTCCAGTTTCAAACTTCAAGGTAAAATAATCGGCGTTAACTAAGGATTGTTCTTGGACGTGCTACCCGTCACACCATTCCGACCATGTAAGGAATTACTTGAAAAGTCTTATTTTCATCTATTTAGCACATATTGTAATAGTTAAAATAATTTTTGTACCTTCACCGTAGTATTTGAAAAATAAACACAAAATTCTGCAGTTCTCCAGTTTCAAACTTCAAGGTAAAATAATCGGCGTTAACTAAGGATTGTTCTTGGACGTGCTACCCGTCACACCATTCCGACCATGTAAGGAATTACTTGAAAAGTCTTATTTTCATCTATTTAGCACATATTGTAATAGTTAAAATAATTTTTGTACCTTCACCGTAGTATTTGAAAAATAAACACAAAATTCTGCAGTTCTCCAGTTTCAAACTTCAAGGTAAAATAATCGGCGTTAACTAAGGATTGTTCTTGGACGTGCTACCCGTCACACCATTCCGACCATGTAAGGAATTACTTGAAAAGTCTTATTTTCATCTATTTAGCACATATTGTAATAGTTAAAATAATTTTTGTACCTTCACCGTAGTATTTGAAAAATAAACACAAAATTCTGCAGTTCTCCAGTTTCAAACTTCAAGGTAAAATAATCGGCGTTAACTAAGGATTGTTCTTGGACGTGCTACCGGTCACACCATTCCGACCATGTAAGGAATTACTTGAAAAGTCTTATTTTCATCTATTTAGCACATATTGTAATAGTTAAAATAATTTTTGTACCTTCACCGTAGTATTTGAAAAATAAACACAAAATTCTGCAGTTCTCCAGTTTCAAACTTCAAGGTAAAATAATCGGCGTTAACTAAGGATTGTTCTTGGACGTGCTACCCGTCACACCATTCCGACCATGTAAGGAATTACTTGAAAAGTCTTATTTTCATCTATTTAGCACATATTGTAATAGTTAAAATAATTTTTGTACCTTCACCGTAGTATTTGAAAAATAAACACAAATTTCTGCAGTTCTCCAGTTTCAAACTTCAAGGTAAAATAATCGGCGTTAACTAAGGATTGTTCTTGGACGTGCTACCCGTCACACCATTCCGACCATGTAAGGAATTACTTGAAAAGTCTTATTTTCATCTATTTAGCACATATTGTAATAGTTAAAATAATTTTTGTACCTTCACCGTAGTATTTGAAAAATAAACACAAAATTCTGCAGTTCTCCAGTTTCAAACTTCAAGGTAAAATAATCGGCGTTAACTAAGGATTGTTCTTGGACGTGCTACCCGTCACACCATTCCGACCATGTAAGGAATTACTTGAAAAGTCTTATTTTCATCTATTTAGCACATATTGTAATAGTTAAAATAATTTTTGTACCTTCACCGTAGTATTTGAAAAATAAACACAAAATTCTGCAGTTCTCCAGTTTCAAACTTCAAGGTAAAATAATCGGCGTTAACTAAGGATTGTTCTTGGACGTGCTACCCGTCACACCATTCCGACCATGTAAGGAATTACTTGAAAAGTCTTATTTTCATCTATTTAGCACATATTGTAATAGTTAAAATAATTTTTGTACCTTCACCGTAGTATTTGAAAAATAAACACAAAATTCTGCAGTTCTCCAGTTTCAAACTAAAATAATTGCGTCTCTTTAGAAAGTAAATATTCTATAAATCAGAGTTTGAAACCTCGTTCAGAAAGAATTATAATTTGCATAATCGCTAGTGTTTACGGTGTTCCGAACATTAAGCTCATTCCATAAAGTCTTATTTTCTTTTCAAATGAGCGGAAAACGAGAAAATGAAAATTAAAAAAAAATACCTGATAAATGCGAACAAACACTTCATTTAAAAAGTCTGTCAAAAATGGCTTCTAATCTTCCATTAATGAGCAGATGTTTGGAAACAAAAGACTTTTTTTTTCTAATGATCCCTTCCTAACATGTCTTGTTTCCAAGAGCTAGAACAATTATGAAAAATGGCAGGAGATTAAATATTTTTATGTGTTCCATAAATATATGAAGAAAGCTGTTATGGTTCGAGTGCAAATAAAAGAAATCTAGTTTTACAATTCGAAGTATAATAATTCCATTGGGAGTAAAACTTAATTATTTATTGTAATTTTGCATAGCTGAAAAATTGCGAGTTTTAATTTATTTTAAAGTCATAATTCTATAAAATCCCCTATAGCGATATGCGCAAATGTCTCAACCAAAGCTCACTGTAACTGCAAGTACGATTTTTATTTTCTCATATTATTGTATAAGATTAAATGTTGATACTCAAATTTCTTGAATTCGAGATTTTAACAGACAACCCGGACTTCCCGCACCCATTTCAAACAATTGTAATTCAATTTTCATTTTCTTCGGGCGGCAGGTCGTATTTTCAAATGGCGGCGTTGCAAAACTATCAAGAAACTGAAATATCTGGAGAACGTATAATTCTAGAGTCATGGGGGTTAGTCTTATTAATATTATCGTTAAAACACTGGCATCAATCACACCATGGAGTTAGAAAGAAGGAGATAAAACTCCTGTGGATGAAACGTTTGAAAATGCCATAATGCTTTAAGAATTATATCTAGGTGTCGCTAGTGTTAGTAATGTAGTCGCTATTGTTAGTTGACACAACAGAAAGGCGTAGTATTGAGTATATGTACTTTTCATTATTTTTAAATTAAGAGTTCCCTCATTATGAATATAATGAACCAGTATGTTTTCATGGTTATAGGGTAGAATACAGAATACAAGGAGATAAAAATAAATTGAAAGGTAAAATTATTTTGAATACTTAGGAATATTCTTGATTGTTTCAGTTCTACTTTGCATTGCGCTAATCATTTAGTTTTATAAAATTGACAGTTTAAATAAATATTTCAGGCCTTTCGCCATAGAAATGCATGCAATGCATGACTACCTACAAGTATCTTACTTCAGCGCCATCTGAATGATTATCTCAAACGATATGGGCATTTTCTTAATATGAAGTTTTGACTCATATAAAGAATCATCCTACTTTCACCTCCATGAATTACACATTTTATGGATGAATTTAAGCACATTTAATCTTTATTATCAGATTTTTGACAAATTTTTGCTGGCCAGTTTACAGAAAAGGCCAGTTCAATTTTTATGAATGGTACTAAAACTAGACCCAGGGTAACTTATAAAAACACATACATACACACTAAAAAATAGTGGATTTGTGCTTTAGAGTGCGCAAAACGTGTAGATCCGTCGAAAACTTGAGTTTCGATTTTCGACCCTATTTTAATACATACATTACCATGCGTTGTAGATAGCGGTTGAAAAAGCTGAAAATTTTTAAACACTCGAAAAAGTGCTGGATTTTTTTTTTTTTTTTTTCCGTAAATTTTAGGGAAAATATTGGATTTCGAGCAAACTCGCTTTATTTCTTACATTTATTTCTTACATTTATTTTTCAGCGAGAATGTTAATAACGTTAATATTATGTGTAAAACTCAAAAATTTATACTAGCCGCTGTGAAGGTTTGCTTATTACTATTAAAAAATGTTAAATATGGCAGAAGACTAGATATCATTTACTAGCCTTACAAGCTATATGCAAAGTGTATCATATTATTATAAGCACTAATTGTTTTATATGTGTTCAGAAAAGATTTTCATATTTTAATGAATCATCTGCAATAATTTTTATAGAATTGATAATTTTACATACATTGTAAAATTTTCTCTGAAATGTTTTTGTTACAAAGTAAAAGTTTCTACGTTGATCAAGTTTTCTGTCAGCAAACACACTTTCAAAGCCAAAAATGTTTTAAACAACAGATTTTCTATGCATGTGTGAACACAGTAGTCAAGCCCATCGTTAGAGCCTGATTATTGGGAAAGCTTGCAGTGGACATTTAACATGAATACCACGATTTAAAAGACCCTTAAAATTAACTATATTAAAATACTTTTAACAATAAATCACATATTTTATTTAATATCATTTGAAACGTTATAATAGAAAGTTATGTATTTATTAATATTATCACAGAACTGCTTAAAGCTGTACGCAGTTAATGTACGCATATGCAAATTTAAAAAAAAGTTTTTATAAGTTAATGAAGCGAAGATTTTTATTTAAAATTTTGACAATATTTAATATTCGGTCATTAGCAACCCTAATAAAGTACATAATTGCCAAATTTATACTAGCTTTCTTATCGAATTGTACATTCAAGAACACATGAAATGGATACTTTTATGCATTTTGATGTTTAAAGTATTCGCACTGTTATAATCTCCGCTTTAATATTATAATTTTACATATTATAATTTAACATATTTAACATTTGCCGTAAGACTGGATTAAATGTTACAGGGGGCCTCATTGAAGTCTTTGCTGAATTTTCGAATGTGGGTAACGAATGTAGGTTTTCTCACGAGCAGAGATGGGCAAAATACTTTGAAAATGTATTTTCGATACAAAATACATTGGTTTTAGGATATAAAATACAAAATACTTGTCAAATTTTAAAAATTCAAAATACAAAATACATGTATTTTTAAAATACATTCAAAATACAAAATACATTTAAAAAAAATTAAACATTGCTGTGTGTTAGACTGAATTGAATTTTCAATGCAAAACGACATGTGTCATACATTTTATTGGAAATAAACAAACCTTTTATGTTTGTTAAATATTTACATTGGCATTTTAAAAGGATTAGAATGTACTAAAAAATTATGACTTTAAAGACTAGACTCTTTGAAATTTCAAATCTCCATAGTAATAAAATAAACACAAATAAAGAAAAAAAATGAATCTATGGAAGAACACATTTCATAAAACAAAGAAATTTATGAAGAAACATTCATATATGGTTTGTCTACTTCGTTTTTGACGGAAATACGGAGCACTTTAATTTTCTTTTGCATACATATTTCGTACAGTTATGAGAATTTTCAGAAAAGCGGAAGTGATATCTCCAAAACCGAAAATGGCAATGCTTAGGTAACATCCCACCCCCTCTAGAACGTTGAACTCATACGTCGAATCCATATCAATCGTCGAATGCATATCAGTCGAATCGATATCAGAACGTTGAATCCATATCAGTCAACATCTAAGCTCTATCTGTAGCCGATCCTTAGAAATAGATGTTATAAGAATTTTTTTTTTAATCGGAAGTGAAAAAAACAAAACAAAATAAAAACAGATGTGGAAATTTTCATTGAACGATTAACATCCTCCAGAATTTAATGAATTCTTATAGGTTGTTATCTCAGTTCTATAGCCAATCTTGAGAAATGTTTTAAAGAAATTTTTTGAACCGAAAGTTGAAAAAGAACTAGAAGTGAAAATTCTTCTTCTACCACCTCCAGAATTTGATTTTGAATCCATATCAGTTATTATATAAGCTAGCCAATTTTGAAATATAGACATTTCAAGAAAATAACAATTGTTTTACAGGAAATGAAAATCCTTAGGAAATGAATCACAGGAAATAAGTCACCCTGTAGAACTGTAGTTGAGAGTTAAAAAATTCCAATGCAGGTACCCACCTAAAAATCCTTTACTTTCTTTAACAAGACTTTCTGCATCCAACAGACCAACCTCATTACACTTGGACTAGCCATTCTCGAGATATTCAAGTTTTTTCGCATTTTCGCTACGCCACCTTTGCAAATAAGTCCAGTTACCAAATGACAACGAAAATTGAATTAAAAGTGCAAATTAAGTGTCATTTAAAATACTTATGGCTGTTATTTTGTGCAATTCAACCCAATTTAATGAATTATTGAAGAAATATGGAGAATATGAATATGAGTCTGCAGGGAAAGTCATGTGTTGCCTACATCAGATTTTTAATTTTTTTTTATAACATTTTGCAATAAAAATCTGACGTGTTTATTTTTTGATAATTTTCAACTATTAATTGGTATTGAATACTCACAAAGATTTTTCAAATGAGATTTTTCCGGTTTTTTAATAAACAATGATGCTTACAATAAATTATTTCTTCATATGTGTCTTACTTCAGTATTTCTGCTGATATTTGAAACGTTTATAGTTTAATATACGGTAATGTGCTCAGTGTAGTTTTATATTTGATTTTTTAATACCACGGATATAAAAGAAGTCCATGACTACAGTTACTTTAAAATGATAAAAGTCAACAGATAATCATTAAATTTGAAATTGCGGAAGACGGCATTTTAATTTAAATTAACGTTAGAATTATGAAAAAGGGAAAAAAAGAAATTATCTTGGAATATAACTTTTTCATAATAAAAATGTAAATTTTGCAAAATATACAATGCATTTTTAATCGCATTTGAGGTAAATGTTTCTTCAAAAAATCCAAAATTTCAAAAGAAAATAACTCGTGGGATAAAACTAGGTTTTATTTTCCATAGCCATTAGAATCCATACAAAAAATGAGGTTTTTTTAAGTCATTTGCCATAGCTCTGTGGTTAAAGTGAGAAGATCGTACGATTAAGACCCGAGTTCGATCCCCCATCGCTGCCCAAACTAGTCCCGTGTCTACGAAAAATATGGGCGCATTAAATCAATAGGTTCGAATATTTTTCCGAGAGGTGATGGGCAGGAGAAGGAGAGTACGATCCCTGTGGTTGTCACCCTCATCGGATTCGGTCTAAATTGGGCTACAAATGAAGTCAGAGTGTCGCTGCTGGGTTATAAAACCGACGCCGGCCCCTCACACTTATAGGATAAGTAACATATACATAAGAATGACATTTCAAAAATACTCTCATAATTGCTAGGTCAGCTCTTTTAATATTACTAAACTATAAACACATCGCTTCGTAATTACGTATACAAAACTTCAATTTTAAACCTTGTTTAAGTTTCAAGTTCTGAATATTACTTTTTGAAAATGAAACTTTCTACTTGACAAATAGAATGATTAATATTCTACGCGCAGCAAGCACACTTAATAACTTTCCAGATATTACTTTCTAAAAATACCTAATCATGACTGTGATTTATAGTCTCGTAAAAAACCAAAACTCCTTAGAAACATTTGCTCGTAACCAGTTGATACGACGCGAAAAATGGTCGTCTAAAATGAATTCTGAACTTTTGAGTAATTACAAGTATTTTCCTAGCGAAAGGCTCTAACTCGAAAATTCTATTTTTCATTTTCATTATAAAAAAAGTGATCACTGAAAATGCTTATATATATGCTATTTTTATATACAAGGTAGGATCAAAAAGTTCGGAGACTGCGCTGATATCTCCAACTCTGATTGGTGGAGAGGGAAACTATTTTACTGTGGCGTAGAGGCACATGTGACGCGACATGTGAAAAGGAAGAAGCAGGTATTTTTCCAGACAATACGTGTCAGTGAACTGTAGTCGTTCGCGTTCGTTGAAAACGAAAATGGCGTTTAAAGAAAAACGTGCGAATATCAAATTCTGCCATCGTTTGAGAAAATCGACGACAGAAGCATGGCACCTAATGCAGCACGTGCGATGTTTCTGTCGGCGATCGTATGGGCAATGTTTCTGTCGGCGGAAAAGTCGCGAAATTGGCGATAAATAGACAAATATGGCAATCATTTTCCAAACTTCAGCAATTGACAACTCTAGGCTCATGTCATGGGAAAGGACGCCTATGGAGGGTGTTTCTCCGTCTGGTAGTTGCAAGAGACGAATATAAGGGGGGGGGGGGGGGGGAGGACTTCATGACATTTTACAAGTTCGTAGCAATATATACTTCCAATTACAAAAATGTTTCAAATGAGGTAAGAATTTATCGTATAACAGTTTTAAACTCGAGCCATGTACCTGTTATGAAACTCGAAACAATCGTACCTCTTACGAAACTCGAACCAGTCGTACCTCTTACGAAACCCGAACCAGTTCTACCCCTACAAAACTCGAACCAGTCATACTCCCTGCGAAACTCGAACCAGTCATACCTCTTACGAAACTCGAACCAGTCGCACCTGTTACAAAACTCGAACCAATCGTACCTCTTACAGAACTCGAACCAGTCGTACCATTTACAAACTCGAACCAATCGTACCTCTTACAGAACTCGAACCAGTCGTACCATTTACAAACTCGAACCAATCGTACCTCTTACGGAATTCGAACTAATTGTACCTCTTACGGAACTCGAACCAATTGTACTTCCTATAAAACTCAAACCAATCGTACCTCTTACGAAACTCGAATCAATCGTACTCTTTTACAAAACTCGAACCAGTCGTATCTTTTATGAAACTCGAATAAACCGTACCTCTTACTGGAACCAATCACACCTCCTGCGAAACTTGAACCAGTGGTACCTTGTACGAAACTCGAACCAGCCGTACCTCTTATTGGAACCAATCATATCTCTTGCAAAACTCGATTCAGTCGTGCCTTTTACGAAACTCGAATCAATCTTACCTCCTACAAAACTCGAACCAGTCGTCTTGCCAAGACTTAGTGCTGAAATTTGTAATGAAATAAGTGTAGAATTTTAGGATTGAATTGCTTGAAGTAAATAAAAAAATAAATTATTTTCTTTTAAGTTTCAGTGGGCTTATGAGCTGATTATAGCCTCTTATTTCAAAATTTAGAAATTTCTATGCCAAGAGTTAGCGTTTTAAATTGCGATACATACATACATACATACGTACATACATACATACATACATACATTTATATACATACAATATACATAGTCTGACAGATATCAATAGGATACCTAAAGATGGATTATATGCATTTTTGAATAAAAACTTTGAGATTTCACACATCATGAAATATCTTTGGAGAGCAATTTCACACACGTCTGAATACTTTTGAAGTAATTCACATAAATCGTACTAGGCAGGCTTATAAAATGTCTCTCACATCAACAACATTATGTGAACTCCGCAAGATGTCTCGCACCGTCCTCAAATCCGACTCGAGTGCTGATTCAAGTTATGGCAAGTTTTCAAAAACTTAAACATTTTCACCCATTAAGTCTTTCATTTGAGTTGTAGAATCTGCTATTCGTAGTTATAATGTTTTCTAAATGGGGAAATCGAAAGTATGAAAAAAACAAGAAAGATCAATCATGAATAAAACATCGATTATGAAACACTTTCCAACTGAAAAGCAATTTTATTTAAACATCTCTAAAATGTGATACATTCAGAGCTGATACATTTTAAATTAACGCAATACTACAGTAATTTATTATATTTGAAAACAACTTTACAGAAAAGAATGAACTTTATTCAAGTGACGTCATCGAAATATAAATCGTCCGGCTCTCTGTAAAACCAATGAATATTTCATTTATATCACTTATACTCCAAAGTGCAGAGCTAAATAATTTTGCGTGAAAAAATTCAGCAATCCTTATACAACTCATCTTATAATCACATGTTTACATTCTTCATCCATTAAAATTAGGCTTCGTTGTAGAAATATTCAAAGTTTGATGATCATTTAAACACAAAAATATTGTAAATTCGTTGGCGCAGAATATAAATGCACAGAAAATGTGCAAATATAAAGCGGTTTTAGGACGGATGCAACACTAAATATAAATTTGAAAGAACTTTAAAAATCACGATTTTTACACTGGAAAAAAAGATGGATGACATATTTTATTTCGAAGTGGATCACATGATCTCTTCCTATAATATGGGTGTCATTATTATTTTAATTTTTATTTTTAAAACCACCAAACATATTTTGCTGAAATTTTTTTATATATTTTATGTGATAATTTGAATATTTCCTAAAATTTTCTAAACAATTTATGAATTTTAACTTCGCTTAAAAAATGTTTGAAAAATTAAGCCCTATAAGATTCCATATATTTCACTTTTTCAACCTGGGTTCAATCCAAAATTAATTAGGTGATATTATTCATTTACATTCCCATATATCCCACAGACGGTCTCAACAACATACTAAAATTTCATTTCGATAAAGTCATTTCTACGGCTGTTATGGTGCGAACGGACAGACAGACAGAATGCACAAAGTCATAAATATACTTTTCAACTATGTTGGAAAGTGTTAAAAAAAGGTTTTATATGCTGTTTCTTTCATGTTCAAGATTTAAATTCATCCTATCATTTAACAAAATTTGCAGCTATAATATCCTATAAATTGTGCAAAAGTGAAAATTTAAATATGCAATTTTAGAAATCAGTCACGATCTAAATTCATTACAAACATTTTACAACTGGAAGTGGATAATTCATTCACCATTCGTTTTTAAAAAGGAATTATAAGAATTGATCGTGAAGGTTCCAAAATTTAGCTGGTAATTGAAACGCCGTCAAAACTTAAATATGTAAATGGTTTATGATTTTTTTTTTCCTTTATCTACAATATACCACACCGTTATATAAAGGGAAACTATTGTATAAAATAATTTAACTCTCGGATTTAGGTTGATATATAAGTTTAGAGATACCTGAATATGAATGAACAATTTTTTTTCAATGTAATGTCTGCCTGTCTATAGTACTTTGGGCGCGATATCTTTCAAACAAATTGGGAACGTTAAATGAAAATAGGTACAATTATTGTAAACAATAAGAGTCCTATAGATTTTGAGGGAGCACGGGCTATAGAAAAATCCTCACGTTTTCGATTATTTCTATTTCAAATAGCGCAAAAAACTTATAAAATAATAATTGTAAAAACGTGTTGCAAAAATAACCATTTTATATGTAATTTTTTATTTAAAAACGAATGACATCATTTACGGAACTTTGGCATGCACTTGGTATGCTCGAGATATTGCAAGTTTTTGATCCAAATTGAAAAAATATCATAAAATAAATTAAATAGACTCACTATGATCCAATGAGCTTTGTAAGTATTTTTAACTTAAATAAATAAAGGTTCATTTTTAAGAATATCACTAACCGTTCTTTAGATATTAGAATATTTTCTTTTCTGAAGAAAGCATGATTTCTCTTGATACAATCGATCGATTTTAATGAAATTCGGTAAGACTATTTTAATAGGTAACAGTACTAAGCCAGATTTCGAGCTAGATGTAGTTATAAAAGCTGTACTTTGTTCAATTGTTTTTCAACAATATCAAAATGTATCTATATGTAGAGAAATTTGTGTACTGGGCACTTCAGATACTTTTTCCCTTTCATTGAAGTACCTCTCTGCTCAATTGCACGCTAGTCAAAGCTTTATCCTGGCTAACTTAATTAGAATAAATTCTTGTTTATGATGAGGGGGTGGGGCTAATCTCTGCTATCTATCTGCGAGCGGTACTCAAAGGAATCATTAATTGAGCCGTTAGGGCTGCATTTTCAAAAATTCGGTTAGCATTTTCCTCAGATATTTCCTTCATTTATGTTTTTATGCCAAAAGAAAATAAAAAGAAGACTACTATTTCAAAAAGTAAAAAAAAAAGAAGTACCGTCAGATAAGTTTCAGAATTCAAACGCTGGGTTTTAATCAAGACCATTACTTTATCTCGAAACCAAAGAGATAGTCTCTAAATTTCGATTCTAAATCATGAACAAATACTCCCGCATGGAGGCGGGAGCACTTGAGGCAAATTATCCCACTAAAATGTTATCTTCTTTTGCAGGTCTACCTTTTATTACACCATTTACAGATCATACATTATACGGGTGGGACAGCCCAATGGTTAGAGCACGGGAATTGCACTCGAAGGACACGAGTTCGATTCCCGGATCTACATAAACCGTACCCGTGTTCACGCAGAGTATGGGCACGTTAAATATATATGGGTCTAAGAGTCCTTCAGAAAGGTTGGTGGTAGGAGAAAGAGGGTAGGTCCCTATGGATGTCGCTCCCACTGGGTTCCGGTCTCAATTGAGTGACACTGCCCCGGCCGTCCAAACAGATACCTGACAACTTCGAGTAGGTCGGACGGTCTGGGTCGAAAGATAAAATGATCATACATTATAACTTTCTTATACTGTTCTATAAAGTGAATGCATATAGCAACACTTTCTTAAAGATGTGCGACTTGGTGCGCGCTTGTCTTTGAGGGGTTGTTGATTGTTGATGTTGAAACCCAGACCGTCCGACCTACCAGAAAGGTGTAAGGTAACTGTTTGGACGGTCGGGAAGTGCCACCCAATTTTAGAGCGGAACCCAGTGGGGGAGGCATCCACAGGGACCGTACCCTCCTTCCCCTACCACCAAACTCTCGGAAGGACTTTCGGACCAACATGTTTAACGTGATCGTACTCCGCATGAACACGGCGGCAGTTTTGGCAGCGGCTGGAATCGAACCCTGTCCTACCGAGTGCAACTCCAGCGCGCTAACCAATGGGCTACCGCGCCCATGTCTTTGAGGGGTTGTTGTTGTTGTTGTTGAGACCCAGACCATCCGACCTACCAGAAAGGTGTAAGGTAACTGTTTGGACGGCCGGGAAGTGCCACCCAATTTAGACCGGAACCCAGTGGGGAAGGCATCCACAGGGACCGTACCCACCTTCCCCTACCACCAACCTCTCGGAAGGACTTACGGACCCACATGTTTAACGTGATCGTACTCCGCGTGAACACGGCGGCAGTTTTGGCAGTGGCTGAAATCAAACCCGGGCCTACCGAGTGCAACTCCAGCGCGCTAACCAATGGGCTACCGCGTCCCCATGTCTTTGAGGGGTGAACATTATTCGATAATTACTTTCTAATACTATGTAATATACCATAGAGAAATTATCGTTTTCACGAAAATTTTCTAATTCGAGATTTTGATGCCAATATATGTTTTAAGACCTCCTGAGCATATTTTGACTATTTCTGGAGTGATGTCCGTCTGTATGTCTGTGGTCGATTTCTTGTGCACCCAATAGCTGCCACATATATAAATATATTTTCACGAAACTTTATATCCGGCTTTGTTATCAAAAAATCTAGAACTAGATAGATTTTTTTTTTCTAAATTCGAGCGGAAATTTCGAAATGGATTCGAAATTATATATTTTTAGCATGGCAGCATAGGACAAAATTTAACATAACCATGCATCATAAAAAAGTTTATTTATGACTCAATAATAACGAGACTAAACCTTTTCAATCATTATTGTGTAAAATAGGTAGGATAAAATATTTTTTTATCCGTGACGTTATTAACCCCCTCGGGGGGGGGGGGTAAGTTCCCCCCCCCTATGGTGGGTCCATTGACATAAAATTGTCAAGTATGGTAACAATTGTAAAAATATTTCAAGCCCTTTAAAGTGAATAGTAATATGCCAGGGCTGTAGCCAGGGACAAAATTGAAAAGAGGTTAGAAGGAAATTCAAGGCGGTCTCAACAGTCTTAAAGGAGGGGCTCACCCAAAATACAATTAATCATTATCATTTATAAACCATAATAGTTGCTATTATATAGTTCAATTCATATAAAAATTATCAACAAATAATTGCATATTTATATTTGCAAGCTAAGATCTGATTATTAATATCCATATAGCTACTATAGATCAATATTAATATAATAATTACAATTAATTTTAATGTAAGCATATTAACTAGTAATAACTAGTAAATAATTTGTAGAAACATTCTGAAAGTTAATACAAGTTAATGCTTAATACTAACTCTTACCTACTTATCTGATGGTTTTGACTCTATAATGTATACCCAGTGAACCCCACAATAATACAAAAGTATACTACATTCTATTGTCAAAACTTTTAAATATTTTTTAATTAAATATGTAAATAAATGGATCATTAGTATAATCACGCATTCAGCTAAATTAAAAAATCTTTAAAATGAAGTCATTTATAAAGAAAACTCAGAGAAATTTTTCATCAAAATTTGAATGACATTTTATATGAAATTTCATATCACTACTAAAAATTTAATATTTTTATCAGGGAGGCTGAGTACATCTCTTAGGGGAGCTCAGCCCCCTCTTCCCCCTGCCTGCTTACGGTCCTGTAACATAATATAATTATAATCAAATACCGATTTTTCAAAATTTTTCTTATAAAATTTGAAACAAATTAGCCACATAAACAGGATTCTGGTATGAGAAATCCCACACTCCAGTTAATTTTTGTTCCAGTATTGACCGGTATTCCTTTAAACCGCTTCGTTTGGCATTGACACTGATTCATTTTATAATACCATACCATTCGATTCACATTCATGTAATTATCTTCCTACAAACATCATATTCTCCTATCGGTCATCTTTGAAATCTTTTGCATTTCTTTGAAATTCTTGTAATTTGAAATACCTTATATATTATACGTATATTGATAATTAAATGAATTTTCTTGACTACCGTTAAAAGTAAAATCTTTACACGTTTCCAAGAAGTTCAAAGTTTCGCAGATTGTTTCAGTTTTTAACACTTTACAACATAGTTGAAACGTGTTTATGACTTTGTTCATTCTGTCTGTCTGTCTGTCCGTTAGAGCGATAACTGCCGTGAAAATGACTTTATCAAAATGAAATTTTAGTATGTTGTTGAGACGGTCTGCGGGACATGTGGGAATGTAAATGAATAATATCACCCAATTAGTTTTGGATTGAACTTAGATTGAAACAAGGAAATACATTAAACCCTATGAGATCTAATTTTTCAAACATTTTTTAATCGAAGTTAAAATTCATAAATTGCTTCAAAAATTTTAGAAAATATTCAGATTATAACATAAAATATATAAAAAATTTTCAGTGAAATATGTTTGGAACTTCTTTAAATAAAAATTAAAATAATAACTACGCCCATATAATATGAAGAAATCACGTGACCCACTTCAAATTAAAATAGGGCATCCATCTTTTTTTCCCAGAGTAAAAATCGTGATTTGTAAAAGTGATATGAATGAAATATTCATTGCTTTTACATAGAGAGCCAGACAATTTATATTTCGATGACGTCATTTGAAAAAAATTCATTTGTTTTCTATGAAGTTTTCAAATATAATAAATTACTGTAGTACTGTGATAACTTTAAATATATCAACGCTGAATGTATAGCATTTTAGAAATTTTATTTTCTGTAGTTTTTTTAATGAAAATTAAAATAATATTAATTACACCTATATAACATGAAGAGATCACGTGACCCACTTCAAAATGAAATATGGCATCCGGGTCTAAACTTATTATTTTCGGGCCGGCCGGTTAAAAAATCCAAAAGTCTGTAAAAATCTCTACCACAGATCTAACCACTAAGATACGGAGACTGTTGTTCTTCCTTTAATATTTAAAATTACCCTTACATTTCTTTCCTTTTTTCGACCTAGACCGTCCGACCTAGCCGAAGGTGTAAGGTACCTACTTGGACGGCCGGGACAGTGCCACCCAATTTAAACAGGAACCCAGTGAGGGCGACATCCAGAATTACTATACCCTCTTTTCTCTATCAACAACCTCTCAGAACGACATTCGGACCTACATATTTAACATGTCCGTACTCCGCGTGAACACGGGAACAGTTTGAGCAGAGCCGGGAATAAAACTCAGGACGTTTGAGTGCTATCCCCGTGCTTTAACCACTGGGCTGTTCTGCCCCCCCCCCCCCCCTTATATATCAGATTTTTAAAATCTTCTCAATCCTCCGTTTTTTTTAATTCATACAGGATAGCATCCTGATCACCGTTACTCACTGGATTAATACCGCCGCCATGAATCGTACGATCCTGAGAAAACCTTGATTCCGGAATTACTCAGACATCACTCGTCTACTACAACTAACGTACTAAGTCAGTCAAACAGCATTGAAAAGAACTGAGCGAGGAATGGAACCGTCGTCCATTGAGGCACGGAGACGACCATATTTACTTTTATATTTAAAACAGACTCTACGACTCATTGAAAAATTGTTTGTATGGTTGTGTCAAATAGCCACTTTATGTTCAATGATGTTTAAGACCTTAAAATTCTATTGTGGGATCTATGACATCCCATTACAATACTTTGCCTTCTTATTTTCAATCTATTATAGGATACGTAAAAACTCTCTCTCTCTCTCTCTCTCTCTCTCTCACTCTTCTCTCTCTCTCACTCTTCTCTCTCTTACTCTTCTCTCTCTCTCTATCTCACTCTTCTCTGCCTCTCTATCTCACTCGTCTCTATTTCTCTATCTCACACTTCTCTATCTCTCTACCTCACTCTTCTCTATCTCTCTATCTCACTCTTCTCTATTTCTCTATCTCACTATTCTCTATCTCTCTCTTCTCTATCTCACTCTTCTCTATCTCTCTATCTCTTCTCTATCTCACTCTCTCACTTTTCTATCTCACTCTCTCTCTTCTCTATCTCACTCTATTTTGCTTCTCTATCTCTCTCTTCTCAATCTCACTCTCTCTTCTCTACCTCACACTCTCTCTCTCTTCTCTACCTCACTCTCTCTCTCTTCTCTACCTCTCTCTCTCTTCTCTATCTCACTTTCACTCTAACTTCTGAATCTCATTCTATCTCTCTTCTCTATCTCACTCTCTCTCTTTTCTCTATCTCACTCTCACTCTATCTTCTCTATCTCACTCTATACTTTTCTCTATCTCACTCTATACTTTTCTCTATCTCACTCTATCTTTCTTCTCTACCTCACTCTATCTCTCTTCTCTATCTCTTTTCTCTATCTTTATTTTTCTTCTCTACCTCACGCTATCTCTCTTCTCTATCTCACTCTCTATCTCTTCTCTATCTTACTCTCACTCTATCTTCTCTATATCACTCTATCTCTCTTCTCTATCTCACTCTATCTCTCTTCTCTATCTCACTCTATCTTTCTTCTCTACCTCACGCTATCTCTCTTCTCTATCTCACTCTATCTTACTTTATCTCTTTTCTCTATCTCATTCTATCTTTCACTCTCTCTCCTCTCTCTTTCATTCTCTCTCTTTCTTTCACTCTCTCTCTCTCTTTCATTCTCTCTCACTCTCTTTCATTTTCTCTCTTTCTTTCATTCTCTCTTTCTTTCTTTCACTCTCTCTCTCTTTCACCCTCTCCCTCCTCTCTTTCTCTCTCTCTCTCTCTCTCTCTCTCTGCAAAGTAAAGTGGAAGCCACGTGTCCGAAAATTTTCCGGTTTTCTGAATCCATTTCATTAGCCATTTCATTTATCCATTTCACAAGTCTGCGAATGTTTGTTCATTCGCGACACGTCCACAGAAGAAAGAAGCCCCCGTTTCTTCTGCTCCCAATCAAATGATCCGACTACTGTGTTAACATACTTACGCCTTTCGTCGCGCGCTTCGCACTTCATCGGAGAAGGAGGCACAGATAAAATATTTCATCTGCACAGCGAGGTCGTGAAGGATTTGGATGACAAAAGGAAATTAATCCGGAAGGAACATCATAGCTGTTCTATGCAACAAATCTATGATGCAAGAAACTATATGCAAGAAATCAAAAAGATTTACTATGCAAATCCGATTCGAGGCCCTACATGACTTTAAATATTTAGAGTATAGGGATCCACTCGAGTTTCTGATACATTCATATTTTACGTTTTGGAGTCTAGTTGTCGAGCATAATAATATATACAGAGTACAATCAAAGTCCTTATATGTATCCCTTTAGGTTTCGATTGAAGTGCTCTAGAGCCACAGTAGCAGGGTCTACTAATAGGAAAGGGACTACTTGCCATCCATTGAGAATGTTTGCAGTGTCTCTAACGGCGAATAAAGCAGTTAGGATTCCTATCTCTATTATTATATCGCATCATTTATCTGCAATTTTTAAATAACATTTATTGTTTATTACAAAAAGGATCATTCAAGAAGGATCGTTCTAAATAAATTAAAATTAACTTATTATCGATTCGTTATATATTCGCTATCGATTGAGAAAATTTGTAGCGTCTCTGGTGGCAAATGAAACAGTTAGAATATTCCTATCTCAAATATTATTATATCGTATCATTTATCTGCAATTTTTATACAACATTTATTGTTTATTACAAGAAGGATCATTCAATAAGGATGATTCTAAATAAATTAAACTTATTACACTAATAGGAAAGTGACTATTCGCTATCGATTAAGAAAGTTTGCAATGTCTCTAGCGGCGAATGAAACAGTTAGAATATTCCTTTCTCAAATATTATTGCGCAGCAGCATTTATTTGAAATTTTTATACAATATTTATTGTTTACTGCAAGAAGGATCATTCTAAATAAATTAAAATTAACTTACGGATTATTATTTTCCCTCACATATTTCTCCCCATTTCCTTCAGAAGAGATTCAGTACTAAACGAGGCATTTGCATAATGATCGCTTTTCATAGACTTCATTTTGTAACTTCGTGTGCATATTATATACAAACTGCGAATCTCAATAGAGAATACACTCTCCCCAACTTTGTAATTGAAAATGTTAACCTACCTTGACTCGTTTAAGAAATGGGAACTCTAACCTCTTCCGTTCGTCGCTAGAGGCGCTGCAAACTTCCTCAATCGATGTCTCCTCGATGTCGCTTTTTTATTCATAGACCCTGCTTCTACAGCTCAGGAACACTTGAATCGAAAGAATAAGAACTCAGGCGATCAGAGAACACTTATATAGACAATGCAGCTCAATACGTAACTACGCAATTATTTGTAGATAGTACTATAAACAGCTTCTAAACAAGCTTTAGAAAACAATGATGGGTAATTTCAAATCAACTCACCCACCCATTCTGGCTATACCATCAAACGATCAATTTCTTTATATAGTATCCGTTCCTAAATTCCATGAAGAACCTATTAAGTTTTGATTGATCATCACTGCTCACAATACCTATTCTATAATAGTTCAATAACTAGTAGCAAGACTCTGCTAGACCTATTAAGGGGACAGTGGACGTTTAAATGAGCAAAAATCGACTAAAAAAAGTTTTTAATATATAACGTTATTTAACATTTGCTTACGGGTGGGACAGCGTCCATCCCAAACGAAGAACTTCCAGGGACGCCAATGCCTGCAAAGGGGGTCGAATTGTTTGGGATAGGGATATCAAATACCTGTCCTTTTTGGGAGGTTCTTCGTTTGGGATGGACGCTGTCCCACCCGTAAGCAAAAGGTTAATTCTGCGCTAGGAGCGCTGAGTTCATTTTTATTCGATCAGGCACATGCACTTTACTACAGACAGGCATAGCGCGTACAACGTATAACCTTTTCCTTACAAAGTTATTGGAGCGCTCAAGTACTTTTCTAGGAACCCCGTATATGGATAAGTCTTGTGAAGCGACGCTTATACCGGAGAATTTGAAATAGGGTGCGGGAATGGAAGCATTCCGGGAGGTGTATATTCATTTGTTCCTGCTGTTCACTCTGTAAAGCATCGCCATCCAATTAGCAGTTTGCAAGTTGCGAAATTCAGACAAAACGGTAGAATAGCTGCGGTCTGAAGAGAATTGCTCGAAGACCTATAGAAATAAAATTGCATACATCTCAGGCTTATTTTCGGATATGAGAATTATTCAAATGTAAAAGGCAATTAAAAATCCCTAACGATTCTTAAAAAACGTAAATTTTAAAAACTTTTCTCCAAGAAACAGTGATTGCGATCTCTGATCCAGAATAACACGGTGATTATTTTTTCGGTTAGAAAAATTCTTAATAAGATGCTTTCATAGAAATAGATCCTGCTTTTGAGAGCCATTTATTTTTTACTGAGGTTTATTTAATGAATTTGTATGTGCGAAAACATTTCAAAGAAAATTATTTTCAGAACAATTTGACTGTTTAATTTCACAAAAAAACTTCCAAAATTAGAATTCAGAGTAAAATTGAATGTCCGATG